>CM035099.1:19751619-20101496 GCA_020205505.1 Panax japonicus | reverse complement strand
TTTATAATAATGACTTTTAATATTTTGATGATAAATCTATTAATTATTTAAATATTAATGGTGATGGTTTAAAACATGATTTTAATTACTTTAAAACTTTTAAGTAGAATATTGGTGATTTAAGTATTTTAAGTTATTATAAAATACTTTAATATTTGACAAGTCTTTCAGTATTTTAATATTATTAAATATTAATGATGGTGGATTTATTTGATATTTAAATCCTTTAAAAATGATTTCAGTGTTTGAAAATTATTATAAATTATAATAATTGTTAGAAAAGTATTAAAAGTTTCCAAAAAATATTATAAATGATATTTAACTTATCTAAGATAATATTGAAGTCAAGACGAGTTTAGTTTGACAATATAAGTGTTAATGATCGGATAGCGCCAATACACCGAGAATAAACTTACGTCCAACCAGACAAACTATTAGTACTTGATAAGTATTATATTAGGCTATAACACTATGTGGACTATGTTGCTTAATGGCCTAGGAGAAAGATTGACTGTAAAATTACAGTGTTATGTGTTGTGATGTATTGTGCTATTGTGAGACCAATATTGTTAATTATAGGTCTTACGAACGCAGATAAGTCTATTTGAGTAGGCAGTAATCAACGCGGAAGGCAAGTTTCCTAACTCAACCTTGAGTTAATATTAGTTAATAATTATGGTGGTTAATTATTGGTTAATTAGAACACATCCAAGAACTTATTGTCGATTATTCGCAGTTAGTGCATGTTTAATAATTCAAATTGAATTACTGATTCTGAGAATATATTTGTAGAATAACTGTTATTGGATATTCACTTCCGTAGAAGCTATTATTGATTTTAAATAGTATAGTTAAATTCTGTCTATTGTTTAATCGTATTGAAACATGTCTTAGCTAATTGTTTTGGCTAGACGAACATTTGTTAGAACTTGATAGGTTCGAGAAGAGAAGAGAATTCAATTATTATTGATAGATCGATGCCAATTGTTTCGGCTAGATCGATAAAGTAAACCTTATATGTTAGGTTCGAGAAGAGAAGAGAAGAGAAGAGAAGAGAAGTGATTAGATTTTGAAATTTTATATTTCATTGTTAAATCAAATTTTGATTCTAAGACTGAGAAGAAGAACTTTTTATACAAAGGGAACATTTTATTGGTCGTAAATTCGACCTTTGCGCGCGACTTAAGTATTATGCATAATATAGGGTACAAGGAGTTGGCCGGCTCAAAGTGCTTGCAGAGGAGTATGATTTAATCTTTATGGTTATCTGATACACCTGAGTATATATCAAAGTAAATCTTTCATAGATACCCGAGAAAAGAAGTTCTAGATCTTGTGTGATCACTCGCATAAATCTGGAAAACATTCCACTTTGTTATTGCATAGAATTGATTCTTGATTATTCATTAGAATATCGTAGAAACTTTGAATGCGTTGTATTCTTTCATTATCAAATTATTGTGTTGCATAGAATGTGAGAAGACTTGTTAGAAATTGGAGATTTTTTCAGCTATTTTAAAGTTGCTCGAAACTTTGGAGTCATTCTATCGAATTAGATAGTTTGTTGTCTTGATTCTTATACATTCACTGTATGTCTTAACGTGCGGGGCAAATTTGTTGCTCACCCTTGCTAAATAAAGCATTCCAGCTAGGGATGAAGTGACTGAAGGTGCAGTGAAGAGCAAAGGCAAAGGTGCTATGCTGTAATAGATATAATTAACATTATTATTATGTTGTATTTGTAAACCTTTTGTGTGTATATAAAGGGTATTTTTATAATATAAAGGTTAGAAAACCTGGGATGAATGTATTAACTATATCGGTTAATGTGGTTTATATGTCTATTCATAATTAAATGGGTAGTTAGATGTTATTTATATTGTGGATTGTGAGCACCAAACTCGGGAGCCATGTAACTTGGATTTGGGGGCGTCATAGGTTAGTATCAAAGCTATTGTGACCAGGGTGTCACAAGTTTGTAGCAAAGCTATAGGTTATAAACCTTAAGTGGGGTGGGGAAAACCCTAGGATTATAACCATAAACGAAATAGAAAATACTCATTTAGAGTACTAAGTGAGGGATTGCCGAAACGCATTGATAGTGAGATATGTGGACACATAGTTTGTGAAGTTTGTACTGTAGAAGTATTAATAAAGTTATTTTGATTGTAGGATGTCGGGAGAAGATGAGATGAGTACAGGGATGCTAGTGGTTGTTGTACCAATGCCAGTAGCCGAGGTGCCAGCGCAAAACGAGTCAGTTGAAGAGGTGGGAAAAGATGAACCTATGGTCAATTTGGAGAGTGATCATGACGATTATCCCAAGATGTATCTAAGTGAAGATGAGGAGGCAGAGTCAGAAGAAGCTAAGGTGGAGAAAGAGAGTAAGACTAAAGTTGAAGAGAAGTATCAAGTATTTATAAAAGTCCAGGAACTCCGTAGTAAAATATTTCTCTTGGAGGAGTTGTGGAAGACGGAGCAAGCATTATGCGAGATGACTGAAGAAAGGAATGAGTTTAAGGCGCAGGTAGATAAGATGAAGACTGAAGGTGGTGGATCGTCTGAGGGAACAGTCATGTAGAAGTGCAAGAATAAGAGAAAGAAGGATCACGACAGTGATAACTCTGAAAATTCAAACCCGAAGAAGAAAAAGGTCTGTAGCATGTGTGGAAAGACTCATTTGGGAGAATGCATGATGTGGAAGAATGTGTACTTCAATTGTTAGCACGAAGGACATGTTTCCCAACATTGTTGTAAGCCAAATATGAGGAAGTTTTTTTCATATGGGAGAACGGGGCACAGATTAAACAAGTGTCCCAACAAGAAGAAGATTGGTGAAGGGAGTGGACGGTAGATAGCTTAAGTTTAAGCGATAGTATCTTTTGGTAGAAGATTATGATATTAAGTGCTATAATATCGAGAATAATGTATGAACGTATGTAAATATAATATATATATATATATATATATATATATGTTTGTATGAATGAAATCTTTATTTTCTATATGAATATAAGATTATGATTAATTTGTGAGTTCTTAAAACTCATACTTATGGTAAGTTCATGACTCATAATTATATGAGCAGTTTTGAACCCCTCAGTGAATGGACACCAAAGGTCTGACTAGGGTAAGTTCATAAACTCATATAATTGTGGCAAGTTCTTGAACCCTAGGTGTGGTAAGTTTGATGAACTGGAAATAGTTGTCTGTGAATGGGGCATTACGACTTTTTGTTTAAAGTCGAAGAATTACAACTTTTGTTTAAAGTTGTGTTGTTAATCCTGATATTTATGAAAAAGAGATAGTTGTATATGTTAAGTAATAAATGTATTGTGTGCTATTTGAATAAATATGCTATTATATGAGAACTATGTGTTAAATTCTTATTATGTGATTAATAAGAGTTGTGTAGAGAAAGAGAATTAATATTAGATTTTTATTTAAATCAGATAATGCTGCCTAGACGACATAATCGAAATGAAAGAGAAGAGCAGTCTGTGAATAATGAAGGAGGTCAAGCAGACCCGATGCATAATTTTGTGGATATGTTAGCCCAAACTATGGGATATAGAGTTCCAACAGAAAGAGCGAGAAATCAGCCAGTCGATAGATTGGATAACTTTAAGGATTTTAAAGCGGTAGGACCGCCAGAATTTAAGGGAACTACGGATTCGATTAAAGCCTAAACTTGGGTAAAAGAATTGGAGAAAGCATTTATTATTGCGAGAGTGGTAGAAGAGAAAAAGACAGCTTTTGCAACTTATTTGATGAAGGGAGAAGCCAATTACTAGTGGGAGGCTAATCAGGCGAGAGCTGGTACAGCTGTGATAACTTGGACAAGATTCAAGGAGTTGTTCTTTGAGAACTACTTTTCACCGAGTATGCAAGCTCGGATGGAGGTTAAGTTCTGAGAACTAAAGCAGGAGAATATGTCTATTTCGGAGTATGCTGCTAAATTCAATGAGTTATCAAGATTTGTACCTCTTCAGGTGGATACGGAGCTACGAAAGGCGAAAAGGTTTGAGAATAGATTGAAACCAAGTATCGACAACAAAGTAGCTGTATTGTAAATTAATACGTTCGCAGCTTTGTTGAAAAAGGCAATAATTGCTGAAGGGGGAAGCGAAGCTGCATCCGGTTATAATCAGGAGAAGAAGAAAAGAAGAAAAATGATGGAGGAAGAAGTGGTGGTAGTAATCCAAACAAGAGAAAGTGGAGCGAGAATACCCAGTCGGGTAACAAGAAAGAAGGGAATAAAAAAGGAGGAGAGCCTTGTGCGAACTATGGAAAGAATCATCCAGGACTTTGTCTGAAGAAGAAGGGAATTTGTTATAATTGTGGGCAAGAGGGACACATGTCACCCAATTGTCCCAGTCCAAAGAAGATGCAAGGTTGTTATGCCTGTGGATCAACAGATCATCTGGTTCAGAATTGTCCGAAAAAGAATAGGGAGAAGTGGAGTGCCAACAAGGGAACCGGTAGTGGAACCTTAGCGATTAAAGATCCTGCTCAGTCAGGGAGACCAACAGCCCGTACATTTAATATGACGGCTTAAGATATAGTGGCTGCCCAGGAGGTGGCGACAGGTAATAATTTCGCTTAATAATTAAATTACACGAGAAATATTGGTGATATAAGTTGTGAACTGTTTTCTTTTATAGATCCAAGGCACAAGTTAGAATATAAGACACAAATTAATATTGTGTTAATAAAAATGAATTGATGATACAACTTTAACATATTGTAGAGAATAAGAAAGCGGTGATTCCAAGGAAGGAATCCTTTTAAGAAGGGGTGAATGTAATAACCCGAGATTTCGAATAATTCGAATTTCATGAATAATTTTTTTTTATTTAATATTGATATTGACTGTTAATATTGTGCTGTGTATTTGTGATTCGAGTTTAGTGAATGAGTCAATTTGTGTGTTGACTAAGAAAATAAGAGTAGAGTTGTGATTAACTGAGAATAAAAACCCTAACCCTAAGTTCGGATAGGGATTCGATAGAAAATACAGTTATTATAACTGTATCGTTGAGTATGTATTTGTACTGTATAGAATGTTGATCAGTGATTAATCGGGTAGGGTATAACATTAGTAAACTCTAATGAGAGATTAGAAACCCTAATCTCAGGTTTAGAAACCCTTACGTATAGTTAGGAACCCTAAGAGAAAGCCAGAAAACCCTAAATTTTTTTTCATGAACCCTAAACCCTAATTAGGAAACCCTAATTAGAATTATCAAACCCTAATGGTGAGAATTAAGGAGAACGATGTTAATTGACCAGAATACCCTTATATTTGTGAGGGAAATTATGAAATGACCCTTTTAGGGGTGAAAAGATCAAAATACCCCATAACTTAATACTTAAGTTAAGTTAAATTCTAGAATGTGGTGACTCACTAATGTTGGATAAGCCATGTGCTCTTAAAATCCTACCAAATCTAACCTAACATGCCACCTAACATAATTTGGATTAATTGAATCTAAGATATAAGTGATTTTGGAGAAAGAAAGTTAATAAACTTAAGCTAATTGCTATCTAGCCTTCAACCCACTCTCTATATCTCTAAACATTTGAAAATCCCAAGTATCTCAGTCCTAGAAACAGCCCAGATCATCAAGATCAGTGGAGAAACCTAGAATCAAAGATTTGGACATGAGAAGGTAAAAACCCTAATTCATAATTTAATCTTGTATTCTTGAGAAATATTTGTGCTTATATGTTTAATCATCTGTTAGGAGATGTTTTTAAAAGATCTTCAATGATCCATCATGGATCCATATCATCAAAGTGCATTAAAATGATGTTTTTCAAAAACTGCTCTTGAGTCTAAAAGTGCTCTAAAAAGCAAATGTCAGTGGCCTTAGATCTTTATGTGTTTATGTTTTGAGTTGTTTTAAGCTTTATACTTGTAGCCTGACATGAGGTCTTTGATCTGGAAGTGGAATCAAAGATATTCCATTTACAGATTTCAAGATATTCATGGTCAAAGAGGGTTGACCGAGCATGACCATGAACTTTCTGGGTAAACCAGAAAGTGTAAAACCGAGTCTGACAAGATGTTCTAAGGCCTATATCTGTCATTCGTTAGATGCTATGATGATGTGTTTATAACCAAGTTATAGCTTGTAATATGGACTTTAGATCCATGCTTCTATATTTCTTAAACAAAATATCTGTAGGATTTCGTGGATGGTCAAACTGGCCCATTCGACCACAGTCAGCGTTTCTGGAATTTCCAGAAATTGCATGAGCAAGTCCTCTGACAGGGTTTGACCAGATCATATCTGGTGAGTGTGTTATGTTTGGACTGAACTAATGTTATGAAGATGTTCCTTGTCATGAACACTATAGGTTTAAACCATTAGAGCACATAACTCATGATCGAAACATAAAGATAATCGAGCTAGGATATGACTACTCGAAACTACCTGGGTTTCTAGGTTACCCAGAAAACCCAGAACAGGCCTGGCAACGATTTCAAATGCTCAGATCTTGCAACTGAGTTATAGTATGGCCAATTTACTGGTTGATTATTGTAGTAGTACATGTATGCTACAAGATCAAGGTTTAAGTTGGCCCAGAAGATGCATGGATTAAAATCAAAGGCTGGTCAAACAAGGCAAGTTGAACACTGAGTTGTCAGTGTTCTTGATCCAAGAACACTTAAGACGACAGACAAGTGTCGCTATAGGCTTTAGCGACGGTTTTAAATATTTTAATATCTGATTTTTCTAAAAATTGATTAAAAATAGAAATAAATTCTAAAAAATACCAAATATGGTTTTAAAATTATTTTAAATTATGAAAAATAATTTTTGAGTATTTTGGATATTTTTCATTAATATTTATATTTATTTGAAAATTAATGATATTTAATTTATTTAATTAGTGTATTAAATAAATTAAAGAAAAATGATTTTAATATATTAAAAATCATTTTAAATAAGAATAAAGTGTTTAAAAATATTTTGAGTTATAAAATGTAACTTTTAATATTTTTTGAGAATTTTCATTAATAATTTAATATTAATGATATTACATTAATTTACATATTATATTAAATAAATGAATTAAAAATTATTTTATTGAATTAAAAACAATTTTAAATGATAATAAAGTGTTTAAAAAATATTTTAAATTATAAAATATAATTTTCAATATTTTTGGAGAATTCTCATTAATAAATAAATATTAATGATATTAGGTTTATTTAATCATTAAATTAAATAAATGATGGAAAAATGATTTTATCAATTTAAAAATCATTTAAAATGAGAAAAGTGATATAAAAATATTTGAAGTTATAATTAATGACTTTTAATATTTTGATGATAAATCCATTAATATTTAAATATTAATGGTGATGGTTTAAAAATGATTTTAATTACTTTAAAAATCATTTAAGTAGAATATTGGTGATTTAAATGTATTTTAAGTTATTATAAGTAACTTTAATATTTTGATAAATATGTCATTAGTATTTTAATATTATTAAATATTAATGATGGTGGATTTATTTGATATTTAAATCATTTAAAAATGATTTCAGTGTTTGAAAAATTATGATAAATTATAATAATTGTTAGAAAAGTATTAAAAGCTTCCGAAAAATATTATAAATGATATTTAACTTATCTAAGATAATATTGAAGCTTTGAGACCAATTTTAGTTGACAATATGAGTGTTAATTGTCGGATAGGGTGACCAGTACACCGAGAATGGACTGAAGTCCAACCAAACCAAACTAGTTAGACTTGATAAATGTTTATATATAGGCTATAAACACTAATGTGACTATGTGCTAATCTGCCTTGAAGAAAGATTGACCGTAAATTATAGTGTTATGTGTTGTGATGTATTGTTTTAATTGTGGGACCAATATTGTTAATTATAGGTCTTACAAACTCAACCTTGTGTTAAGATTGTTTAATAATTATGGTGGTTAATTATTGTTAATTAGACCACGTCCAAGAATTTATTGTCGATTATTCGCAGTTAGTTCATGTTTAATAATTCAAATTGAATTACTGATTCTGAGAATATATTTGTAGAATAACTGTTATTGGATATTCACATCCGTAGAAGCTATTATTGATTTTAAATAGTATAGTTAAATTCTGTCTATTGTTTAATCGTATTGAAACATGTCTTAGCTAACTGTTTTGGCTAGACGAACATTTGTTAGAACTTGATAGGTTCGAGAAGAGAAGAGAAGAGAATTCAATTATTATTGATAGATCGATGCCAATTGTTTCGGCTAGATCGATAAAGTAAACCTTATATGATAGGTTCGAGAAGAGAAGAGAAGAGAAGAGAAGTGATTAGATTTTGAAATTTTATATTTCATTGTTAAATCAAATTTTGATTCTAAAACTGAGAAGAACAACTTTTTATACAAAGGGAACATTTTATTGGTCGTAAATTCGACCTTTGCGCGCGACTTAAGTATTATGCATAATATAGGGTACAAGGAGTTGGCCGGCTCAAAGTGCTTGCAGAGGAGTATGATTTAATCTTTATGGTTATCTGATACACCTGAGTATATATCAAAGTAAATCTTTCATAGATACCCGAGAAAAGAAGTTCTAGATCTTGTGTGATCACTCAGCATAAATCTGGAAAACATTCCACTTTGTTATTGCATAGAATTGATTCTTGATTATTCATTAAAATATCGTAGAAACTTTGAATACGTTGTATTCTTTCATTATCAAATTATTATGTTACATAGATTATGAGATGACTTGTTAGAAATTGGAGATTTGTTCAGCTATTTTAAAGTTTCCCGAACTTTGGAGTCATTCTATCGAATTAGAAAGTATGTTGTCTTGATTCTTATACATTCACTGTATGTCTTAACTTGTGGGGAAAATTTGTTGCTCACCCTTGCTAAATAAAACATTCCAGCTAGGGATGAAGTGACTGGAGGTGCAGTGAAGAGCAAAGGCAAAGGTGCCATGCTGTAATAGATATAATTAACATTATTATTATGTTGTATTTGTAAATCCTTTGTGTATATCTAAAGGTTATTTTTATAATATAAAGGTTAGATAACCTGGGACGAATGTATTAACTATATCAGTTACTGTGGTTTATATGTCTATTCATAATTAAATGGGTTGTTAGATGTTATTTATATTGTGGATTGTGAGCACCAAACTCGGGGTTCAGGTAACTTGGATTTGGTGGCATCACAGGTTGTTATCAAAGCTATTGTGACCAGGGTGTCACAAGTTTGTAGCAAAGCTATAGGTTATAAACCTTAAGTTGGGTGGGATTGCCGATGCGCATTGATAGTGAGATATGTGGACACATAGTGTGAGAAGTTTGTACTGAAGAAGTATTAATAAAGTTATTTTGATTGTAGGATGTCGGGAGAAGATGAGATGAGTACAGGGATGCTAGCGGTTATTGCACCAATGCAAGTAGCCGAGGTGCCAGCGCAAAACGAGTCAGTTGAAGAGGTGGGAAAAGATGAACCTATGGTCAATTTGGAAATGATCATGACGATTATCTCGAGATGTATCTAAGTGAAGATGAGGAGGCAGAGTCCGAAGAAGCTAAGGTGGAGAAAGAGAGTAAGACTAAAGTTGAATAGAAGGATCAGGTATTTGTAGAAGTCCAGGAACTCCAGAGTAAAGTATTTCTCTTGGAGGAGTTGTGGAAGATGGAGCGAGCATTACGCGAGATGACTGAAGAAAGGAATGAGTTTAAGGCTAAGGTAGATAAGATGAAGACTGAAGGTGGTGGATCGTCTGAGGGAACAGTCATGTAGAAGTGCAAGAATAAGAGAAAGAAGGATCACGACAGTGATAACTCTGAAAATTCAAACCCGAAGAAGAAAAATGTCTGTAACATGTGTGGAAAGACTCACTTGGGAGAATGCATGATGTGGATGAATGTGTACTTCAATTGTTATCACGAAGGACATGTTTCCCAACATTGTCGTAAGCCAAATATGAGAAGGTGTTTTTCATATGGGAGAACGGTGCACAGATTCAACAAGTGTCCCAACAAGAAGAAGATCGGTGAAGGGAGTGGACGGTAGATAGCTTAAGTTTAAGCGGTAATATCTTTTGGTAGAAGATTATGATATTAAGTGTTGTAATATCAAGAATAATGTTTGAACATATTTAAATATATATATATATATATATATATATATATATATATATATATGTTTGTATGAATGAAATCTTTATTTTATATATGAATATAAGATTAAGATTAATTGTGAGTTTTTAAAACTCATACTTATGGTAAGTTCGTGACTCATAATTATATGAGCTGTTTTGAACCCCTCAGTGAATGGACGCCAAAGGTTTGACTAGGGTAAGTTCATAAACTCATATAATTGTGGCAAGTTCTTGAACCCCTAGGTGTGGTAAGTTTGATGAACTGGGAATAGTTGTCTGTGAATGGGGCATTACGACTTTTTGTTTGAAGTCGGAGAATTACAACTTTTGTTTAAAGTTCTGTTGTTAATCCTGATATTTATGAAAAAGGGATAGTTGTATATGTTAAGTAATAAATGTATTGTGTGCTATTTGAATAAATATGTGATTATATGAGAACTATATGTTAAATTCTTATTATGTGATTAATAAGAGTTGTGTAGAGAAAGAGAATTAATATAAGATTTTTATTTAAATCAGATAATGCCGCCTAGACGACATAATCGAAATGAAAGAGAAGAGCAGTCTGTGAATAATGAAGGAGGTCAAGCGGACCCGATGCATAATTTTGTGGATATGTAAGCCCAAACTATGGGATATAGAGTTCCAATAGAAAGAGCAAGAGTGAGAAATCAGCCAGTCGATAGATTGGATAACTTTAAGGATTTTAAAGCGGTAGGACCGCCAGAATTTAAGGGAACTACGGATTCGATTAAAGCCTAAACTTGGGTAAAAGAATTGGAGAAAGCATTTATTATTGCGAGAGTGGTAGAAGAGAAAAAGACAGCTTTTGCAACTTATTTGATGAAGGGAGAAGCCAATTACTGGTGGGAGGCTAATCAGGCGAGAGCTGGTACAGCTGTGATAACTTGGACAAGATTCAAGGAGTTGTTCTTTTAGAACTACTTTTCACCGAGTATGCAAACTCGGATGGAGGTTAAGTTCTGAGAACTAAAGCATGAGAATATGTCTATTTCGGAGTATGCTGCTAAATTCAATGAGTTATCAAGATTTGTACCTCTTCAGGTGGATACGGAGCTACGAAAGGCGAAAAGGTTTGAGAATAGATTGAAACCAAGTATCGACAACAAAGTAGCTGTATTGTAAATCAATACGTTCGCAGCTTTGTTGAAAAAGGCAATAATTGTTGAAGGGGGAAGCGAAGCTGCATCCCGTTATAATCAGGAGAAGAAGAAGAAGAAGAAAAATGATGGAGAAAGCAATGGTGGTAGTAATCCAAACAATAGAAAGTGGAGCGAGAATACCTAGTCAGATAACAAGAAAGAAATGAATAAAAAAGGAGGAAAGCCTTATGCGAACTGTGGAAAGAATCATCCAGGACTTTATCTGAAGAAGAAGGGAATTTGTTATAATTGTGGGCAAGAGAGACACATGTCACCCAATTGTCCCAGTCCAAAGAAGACACAAGGTTGTTATGCTTATAGATCAACAGATCATCTGGTTCAGAATTGTCCAAAAAATAATAGGGAGAAGTGGAGTGCCAACAAGGGAACCGGTAGTGGAACCTTAGCGATTAAAGATCCTGCTCAGTCAGGGAGACCAACAGCCCGTACATTTAATATGACGGCTTAAGATATAGTGGCTGCCCAGGAGGTGGCGACAGGTAATAATTTCGCTTAATAATTAAATTACACGAGAAATATTGGTGATATAAGTTGTGAACTGTTTTCTTTTATAGATCCAAGGCACAAGTTAGAATATAAGACACAAATTAATATTGTGTTAATAAAAATGAATTGATGATACAACTTTAACATATTGTAGAGAATAAGAAAGCGGTGATTCCAAGGAAGGAATCCTTTTAAGAAGGGGTGAATGTAATAACCCGGGATTTCGAATAATTTGAATTTCATGAATAATTTTTTTTTATTTAATATTGATATTGACTGTTAATATTGTGCTGTGTATTTGTGATTCGAGTTTAGTGAATGAGTCAATTTGTGTGTTGACTAAGAAAATAAGAGTAGAGTTGTGATTAACTGAGAATAAAAACCCTAACCCTAAGTTCGGATAGGGATTCGATAGAAAATACAGTTATTATAACTGTATCGTTGAGTATGTATTTGTACTGTATAGAATGTTGATCAGTGATTAATCGGGTAGGGTATAACATTAGTAAACTCTAATGAGAGATTAGAAACCCTAATCTCAGGTTTAGAAACCCTTACGTATAGTTAGGAACCCTAAGAGAAAGCCAGAAAACCCTAAATTTTTTTTTATGAACCCTAAACCCTAATTAGGAAACCCTAATTAGAATTATCAAACCCTAATGGTGAGAATTAAGGAGAACGTTGTTAATTGACCAGAATACCCTTATATTTGTGAGGGAAATTATGAAATGACCCTTTTAGGGGTGAAAAGATCAAAATACCCCATAACTTAATACTTAAGTTAAGTTAAATTCTAGAATGTGGTGACTCACTAATGTTGGATAAGCCATGTGCTCTTAAAATCCTACCAAATCTAACCTAACATGCCACCTAACATAATTTGGATTAATTGAATCTAAGATATAAGTGATTTTGGAGAAAGAAAGTTAATAAACTTAAGCCAATTGCTATCTAGCCTTCAACCCACTCTCTATATCTCTAAACATTTGAAAATCCCAAGTATCTCAGTCCTAGAAACAGCCCAGATCATCAAGATCAGTGGAGAAACCTAGAATCAAAGATTTGGACATGAGAAGGTAAAAACCCTAATTCATAATTTAATCTTGTATTCTTGAGAAATATTTGTGCTTATATGTTTAATCATCTGTTAGGAGATGTTTTTAAAAGATCTTCAATGATCCATCATGGATCCATATCATCAAAGTGCATTAAAATGATGTTTTTCAAAAACTGCTCTTGAGTCTAAAAGTGCTCTAAAAAGCAAATGTCAGTGGCCTTAGATCTTTATGTGTTTATGTTTTGAGTTGTTTTAAGCTTTATACTTGTAGCCTGACATGAGGTCTTTGATCTGGAAGTGGAATCAAAGATATTCCATTTACAGATTTCAAGATATTCATGGTCAAAGAGGGTTGACCGAGCATGACCATGAACTTTCTGGGTAAACCAGAAAGTGTAAAACCGAGTCTGACAAGATGTTCTAAGGCCTATATCTGTCATTCGTTAGATGCTATGATGATGTGTTTATAACCAAGTTATAGCTTGTAATATGGACTTTAGATCCATGCTTCTATATTTCTTAAACAAAATATCTGTAGGATTTCGTGGATGGTCAAACTGGCCCATTCGACCACAGTCAGCGTTTCTGGAATTTCCAGAAATTGCATGAGCAAGTCCTCTGACAGGGTTTGACCAGATCATATCTGGTGAGTGTGTTATGTTTGGACTGAACTAATGTTATGAAGATGTTCCTTGTCATGAACACTATAGGTTTAAACCATTAGAGCACATAACTCATGATCGAAACATAAAGATAATCGAGCTAGGATATGACTACTCGAAACTACCTGGGTTTCTAGGTTACCCAGAAAACCCAGAACAGGCCTGGCAACGATTTCAAATGCTCAGATCTTGCAACTGAGTTATAGTATGGCCAATTTACTGGTTGATTATTGTAGTAGTACATGTATGCTACAAGATCAAGGTTTAAGTTGGCCCAGAAGATGCATGGATTAAAATCAAAGGCTGGTCAAACAAGGCAAGTTGAACACTGAGTTGTCAGTGTTCTTGATCCAAGAACACTTAAGACGACAGACAAGTGTCGCTATAGGCTTTAGCGACGGTTTTAAATATTTTAATATCTGATTTTTCTAAAAATTGATTAAAAATAGAAATAAATTCTAAAAAATACCAAATATGGTTTTAAAAATTATTTTAAATTATGAAAAATAATTTTTGAGTATTTTGGATATTTTTCATTAATATTTATATTTATTTGAAAATTAATGATATTTAATTTATTTAATTAGTGTATTAAATAAATTAAAGAAAAATGATTTTAATATATTAAAAATCATTTTAAATAAGAATAAAGTGTTTAAAAATATTTTGAGTTATAAAATGTAACTTTTAATATTTTTTGAGAATTTTCATTAATAATTTAATATTAATGATATTACATTAATTTACATATTATATTAAATAAATGAATTAAAAATTATTTTATTGAATTAAAAACAATTTTAAATGATAATAAAGTGTTAAAAAATATTTTAAATTATAAAATATAATTTTCAATATTTTTGGAGAATTCTCATTAATAAATAAATATTAATGATATTAGGTTTATTTAATCATTAAATTAAATAAATGATGGAAAAATGATTTTATCAATTTAAAAATCATTTAAAAATGAGAAAAGTGATATAAAAATATTTGAAGTTATAATTAATGACTTTTAATATTTTGATGATAAATCCATTAATATTTAAATATTAATGGTGATGGTTTAAAAATGATTTTAATTACTTTAAAAATCATTTAAGTAGAATATTGGTGATTTAAATGTATTTTAAGTTATTATAAGTAACTTTAATATTTTGATAAATATGTCATTAGTATTTTAATATTATTAAATATTAATGATGGTGGATTTATTTGATATTTAAATCATTTAAAAATGATTTCAGTGTTTGAAAAATTATGATAAATTATAATAATTGTTAGAAAAGTATTAAAAGCTTCCGAAAAATATTATAAATGATATTTAACTTATCTAAGATAATATTGAAGCTTTGAGACCAATTTTAGTTGACAATATGAGTGTTAATTGTCGGATAGGGTGACCAGTACACCGAGAATGGACTGAAGTCCAACCAAACCAAACTAGTTAGACTTGATAAATGTTTATATATAGGCTATAAACACTAATGTGACTATGTGCTAATCTGCCTTGAAGAAAGATTGACCGTAAATTATAGTGTTATGTGTTGTGATGTATTGTTTTAATTGTGGGACCAATATTGTTAATTATAGGTCTTACAAACTCAACCTTGTGTTAAGATTGTTTAATAATTATGGTGGTTAATTATTGTTAATTAGACCACGTCCAAGAATTTATTGTCGATTATTCGCAGTTAGTTCATGTTTAATAATTCAAATTGAATTACTGATTCTGAGAATATATTTGTAGAATAACTGTTATTGGATATTCACATCCGTAGAAGCTATTATTGATTTTAAATAGTATAGTTAAATTCTGTCTATTGTTTAATCGTATTGAAACATGTCTTAGCTAACTGTTTTGGCTAGACGAACATTTGTTAGAACTTGATAGGTTCGAGAAGAGAAGAGAAGAGAATTCAATTATTATTGATAGATCGATGCCAATTGTTTCGGCTAGATCGATAAAGTAAACCTTATATGATAGGTTCGAGAAGAGAAGAGAAGAGAAGAGAAGTGATTAGATTTTGAAATTTTATATTTCATTGTTAAATCAAATTTTGATTCTAAAACTGAGAAGAACAACTTTTTATACAAAGGGAACATTTTATTGGTCGTAAATTCGACCTTTGCGCGCGACTTAAGTATTATGCATAATATAGGGTACAAGGAGTTGGCCGGCTCAAAGTGCTTGCAGAGGAGTATGATTTAATCTTTATGGTTATCTGATACACCTGAGTATATATCAAAGTAAATCTTTCATAGATACCCGAGAAAAGAAGTTCTAGATCTTGTGTGATCACTCAGCATAAATCTGGAAAACATTCCACTTTGTTATTGCATAGAATTGATTCTTGATTATTCATTAAAATATCGTAGAAACTTTGAATACGTTGTATTCTTTCATTATCAAATTATTATGTTACATAGATTATGAGATGACTTGTTAGAAATTGGAGATTTGTTCAGCTATTTTAAAGTTTCCCGAACTTTGGAGTCATTCTATCGAATTAGAAAGTATGTTGTCTTGATTCTTATACATTCACTGTATGTCTTAACTTGTGGGGAAAATTTGTTGCTCACCCTTGCTAAATAAAACATTCCAGCTAGGGATGAAGTGACTGGAGGTGCAGTGAAGAGCAAAGGCAAAGGTGCCATGCTGTAATAGATATAATTAACATTATTATTATGTTGTATTTGTAAATCCTTTGTGTATATCTAAAGGTTATTTTTATAATATAAAGGTTAGATAACCTGGGACGAATGTATTAACTATATCAGTTAATGTGGTTTATATGTCTATTCATAATTAAATGGGTTGTTAGATGTTATTTATATTGTGGATTGTGAGCACCAAACTCGGGGTTCAGGTAACTTGGATTTGGTGGCATCACAGGTTGTTATCAAAGCTATTGTGACCAGGGTGTCACAAGTTTGTAGCAAAGCTATAGGTTATAAACCTTAAGTTGGGTGGGATTGCCAATGCGCATTGATAGTGAGATATGTGGACACATAGTGTGAGAAGTTTGTACTGAAGAAGTATTAATAAAGTTATTTTGATTGTAGGATGTCGGGAGAAGATGAGATGAGTACAGGGATGCTAGCGGTTATTGCACCAATGCAAGTAGCCGAGGTGCCAGCGCAAAACGAGTCAGTTGAAGAGGTGGGAAAAGATGAACCTATGGTCAATTTGGAAATGATCATGACGATTATCTCGAGATGTATCTAAGTGAAGATGAGGAGGCAGAGTCCGAAGAAACTAAGGTGGAGAAAGAGAGTAAGACTAAAGTTGAATAGAAGGATCAGGTATTTGTAGAAGTCCAGGAACTCCAGAGTAAAGTATTTCTCTTGGAGGAGTTGTGGAAGATGGAGCGAGCATTACGCGAGATGACTGAAGAAAGGAATGAGTTTAAGGCTAAGGTAGATAAGATGAAGACTGAAGGTGGTGGATCGTCTGAGGGAACAGTCATGTAGAAGTGCAAGAATAAGAGAAAGAAGGATCACGACAGTGATAACTCTGAAAATTCAAACCCGAAGAAGAAAAATGTCTGTAACATATGTGGAAAGACTCACTTGGGAGAATGCATGATGTGGATGAATGTGTACTTCAATTGTTATCACGAAGGACATGTTTCCCAACATTGTCGTAAGCCAAATATGAGAAAGTGTTTTTCATATGGGAGAACGGTGCACAGATTCAACAAGTGTCCCAACAAGAAGAAGATCGGTGAAGGGAGTGGACGGTAGATAGCTTAAGTTTAAGCGGTAATATCTTTTGGTAGAAGATTATGATATTAAGTGTTGTAATATCAAGAATAATGTTTGAACATATTTAAATATATATATATATATATATATATATATATATATATATATATATATATATATATGTTTGTATGAATGAAATCTTTATTTTATATATGAATATAAGATTAAGATTAATTTGTGAGTTTTTAAAACTCATACTTATGGTAAGTTCGTGACTCATAATTATATGAGCTGTTTTGAACCCCTCAGTGAATGGACGCCAAAGGTCTGACTAGGGTAAGTTCATAAACTCATATAATTGTGGCAAGTTCTTGAACCCCTAGGTGTGGTAAGTTTGATGAACTGGGAATAGTTGTCTGTGAATGGGGCATTACGACTTTTTGTTTGAAGTCGGAGAATTACAACTTTTGTTTAAAGTTCTGTTGTTAATCCTGATATTTATGAAAAAGGGATAGTTGTATATGTTAAGTAATAAATGTATTGTGTGCTATTTGAATAAATATGTGATTATATGAGAACTATATGTTAAATTCTTATTATGTGATTAATAAGAGTTGTGTAGAGAAAGAGAATTAATATAAGATTTTTATTTAAATCAGATAATGCCGCCTAGACGACATAATCGAAATGAAAGAGAAGAGCAGTCTGTGAATAATGAAGGAGGTCAAGCGGACCCGATGCATAATTTTGTGGATATGTAAGCCCAAACTATGGGATATAGAGTTCCAATAGAAAGAGCAAGAGCGAGAAATCAGCCAGTCGATAGATTGGATAACTTTAAGGATTTTAAAGCGGTAGGACCGCCAGAATTTAAGGGAACTACGGATTCGATTAAAGCCTAAACTTGGGTAAAAGAATTGGAGAAAGCATTTATTATTGCGAGAGTGGTAGAAGAGAAAAAGACAGCTTTTGCAACTTATTTGATGAAGGGAGAAGCCAATTACTGGTGGGAGGCTAATCAGGCGAGAGCTGGTACAGCTGTGATAACTTGGACAAGATTCAAGGAGTTGTTCTTTTAGAACTACTTTTCACCGAGTATGCAAACTCGGATGGAGGTTAAGTTCTGAGAACTAAAGCATGAGAATATGTCTATTTCGGAGTATGCTGCTAAATTCAATGAGTTATCAAGATTTGTACCTCTTCAGGTGGATACGGAGCTACGAAAGGCGAAAAGGTTTGAGAATAGATTGAAACCAAGTATCGACAACAAAGTAGATGTATTGTAAATCAATACGTTCGCAGCTTTGTTGAAAAAGGCAATAATTGTTGAAGGGGGAAGCGAAGCTGCATCCCGTTATAATCAGGAGAAGAAGAAGAAGAAGAAAAATGATGGAGAAAGCAATGGTGGTAGTAATCCAAACAATAGAAAGTGGAGCGAGAATACCTAGTCAGATAACAAGAAAGAAATGAATAAAAAAGGAGGAAAGCCTTATGCGAACTGTGGAAAGAATCATCCAGGACTTTATCTGAAGAAGAAGGGAATTTGTTATAATTGTGGGCAAGAGAGACACATGTCACCCAATTGTCCCAGTCCAAAGAAGACACAAGGTTGTTATGCTTATAGATCAACAGATCATCTGGTTCAGAATTGTCCAAAAAATAATAGGGAGAAGTGGAGTGCCAACAAGGGAACCGGTAGTGGAACCTTAGCGATTAAAGAACCTGCTCAGTCAGGGAGACCAACAGCCCGTACATTTAATATGACGTCTTAAGATATAGCGCCGGCCCATGAGGTGGCGATAGGTAATAATTTCGCTTAAAAATTAAATTACACCAGAAATATTGGTGACATAAGTTGTGAACTGTTTTCTTAATTTTATAGATTCAAGTCATAGGTTAGAATATAAGACACAAATTAATATTGTGTTAATAAAAATGAATTGATGATACAACTTTAACAGATTATAGAGAATAAGAAAGCGGTGATTCCAAGGAAGGAATCCTTTTAAGGAGGGGTGAATGTAATAACCCGGGATTTTGAATAATCCGATTTTCATGAATAAATTTTTTTTATTTGATATTGATATTGTCTGTTAATATTGTGTTGTGTATTTGTGATTCGAGTTTACTGAATGAGTCAATTTGTGTGTTGACTAAGAAAATAAGAGTAGAGTTGTGATTAACTAAAAATAGAAACCCTAACCCTATGTCCGGATAGGGATTCGATAGAAAATACAGTTATTATAACTGTATCGTTGAGTATGTATTTGTACTGTATAAAATGTTGATCAGTGATTGATCGGGTAGGGTATAACATTAGTAAACTCTAATGAGAGATTAGAAACCCTAATCTCAGGTTTAGAAACCTTTACGTACAGTTAGGAACCCTAAGCGAAAGTCGGGAAACCCTAATTTTTTTTCTAGGAACCCTAAACCCTAATTAGGAAACCTTAATTAGAATTATCAAACCCTAATAGTGAGAATTAAGGAGAATGATGTTAATTGACCAGAATACCCTTATATTTGAGAGGGAAATTACGAAATGGCCCTTTTAGGGATGAAAAGACCAAAATACCCCTTAAGTTAATTGAAATTCAAGAATGTGGTGACTCACCAATGTTGGATAAGCCATGTGCTCTTAAAATCCTACCAAATCTAACCTAACATGCCACCTAGCATAACTTGGATTAATTGAATCTAAGTTATAAGTGATTTTGGAGAGACAAAGCTAATAAACTTAAGCCATTTGCTATCTAGCCTTCAACCCACTCTCTCTATCTCTAAACATCCGAAAATCCCAAGTATCTCAGTCCCATAAACAGCCCTAGATCATCAAGATCAATGGAGAAACCTAGAATCAAAGATTTGGACATGAGAAGGTAAAACCCTAATTCATAATTTAATCTTGTATGCTTGAGAAAAATTTGTGCTTATGTGTTTAATCATCTAATAGGAGATGTTTTTAGAAGATCTATAATGATCCATCATGGATCCATAGCATCAAAGTGCATTAAAATTATATTTTTCAAAAACTGTTCTTGAGTCTAAAAGTGCTTTAACAAGCAAATGTCAGTGGCCTTAGATCTTTATGTGTTTATGTTTTGAGTTGTTTTAAGCTTTATACTTGTAGCCTGACATGAGGTCTTTGATTTGGAAGTGGAATCAAAGCTATTCCATTTATAGATTTCAAGATATTCATGGTCAAAGAGGGTTGACCGAGCATGACCATGAACTTTCTGGGTAACCCAAAAAGTGTAAAACATAGTCTGACAAGATGTTCTAAGGCCTATATCTGTCAGACGTTAGATGCTATGATGATGTGTTTGTAATCAAGTTATGGCCTGTAATATGAACTTTAGATCCATGCTTCTATATTCCTTAAACAACAAATCTGTAGGATTTAGTGGATGGTCAAACTGGCCCATTCGACCACAGCGAGCGTTTCTGGAATCTCCAGAAATTTCATGAGCAAGTCCTCTGACAGGGTTTGACCGGATCATATCTGGTGAGTGTGTTATGTTTGGATTGAACTAATGTTATGAAGATGTTCTTTGTCATGAACACTATAGGTTTAAACCATTAGACCACATAAATCGTGATCAAAACATAAAGATAATCGAGCTAGAATATGACTACTCGAAACTGCCTGAGTTTCTGGGTTACCCAGAAAACCCAGAATAGATCTGACAACGATTTCAAATGCTAAGATCTTGCCACTGAGTTATAGTATGACCAATTTAATGGTTGATTATTGTAGTATTACATGTATGCTACAAGATCGAGGTTTATGTTGGCCCAGAACATATATGGATTAAAATATAAGGCTGGTCAAACAAGGCAAGTTGAACACTGAGTTGTCAGTGTTCTTGAGCCAAGAACACCTAAGACGACAGACAAGTGTCGCTACAGGCTTTAGCGACGGTTTTAAATATTTTAATTTCTGATTTTTCTAAAATTGATTAAAAATAGAAATAAATTCTAAAAATTACCAAAAATGGTTTTAAAAATTATTTTAAATTATGAAAAATAATTTTTGAGTATTTTGGATATTTTTCATTAATATTTATATATATTTGAATATTAATGATATTTAATTTATTTAATTAGTGTATTAAATAAATTAAAGAAAAATGATTTTAATATATTAAAAATCATTTTAAATAAGAATAAAGTGTTAAAAATATTTATAGTTATAAAATGTTACTTTTAATATTTTTGGAGAATTTTAATTAATAATTTAATATTATTGATATAACATTAATTTAATTATTATATTAAATAAATGAATTAAAAATGGTTTTATTGAATTAAAAATAATTTTAAATGATAATAAAGTGTTAGAAAATATTTTGAATTATAAAATATAATTTTTAATATTTTTGGAGAATTTTCATTAATAAATAAATATTAATGATATTAGGTTTATTTAATCATTAAATTAAATAAATGATGGGAAAATGATTTTATCAATTTAAAAATCATTTAAAATGAGAAAAGTGATATAAAAATATTTGAAGTTGAAATAGAATGATAAAGCCAGAACGGAAAATGTGACTTCTCTCTCTAGAAACCGTTCTCTGCCTTCTGTCTTCCTTCTGTATCTTGGCTTTCTTCTCTTCTTCGTTCCTGTTTCCGATTACTGGTATGGTGGATTTCTCCCACCTCTCGGGGGGAAACTCCTTGAGTAGCTCGTCTTGGGTGAGCTCATCTGATGTGGGGGGCTCTTTGCCCTGCGTGGACTCCTCGGTTGAGTCTGCTTCTTTGGCTGGGTCGGCTTTTAGGCCTATTCCCGAAGCTGCTGTTAGCCCTAATTCTTTAGTGGTTGAGCCGGTCATGGCTGAATCTGAAGCTAACCCCTGCTATGTTCCAGTTGAATCCGATGATTCAGATGCCAATAGTGACGTTGAAGCAAGACTAGGGCTTAAGCACGGGTCTTCTTTAAAGGAGATCTTTAGTGCGGCTCAGCATTTTTCGAGCAGTGGTCATGTAGAAGCTGCTGATGAGCGTAAGAAGAACAATACTTTGCTGGAGTTTATTCTCTCTAAGGGGTTCAATATCCAGGAGGTTTCCCAGTTTGCTAATAGAGGTCGGCATTCATGTCAGATGAACGAGCATGATATGTTTGTTTTAAATCCTATGAGAGAGGGCTGCTCTGGTTTGAAGCCAATGGGTTCTGGTATGGAAACTGGTCCTGATGTAGCCGGGTTAGAAGAAGGGGAGCTGCCTTGTTCGTCTAAGTCTGATGGTGCTGCAGTTGGGGTTAGGATTGGTTCGCCAGTGGGTTCGCCAGTGTCTTCTAAGTTGGTGGAGAACAATGAGGCAGTGGCTTTTGGGGCTGGCTTAGCTGGTCTTTCGGGTTCTCCTTGTGTCCTGAAGAAATCTTGGTGTTCCGTTGTGGCTCAGGACTCTCCTAAACCAGGTCTGGCTCTAGACTTTTTTCCTCCTTCTCCTCCTGCTAATGGTAATGGTGCTATTACCATTAAGCCTCCTCCTGAGGTACTTCTGCTAGGAAATAAGATGTGGAGCTCTTGCCTTGTTGGTAGTTTTATCCACTCGAGGCTTCCCTTCAAGCTTGTGGAAGAAATGGTTCATAAATTGTGGGATAAATTTGGTTTGCTTAAGGTGTTTCTCCAGGATAAGGGGCTGTTTATTTTCAAGTTCCCTTCTCATGTAGAACGGGACAATGTTCTTGCTTTGGGACCGTGGTATATATCTAACAAGCTTCTTTGTCTTAAACGTTGGAAGGAGGGAATGGATTTCCTGTCGGAAGCTTGTACTCAAGTCCCGGTTTGGGTCAAGTTTCATAATGTCCCTATGTCATACCTCTCGGCTCCTGGATTGAGCTATCTTGCTAGCGGTATTGGCAGGCCTCTGGCTGTGGATAAGTTAACTGAAAAACTTGAACCTATGAACTTTGCTAGGATGTGTGTTGATATCTCCTCATCTTCTAATTTTCCCCCGAGCCTGGATGTTGTTGTCCTAGACGAGGAATCCAGAGAGGAGAAAGTTGTGGTGGTTAAAGTTGAATATCAAAATAGGCCTCAATTATGCTCGCATTGTAAGTCTTTCGGGCATTATTTAGTTCGATGTCCTAATGCAAACTATAAGTGGGTTCCCAAAGTCCCTTCCCTGCCTCCTGAGTTTGAGGCTTCTGGTTCTGTAGGTGTGCCCGTGGCTACCAATATTCCTCCTGTGGGAAATTCTGATTGCTGGACTATAGTTACTAAAGGTCCCAAGCCGCTGGTTGGCCCATCTGTTCTTAAGGGTTCTCTGTTATCCTCATCTGGACCTTGTCCTAACCAATATAATCCTTTCTCTCAATTGGATGGAGGCTCCTGTGAGAGCTTTTCCGACACTGATAATACCCCTCTCCCCAACCCGCTTGTGGATAAGTTGAAACAAATTGATGAGAAGGAGGTCAAGGATCTTAAGCACAAAGCCAGATTATCTAAGGATGTTAGTCAAGCTTCAAAGAAGAAGATCAAGGGAGGGGGGAGCAGGACTCCCTCAGCTTAATATTTATTTAGTTTTATGTTAAATTTTTGCTCTATGAATATTAGAGGTGTAAATATGTCTCCTAAGCAGGATAGTGTCCGGGCTATTATTAAGTCTCATAGTCTTTCTTTTGTTGGCCTGGTTGAAACCAGGGTCAAGTGTCATAAAGCCAATTCCATATCTAAAGCTATTTGTAGGAATTGGAAGTGGCATTTTAACTATGAGCACCATGTTAATGGTCGTATTTGGGTTGGTTGGGACCCTAGCCTTTGGAATGTAAATATTATTTCTAAGTCTTCTCAATTTATTCATTGTTATATTTCTTCTGTGAGTCTTCATTTCCATTCCTTTGTTACCATCATATATGGGCTCAATACCCCAGCTGAGCGTAAAGATTTGTGGAAAGATATAAAGGTGTTTGTTGCTTCTATTGATAAACCCTGGACTCTTTTGGGGGACTTCAATGTTGTTCAATCTCTTTCTGAAATTGAGGGAGGGGCTGGTTTGTGGGATTATGGGATGCAAGATTTCAAAGATTGACTTACTGATCTGCATTTGGTTGATCTGAGGGCTGTGGGTCCTTCTCTCACATGGTGGGATTCTCATGTTCCGAATCCTACTTTCAAGAAACTTGATAGAGCTTTGGTCAATCATCTCTGGTTGGACTCTTATCCTAATGCTCTTGCCATATTTACCCCCCGGGAGCTATCTGACCATTGTCCTGTTGTTATTAATTCTGGTTTGGTTATGCCTTACAGCCCTAAGCCTTTTCAATTCTTTAATTTTATGACTGGGCTGGATAACTTTCATGAAGTTGTGCAGTCAGCTTGGAGCACTCCGTGTTTTGGGGACCCCTTGCAGATTCTTGCGGGAAAGCTTAAAGTGGTTAAAAGGGCTTTGATTGATCTGAACAAGCTTAATGGGAACCTTGCTTCGAATGCTGAGCTTTTAAGGGCGAGTCTTCATGCTACTCAGATGGCCCTTGTTTCTAATCCTACTGACTCAACTCTCCTTGATCTTCAGACATCCCAAACTTCCTGCTTGTGGGCTGCTCTCATTTGTGAAGAGAAGCTGATAAAACAAAAATCTAGAATCCAATGGCTTAAGGAAGGGGATAAGAATACTGGTTACTTCCATAACCAAGTTAAGAATCGATGGAATCAGAATAAGATCTTGGCTATTGAGAACTCTGAAGGTGAATTGTGTTCTAGTCAGAAGGAAGTCCAAAGTATTGCTGTTGACTATTTCAAATCTCTTTTAGGAACTCAATCTCGGGTTGAGGGCCAATTTCTTGATTGGGAGGTTGATGAGCATAACTGTGTCTCCCCTACTCAAGCTCTGTTACTTGAAAGGGCTTTTTCTGATGCCGAAATTTTGAGCACTTTAAAGCACATGAAGCAGAATAAAAGCCCTGGTCCGGATGGGTTTAATGTGAATTTCTTCATCCACACCTGGGACATTGTTGGAAAGGTTTTTACCAATGCTGTTCAATCCTTCTTTCGGCAAGGCTGTTTGCTCCGTGGTACTAATTCTACTGCGATCGTTCTGGTGCCAAAAATCTCTAACCCCACTTCTATGAATGATTATAGGCCCATTTCCTGTTGCAATACTACCTATAAATGCATCTCCAAGATTATTGCTGTTCGTCTTAAATGTATCCTCCCGACTCTTATTTCTCCTAACCAATCGGCCTTTATTCCGGGAAGGAGAATTGGGGACAACATTCTTTTGGCCCAAGAGTTATTCAGGAACTACCACCGCCCTTCGGGTCCGGCCAGATGTGCGTTGAAAATTGACTTGAGGAAAGCTTTTGATTCTATTTCTTGGGACTTCTTATTAGCTGCCCTTAAGTACTTTAAGTTCCCTCCTAAATTTATGTATTGGATTAAGGCTTGTATTACTACGACAAGTTTTTCTGTGAAGGTTAATGGAGCTCTGTGTGGCTATTTCAAAGGGGCGAAAGGTCTAAGGCAAGGTGACCCGTTGTCTCCCTATCTTTTCGTTATTGTTATGGAGGTCCTTTCTACTATGCTCGCGAAGGATTCTAAGCTTCCTGCTTTTAAGCATCATTGGAAAACGAGTCAACTTTCTCTTACTCACCTTTGTTTTGCGGATGACCTTATCATTTTCTGCCATGGAGACCTTAATTCGGTAATGATTGTTAAGCAGTGTCTTGAGAAATTTGCCTCTTGTTCGGGTTTACACACTAATGCTTCGAAAAGTATGTGTTTCTTATCTCA
The DNA here is from genome assembly GCA_020205505.1 of Panax japonicus. Classification (NCBI taxonomy): domain Eukaryota; kingdom Viridiplantae; phylum Streptophyta; class Magnoliopsida; order Apiales; family Araliaceae; genus Panax; species Panax japonicus. The sequence continues at coordinate 20,075,515 of CM035099.1, read as the reverse complement.
TGTTCCTCCTGAAACGGCTGATTCTATTATCCTTACTTTGGGTTTCCAGTTAGGGATCTTCCCTGCTAAGTTTCTGGGAGTTCCCTTGTTAACCTCCAAGTTAAGTCTCGCGGATTGTCAACCTCTACTTGATAAGGTTAAAGCCCGAATAAGCTCGTGGACTAACAGATTTCTGTCATATGCTGGTAGACTTCAACTGATTAAATCTGTTATTTATGGCATCCAAGCTTATTGGTCTTCTCATTTCATTCTCCCGGCTGCAGCCTTAAAAGATCTCCAATCTTCTATGTCCAGATTTTTATGGAAGGGTCCCTCTATGCAGAAGTTTGGGTCCAAGGTTGCCTGGAACAAGATTTATCTGCCTGCTTCGGAAGGGGGCCTCGCTATTATGAATCTTGAAGAGTGGAACAAAGCGTTGATCATGTTGCATCTCTGGAACGTCATTAATCCTTCTTCTATTTCTATTTGGGCCTCTTGGGTTCGTGTTGTTCATCTTAAGAACAACTTTTTCTGGACTTCTCCTATTCCTAATGATTGCTCCTGGATTTGGAGAAAAGTGCTTCAACTTAGGGGCCTAGCTCGCAGATTCATTTCCTTTAGCATTGGTAATGGGGCTAACACTAGTCTCTGGTTTGATCCGTGGCTGGGGGATCCTTTGGCCTCTTCTGTGCACTCCCCCTTAATTGTAAATTCGGGTCTTGGTCCTACTGCTTCTGTTAGTAGTATCATTGTTGATTCTGTTTGGGTTCTCCCTAATTCCAATTATTGCGAGGTTATGGAGTTCAGGTCCTCATTTGATTGTTCTAGGAGTTGTAATTCGGCACGTCATGATGAGCTTATCTGGGATGGTATTGGTGCTAAAGACGTGAAAGCCTCTACTTTTTGGCGTTCCATTCGGCGACTTGGGGCTACTGTTACGTGGCAAAGTTTAGTATGGCATAAGCTTGTGCCTCCTCGTCATTCTTTCCTTCTTTGGCTTGCATTCCATAATGGGCTTCGAACTCGGGATAGGCTTCTCCTATTTGGGCTTACTGTTGATCCCTTTTGTGTTCTTTGTTCCAAAGATAGGGAAACATTTCAGCACTTATTTTTCCACTGTAGTTACTCCTTTCAGATTCTGGTAGCGGTCCTTAGGAGATGTGGTTGGAGAGGCTTGAGTCGTAGTTGGGCTTCTATAACCGATTTTATTTCTTACTGCTCTTGCCCCAAATTTCTTAATAGCCTTCTGCACTTTGGTTTTGCTGTTGTGGTCTATAGAATTTGGCAAGAACGGAATGCTAGAATATTTTCTCAAGTAGCAACCCCTGCTCGGATCATTATCCGAGATATTATTCACATTCTTAAGTGTGGTCTCCACACTAATACTCGGTTTCAAAAAATTAAAGCAAAGGTTTTATATCAACATCTGGCTCTGTAATTTTCTGAGCTGGATTCTCGATGTTTCTGGTGTGGTTCTGTTGTTTGGGCCTCGGGAGGCTGTGCATAGATTCTGGTCGCGGCTGTGTGGTGGGATGTGCTGCTGGCTTTGTTTTGGCTATGCTGGATTTCCCGGTTCCTGCTGGGTGGGTGCATTGGGGGATTTTGGGTTGGTGCTGTCTTCAGCTGCTTAGGGAAGATATGTTTGTTGTGCTTCAGCTGCTGGGTCTGCCTGCTTCAGCTGAGTCCATTTTGTGTAGGCATGGTTTGTTTGGTTCTGCTGGTTTTATCTGTTTTATCTGATTTGCAGCTTTAGGCGGGTGCTAGTTGGTTGTTGTGTTGTGCCTGGTCTGCTTTCATTGTGCTGGGGCTGTTTTGGATTTTGGTATGCTGTTCTCTTTGGTTTGCTGGGTTATGCCTACTTATGCTGGCTCATCCTCGTCTGGAGCAGTGGCAGTCATAGTTGTGCCTCTGCCATCAGTAGTGAGGCAGCTGCTACTGTGCGTCCCTTCTGCTGTTATGGATTTTGGTTCTGCTGTTGCAAGATGTCTGGAATTGTTGATGTTGCTGTCTGCTTGGTCTAGTGCTGCAGTTGGTCTGGCTTTTGCTGTGGTGGCTTTGTGCAGCTGTTCTGCTGTGGGGGTCTGCTGGTGCTTCTCTTGTCTGTTGTGGGGGGCAAATGCTCTGTTGTAGGCATGGGGTCTACAGGTGGTATGCATGAAGGGGTCTGCTGGTGCATCTCTAGTCTGTTGCTACTGGGATCTAGACTGCCAAGTGTGGCTGCTGCACAGTATAATTTGGCCAGCTGCTGCTGTTTTGCTTAATATTCTGTGTTGTCTGATCTGGGATGGTTGGCATGGGGTTCTGTAGTATGGCTTCTGCTGCTGCTAGGTTTTTGTCCATGTTATGAAGCTGTATTATTGTGGTTGGTCATTTCTGCCCAATGGGGCTTCTTTGATGATTCCGGATGACTAATTAGATTTTTTCTCTGGGTCTGTTATGGTCATCTTGTTAAGCAAATGTAGTTTGGTTGGTTTGTACTAACATTAATTGTTAGTGTTGTTAGGCTTCGGGCCTGCAGTCGTATATTGTCAAGACATCATATGGCCTGTCGTATGATGTCTATGCTATACTCTGATTGGGGTTACCCATGTTTTTTTGTAATTTCTTTTCTTTCAATACAGTTTAAATTTAGCAAAAAAAAAAAAATATTTGAAGTTATAATTAATGACTTTTACTATTTTGATGATAAATTCATTAATATTTAAATATTAATGGTGATGGTTTAAAAATGATTTTAATTACTTTAAAAATCATTTAAGTAGAATATTGGTGATTTAAAAGTATTTTAAGTTATTATAAGCAACTTTAATATTTTGACAAGTATGTCATTAGTATTTTAATATTATTAAATATTAATGATGATGGATTTATTTGATATTTAAATCATTTAAAAATGATTTCAGTGTTTGAAAAATTATTATAAATTATAATAATAGTTAGAAATGTATTAAAAACTTCCAAAAAATATTATAAATGATATTTGACTTATCTAAGATAATATTGAAGTTTCAAGACCGAGTTTAGTTGACAATATAAGTGTTAATTGTCGGATAGGGTGACCAGTACATCGAGAATGGACTGAAGTCCAACCAGACCAAACTAGTTAGACTTGATAAGTGTTTATATATAGGCTATAAACACTAATGTGACTATGTGCTAATCTGCCTAGGAGAAAGATTGACTGTAAATTATAGTGTTATGTGTTGTGATGTATTGATCTAATTGTGAGAACAATATTGTTAATTATAGGTCTTACGAACGCATATAATTATAATTATCCTTGCTAATTTAGCAATTAGGGTTTATAATTAATAATTAGGATTTCAAGAAATTAATATATCTAAATGTTAATTAGGGTTGACCTAGTAAATCACAATGTCATACAACACATTTATATAATAGTCTTGAACTCACAATTGAGTTTCAAATTAGGGTTTCCACAGTAAAACTAGAGTTTGACATAATACACCATAAATGACCAATCATTATCAGTCCACATACTTACAGTATATAATTATAGCACTGAAAAAATAAAAATATAAATAATATTATATTATTATTCTCATTCCTTGATCAAAATCAAAAATTAGGGTTTGAATTCCATATCTGATTTATCTGTCATACTTAACATTATTAATTAAGTTAAAATAATTAATTAATAATCTCTACTAAAATTCATATAATAAAGTAATTATTATAATAATTCTAAAAATCATTTAATATATTATATAAATAATATATGATTATATTTTCATGAAAAATAATTAATAAAAATATTTCTGCTATAAAATTAATTATTATTAGAATATAATTTATAATAATCAATAATTCTAAAATAAAATTATTTAAAATCATTCTTGTAATAAATATATCACATAAATACATACACACATTATCTTGGCACATATTCCCCAAATTTATTTTAATAATAAAAAAAATTATACGCAAAAAATCTAATTTATTTGTATAAAAAATATCGGGTTGTTACAGCCCTGGAAAGAGTCAAACTTCATCTTGCCCCCTTCAACACATGCGCGTCGTCTCAACACTTCATACATACATACATCCAACAATGTCCCACAAGAACCGAGGAGTTACAATCCCGAGTGACTATTACGCATGACAGTACCTTGGATAGAATTTGAAGCTTGAAGACTCATAGACCCCTCTTTCTAACTTTGTACAACCTCTAATCCATGTCATTGTGTGACTCTCGACACAAGTGGTCCGAAAAAGGTCACATATACCTTGTTTAGATGTTCGAATTGAAGTTCTGCAAGTTTGAGCGGACATTACAGTGTATGAGTGCATGTACTTCAAGACGACAGGACCCAAAAGGCCCGGATGCACCACGACCAGCCGCAGGTATAAGCGCGGCTGTCGCAGGTGTACCTGCGGCCATCAGTCTATAAATATAGACCTTGGGGTCAGCCATTTGGGAGGAGGGAGGAGAGAGAAAAGGCGAGGAAGCCCTGTCCAATTTACTCTGTATACACCCATATTGAGTGTTTCCTCAGTTTAAACACCTGTTAGCTCACATATACCTACACTTTTATCCGGCGGGAGCTGAGTGTTTATCCACATAGAGTCATAGGAGTCTACTTTGGCAGCACACTGTAAGCCTTCTTACATTCTATAAAGCCTTCTTTCCATATTAGCACACTATTATACACATTAAGAGTCGTGTTTTGTGCGTTTTCCCGAACTTTGATCCGTTGTTTTCATTTTTGTCTGTATATTTATACTTATATATATATATATATATATATATATATATATATATATATATATATATATATATATATATATATATATATATTTTATATATGGACTAACATTATCAAGTTATGCCTCGATTGAGTCTAGACTTATGTCTGGAGCGTTTATTTGTTTATATATATATATATATATATATATATATATATATATATATATAATTATTGTCAGACATATCCGATGAGCCTGGATTTTACATCCGGTGCATTTACTTGCTTATATATATACTTATATATATAATTGTTGTCAGACATATCCGATGAGCCAAGATTTTACATCCGATGCATTTACTTTCTTATATATATATATATATATATATATATATATATATATATATAAAAATTGTTGTCGAACATATCTGACAAGGAAGACGGTAAAATTTGTATGGACCGACAAATGCGAAGAAAGTTTCCGAGAGTTAAAAAAGAGATTAAGCTAGGCGCCTTTATTATCATTACCGGATGATACGGGAGGATTTGTGGTGTATAGTGATGCATCGTGCAAGACCCCAACATTTTTGAATAAAGAATAATTTTCTCGAAGTATATTTTTGAATATTATGGTATTGATTTGATATAATGTTATAGTTGTGGGTAATATTTACAAATTTTGCAATGTAAGCAAGTGGTTATATAATATTTGATTGGTTGGAGAATATTCATTTTAACAGTTAATATTCATACGACGGAACAATCATCGGTGGACCCCACAACGGAAGTATTGTCGTAGTTAGAAAATGACAGAATTATCATTTTATAAAAATAACGGCGAAAGTGTTACCGTTAAAATTGTTGAACTACCCGGTAGTAAAAGTACAGTAATACGCGTGGTTGCATAGTAGCACACGGTATTGATTATTAATGCTTACGTGAGAAGTCACTCAGTTATATTCAATTATTGCTACAGTAATTGCTGCATCATATCTCTAATATTATTGATTCAATTATTGTCACAGTATCATCTACATAATATGTTATATTATTAAATCAATAATTCAGACGACAAAGTTATTCATATTATTAAATTACAATATTTACAATGTCTAGAAGTTCTGTCAGGGAGAGGTTTGGTCATCTAATTGCGCGTCAATAAGGAGAAATCCTTATCGAAAAGCCCCCTCTTTCCTGGGAACGACCTAATTGATAAATATTATGAGTTATAATATTAATGATGAATAAGTTCGTGTTGATTAAAGATGAAATACATAGTTCCATTGTGTTAGAATTATTAGTGTTAGTAGAAATCGACATTTATTTCGATATTAATTGATGTTTAGAAGTTATACTAACCAGTCGGGTAATTAATTGGATAAATGAGCAATTAATTGATATTAAATCACATAATTATAACTATTTGTTCACATGTGTGTACTATTGATTCACATTCTTGTACTATTAGGGGAGTTGGTGCAAGATTGATAATACTTGCATGACTAAGTTAAAAATGGGGGTATAGATGGAGGTATTATACTGTAATTCGTATTTTCACATGATTATAACTATTGATTCGCATGATTGAACTATTGATTCACATTATTTACTATTAGGGGAGGTGGTGCAAGTTTGATAATACTTGCAGGACTAAATTAAAAATGAAGAAAAAGAGGAAGGTATTATACTGTAATATTTTGATCCCCAAAACGTGCAATTATCGAAATTATGTTTTCCTATAAATAGAAGCTCATTCTTCCTTCATTTCTCACCAATTCACAAAAGCTATAGAGCAATTATTATAGAGAGAAATTATAGAGAAAAAAAAAAGAGAAGTCTGCTATCTCACTATTCCAGTATATAGTTTTTTTCTAAAGTAAGGGGTATTATTCTTTCGTATTCATGAAGAGAGTTATTTTCTTTCAATACTCGTAAGAGTTGTTATTCCATTCTTTATTATTATGTTGGAATAACCTGTCTATGCGAAGTACCGCATACATGGTGAAATTCTTCTGTTATTCTATTCTTTATTATTCTGTTGGAATAACTTGTCTGTGCGGTCTATCGCATGCCTGGTGAATTCTGTTGCTATTCCATTCTTTATTATTTTGTTGGAATATCCAATCTGTACGGATTAAGCATCATCTGGTTCCATTCTTTATTATTCTGTTGGAATATCCTGTCTGTACGGATTACGCATGACATGGTTCCATTCTTTATTATTCTATTGGGAATAACCTGTCTATGCGGTCTATCGCATGCATGGTGAATTCTTCTGTTATTCCATTCTTTATTATTCTCTTGGAATAACCTGTCTATGTGGATTACCGCATGCATGGTGAATGATCATTTGTATTCATTCTTTATTAAATTATGGAAATGATATGTCTACATGAATTACCGCATGGCGGGTGAAAATCCATTTGCAGTTTCGTATATTCTATTATACTCATCTGGGATATTATTTCTTTTGTACTCGTCATGAAATATCGTTTTCTTTGGTATTTTTCTGTTACGAGTTAATATTAACTAGTATTATTCACTCGGGTATTCGGGGCACTTTTTGTGCCGGAGTACTATTCACGAGTTACTATTTACGGGTTACTATTCACCCAATTACTATTCACTCTAGTATCATTCACTCGGGTATTTGGGGTACTTTTCATGTCGGGGTACTATTCCTGAAGTACTATTCACGGGGTACTATTTACCCAAAAAATATATTTCTTTTCTGTCCAAATTATTTTTGGTACATGAATATTATTCTTGAATTTTACTCTACAAAGCAGTATCATGTTGACAATTTGGATATTTTTAAATTCTGGATAAATTTAAAGTCTTTAATATTTATCCTCAATTTTGTTGGATTTGATTTCGTTTGATTATTGCTTATATAATTGTCATCATCCTCATGCTTATATTGTGATGAAAGTCATCTTTAGCTTACGTGCATAGGTGGACTTGGTATGATTATGATCAGGGATTATTCGGTATAATCATGACCGTAATGTAACGAATGATGTGGTAAAAGTCTTCATTGGCCTGTAGTTCATTGATGGACAGTTGTTGGTATGATTATGACCAGGGATTATTCGGTATAATCATGACCATTGATGATTACATGAATATCCTTGGTCGTGGTGCAGGTATGATTCGATTTAAATTATTAAGGTGAGTCTAAGCGATAAAGTTGATGAAAAACTTTTTAAATCATAGAAGATAGTAGATTTTATGCTTTACTTAACTCTTCTAATGGATTGCTTGTTCCGCTGCTGTTAAACTTGTTGCATATTTTATTTTATCAATTTAACATTATTGAAGGATAATGATAATTTATTCTGCATTATCTTAGTCATAGTATTTCTTACTGGGCTAGTTGAGCTCACCCTTTCTTTCACTGTTCTCTTCAAAAAATGAGAACGTAGCCGGGACTAGTCGGGGAATGGAGTGACGGTCCAGATAAAAGCATTAGTAGTCCTCACTATTCTGTTAAATAGTGTGACAATAAATGTAATGAGGACTCCATTGAGTGTGGATATTGTCTAGATGACAATATTCTTATTAAAACTCTTAGATTATGTTTTGTCGTATTTTACACGATTGTTGTATAATTAAGTTGTATTTGAATTTTGTACCATGTATTTGGTGACTCAAGATGGGTGATGTATACCTATTTTGGGGGTGTCACAGTTGGTATCAAAGCTTAGGGATATGATCCCTGGCTGAGATGTGAGACAAGAACTAGGAGGGGAGAGACGGGGAATTCCTTCACTAGTATGACCTACCTAAGTTTATTCGGTATTTAATTGGTAGGCCAGAGTTTAGGGATAATTTGTGATATGTTAATTAACCCTTGTTTAGTGGCAGTATTTGAAAATGGCATCTGAAAATGTTGAGATAAGCAACGAAGCACATGAGACAGTTGAGTCACCACAGATTAATACCCAAGATAATGTGCAACAGGAAGACAATAATCCTCAGGTAAACAACAACGATCAAATGATGAACGATGGGATGTTCAGAGGTTTTATGCAATTTATGCAACATCAGGCGAGGGCGGCTCCTTTCCAAAATGTGGGTGGAAACGCTGACAACTCTCAGACGGTCACCGCTAAGCAGTTCAAGGAGCTGGGAGCATCGATATTTTTTGGAGAGCCAAAACCATGTAAGTCGGAGACATGTATAAAGTAGATCAACAAGATATTTGATGTCTCGGGATGCTCCGAGGAGCAAAAGGTTCCCATTGCCACGTTCATGTTGCGAGCAGAGGCAGATTATTGGTGGGAATCTGTAAAGCGTACTCAACCTTCCGCACTCAAAATGTCTTGGGAGAAGTTCCAAGAGCTGTTCAATGACAAGTACTTTCCTGAAAGTATTCGTCACATGAAGGAGGTAGAGTTCATCAAGCTTGAGCAAAAAAATATGACTGTGGCGCAGTACGAAGCTAAGTTTACAGAGTTGTCTCGGTTTACGTCCATCTTGGTTGATAATGAGGAGAGAATGACGCGGATGTTTCAAAGAGGTTTGAAACCCGAGATACGTCAATACCTAATTTCTCACAAACTGTGTTTGTATTCAGATGTTGTGAATAGGGTTCAGTTATTGGAGCGCGATAATGAGTCAACCCAACCAAGAGAGAGCAGTCGACAAGTCGATAACACCAGCGGTAGTAGTCATCGAAGCGGTGACAACAAACGTGGAGGGAATCAACATGCTAGAAATGGTAATCACATTGGTGGTAATCATGGCCATGATAATAAGAGTGGACATTTCAAGAAGAGGAGATTCAATAATGATGGAAAGACATCAGCACCAGCACCTGTTGTTAAGGATGGAGAACGATCGACGGTCGTATGCTACAAATGTGGAGGGGAAGGACACATTAGTCCAAACTGCGCGATGTAGTCCAAAGCGTGTTACAATTATGGAAAAGAAGGTCACCTAGCTCGATTTTGTCATGCACCAAAGTTAAGTCCAACTGGGATGGAGGCATCAATGGGTGTCCCAGACAAGACAAAACTGGTAGTTCAAGGGAGCGCATTTATCGTAACCTACCAAAAAGCTAGGATTCCGAATGAGGTGATCACGGGTAAGCTAATCATAAACTATAGTGAAGTTTATACTTTATTTGATACCGGTTCTACCCATTCTTTCATTTCTCTTACTTGCGCTCAACGTTTAAATTTGACTCCGGAGAAATTGGACTTTGACTTACCTGTTGAAACTCTGTAGGGAGAAACCTTTATTACATCCACTATTTATATAAGTCTTGTTTGATTCAAATCGGTAACCGCACGTTACCTGTCGATCTTATTTCCTTGAAAATACTTCCATTTGATGTGATTTTAGGGATTGATTGGTTAACTACTCATCATGCTAAAATAGATTGTTTTCGTAAGGTTGTTAGCTTTTATATTCCTAACCAACCTATTATGCGAATTCAAGCAACCAAACCACTAAAATCAATTACTGTCATATCAAGTCATAAAGCTATTCGTTTATTGAAAAACGGATGTCAAGCTTTCTTAGCCCATGCCACGAATTTAAATAAAAATACGTCAGATTTGAATGATATTTCTATTGTTAATAAATTTCCTGACGTATTCCATGAAGAACTTCTTGACCTACCCCCAGAGCGTGAAATTGAATTTTGTATCGACCTTGAATCCATAAAAAACCCATTTCCAAAGCCCCATATCAAATGGCTCCTATTGAACTTCAGGAGTTAAAAACCCAACTACGGTAATTGTTAGACATCGGTTTCATTCGTCACAGTACGTCTCCTTGGGGTGCTCTTGTTCTATTTGTGAAGAAGAAAGATGGAATTATGCAACTTTGTATTAATTATCGGGAGTTGAATCATGTCACCATCAAAAATAGGTACCCGTTGCCTCGCATTGATGACCTGTTTGACCAGATGCAAGGACCGAAATTCTTTTCAAAGATTGATCTTCGTTCCGGATATCATCAGTTGAAGATTAAAACTGATGACATTCCAAAAACTTCTTTCAGAACTCGGTACGGGCATTATGAATTCCTAGTCATGTCTTTTAGATTGACTAATGCTCCTGCTGCCTTCATGGACATGATGAACCGAGTATTCAAGGAATATTTGGATCACTTTGTGATCGTCTTTATTGATGACATCCTCATATACTCCAAAACCCGTGAAGACCATGAGCAACACTTGAGGCTGATACTCCAAAAGCTTAGTGAAAACAAGCTATATGCCAAGTTGAAGAAATACGAGTTTTGGCTTGAGGAAGTTGCATTCCTTGGGCACATAATATCAAATCATGGAATATTTGTTGACCCGGTAAAGACTGAAGCAATTCAAAGCTAGGAGCAACCTAAGTCAGTGACCGAAGTACGTAGCTTTCTCGGCTTAGCTGGTTATTATCGGAGATTCGTAGAAGGGTTTTCTCGAATCTCTACTCCATTAACTCAGCTAACTCGAAAAGATACAAAATTCGGTTGGAGCGAGGAATGTGAAAAGAGTTTTGAAGAACTAAAGAGGAGACTCATTTCAGCAATTGTTCTGACAAATCCATCTGGCTCGCAGGGATTTGTCATCAACAGTGATACTTCAAGCAAAGGGTTAGGATGTGTTCTCATGCAACATGGGAAAGTCATAGCCTATGCCTCATGACAACTCAAAGAATATGAGAGGAATTATCCTACTCATGATCTAGAGTTGGCAGTAGTCGTTCTTGCGCTTAATAATTGTAGGCATAACTGTATGGAAAGTAGGTGGAGATTTTTACGGATCATAAAAGCCTCAAATATTTCTTCACTCAAAAGAAACTCAACATGCGGCAACGACGATGGCTTGAGATGTTGAAAGATTATGATCATATCATCCAATAACATCCTGGAAAAGCGAACGTGGTAGCTGACGCATTGAGTAGAAGATCATATGCGGCTACGAGTGCGATATTGTCAACGCAAAGGTCCATTTTGTATGACTTACAAAGGATGGAGATAGAGTTAAAGACTCCAGGGACTTGTATGATGATGGTGAATATACGAGTAGAACCGACTTTATTTGATAAAGTTAAAGCTGCTCAGGTTACAGACCTGGAATTGATGCATATGAGTAAGAAAGTACACAAAGGCACTATTCCGGAAGCAAGAATCAATGAAGAAGGAATACTTCGAGTCAACTCCAGACTTTGTGTTCCTAACGATTCTGACTTGAAGTATGAAATCATGATGGAGGCGCACAACACACCGTTTGTAATCCATCCTGGGAGTACCAAAATGTATCGTGATCTTTGACATACATTTTGGTGGAGCAATATGAATAGAGAGATAGCGGGGTTTATCTTAAGGTGTCTAACTTGTCAACGAGTCAAGGCAGAGCATCAAGTGCCAAAAGGTACATTGCAACCACTTGAAATTCTAGAATGGAAGTGGGAGCACATTTCCACGGATTTTGTTACTGGTCTTCCCAAGGTTTCTCAAGGCATAGATGCGATTTGGGTCATTGTTGATAGATTGACCAAGTCTGCTCATTTCTTACCGATACGAGAAACTTTTACACTTGAATGTCTTGCTAGTATCTACATAAACGAGATTGTAAGATTGCAAGGTATGCCAGTATCCAAAGTTTTTGATCGAGACCTAAGATTCACTTCAAGATTTTGTGTTAGTTTGCAAAAAGCTATGGGCACAGATTTACGATTTAGTTCGGCATATCATCCTCAAACAGATGGGCAGTCAAAAAGGACTATTCAAACTATTAAAGATTTATTAAGACTCTTTGTCCTTGACTTCAAGGGAAGTTGGGACAAGTTCTTACCATTGGTGGAGTTTTCCTACAATAATAGTTATTAAGAAAGTATTGGCATGGCTCCATTTGAGCCGTTGTATGGAAGAAAGTGTCGTTCTCCAGTATGTTGGGAGGAGGTGGGTGAAGCAATATTGTTGGGACCAGATTTGGTACGTAAGACTACGGAAAAGATTCAAACGATCCGACAATGTATAAAAACCTCACAAGATCGACAAAAGAGTTATGCTGATCTTCATCGAAAGGACATGGAATTCAATATTGGAGACCATGTGTTGTTACGTGTTGCTCCATGGAAAGGAGTTACGAGATTTGGAAAGAGAGGAAAGCTCAATCCTCAATTCATTGGCCCATTTTTAATCCTCGATCGAGTAGGAACTATGGCCTATAGACTCGCCTTACCGCCAAGTATGTCTCGTGTTCATAACGTTTTTCACATATCTATGTTACGTAAATATGTGAAAGACCCAAACCATATTATTGAACTAGAACCAGACGAGATAGAGGAAGATTTAACGTATGAAGAGTTACCTGTTAAAATCTTCTATAAGAAGGATCATATTCTACGCTCCAAGGTTATACCTCAAGTCAAAGTTTTGTGGAGAAACCATGATGTGGAAGAAATAACCTGGGAGTTAGAATCTGAGATGAAGTCAAGATATCATCACCTCTTCGATATACCAGGTATGTACCCTAATTTCGAGGATGAAATTTCAAAGAAGGGGAGGTTGTAAGATCCCAACTTTTATAAATAAAGAATAATTTTCTCGAAATATATTTTTGAATATTATGGTGCAGATTTGATATAATGTTATAGTTGTGGGTAATATTTACAAATTTTGCAAAGTAAGCAAGTAGTTATATAATATTTGATTGGTTAGGGAATATTTTTTTTAACAGGAAATATTCGTACGATGACACAATCATTGGTGGACCCCACAAAGGAAATATTGTCGTAGTTAGAAAACGACAGAATTATCATTTTATAAAAATAATGACAAAAGTGTTACCGTTAAAATTGTTGAACTACCCGATAGTAAAAGTACAGTAATTCGCGTGGTTGTATAGTAGTACATGGTATTGATTATTGATGCTTACGTGAGAAGTCACTCAGTTATACTCAAGTATTGCTACAGTAATTGCTGCATCATATCTCTCATATTATTGATTCAATTATTGTCCCAGTATCATCTGTATAATATGTTATATTATTAAATCAATAATTCAGACGACAAATTTATTCATATTATTAAATTGTAATATTTACAATGTCTAGAAGTTATGTCAATGAGAGGTTTAGTCATCTAATTGCGCGCCAATAAGGAGAAATCCTTATCGGAAAGCCCCCTCTTTCCTGAGAACGACCTGGTTGTTAAATATTGTGAGTTATAATATTAATGATGAATAAGTTCGTTTTGATTAAAGATGAAATTGATAGTTCCATTATGTTGGAATTATTAGTATTAGTGGAAATCAACATTTATTTCGATATTAATTGATGTCTGGAAGTTATACTGACCAGTCGGGTAATTAATCGGATAAATAAGCATTTAATTGCTATTAATTCACATGATTATAACTATTTGTTCACATGTGTGTACTATTGATTCACATTCTTGTACTATTAGGCGAGTTAGTGCAAGATTGATAATACTTGCATGACTAAGTTAAAAATGGAGGTATAGATGGAGGTACTATACTGTAATTCGTATTTTCACATGATTGAACTATTGATTCACATTATTTACTATTAAGGGAGGTGGTGCAAATTTGATAATACTTGTAGGACTAAATTAAAAATGAAGAAAAAGAGGAAGGTATCATACTGTAATATTTCGAGCCCCAAAACATGCAATTATCGAAACTATATTTTCCTATAAATAGAAGCTCATTCTTCCTTCATTTCTCACCAATTCACTAAAGCTGTAGAGCAATTATTATAGAGAGAAATTATAGAGAGAAAGAAGAAGAGAAGTCTGCTACCTCACTATTCCAGTATCTAGTTTTTTTCTAAGGTAAAGGGTATTATTCTTTCGTATTTATGAAGAGAGTTATTTTCTTTCAATACTCGTAAGGTTTGTTATTCCATTTTTTATTATTATGTTAGAATAACCTGTCTATGCGAAGTACCGCATACATAGTGAAATTTTTCTGTTATTCCATTCTTTATTATTCTGTTGGAATAACCTGTCTGTGCGGTCTGTCGCATGCCTGGTGAATTCTGTTGTTATTCCATCATTTCTTATTCTGTTGAAATATCATGTCTGTGCGGATTACACATGACCTGGTTCCATTCTTTATTATTCTGTCGGAATATCATGTTTGTGTGGATTACGCATGACCTGGTTCCATTCTTTATTATTTTGTTGGGAATAACCTGTCTGTGCGGTCTATCGCATGCATGGTGAATTCTTCTGTTATTCCATTCTTTATTATTTTGTTGGAATAACATGTCTATGTAGATTACCGCATGCATGGTGAATGATCCTTTGTATTCATTCTTTATTAAATTATGGAAATGATCTGTCTACGTGGATTACCGCATGGCTGGTGAAAATCCATTTGCAATTTCGTATATTCTAGTATACTCATCTGGGATATTATTTCTTTTATAATCGTCATGAAATATCGTTTTCTTTGGTATTTTTTTGTTACAAGTTACTATTCACCCAGTTACTATTCATTCTAGTAATATTCACTCGGGTATTCGGGGCACTTTTCATGCCAGAATACTATTCACGAGTTACTATTCACAAGTTACTATTCACCCAATTACTATTCACTCTAGTATCATTCACTCGGGTATTTGGGGTACTTTTCATGCCGGGGTACTATTCACGGGGTACTATTCACAGAGTACTATTTACCCGAAAAATATATTTCTTTTCTGTCCACATTATTTTTGCTGCATGAATATTATTCTTCAATTTTACTCTACAAAGTATTATCATGTTGACAATTTGGATATTTTTAAACTCTGGATAAATTTAAAGTCTTTAATATTTATCCTTGATTTCGTTGGATTTGATTACGTTTGATTATTGCTTATATCATTGTCATCATCCTCATGTTTTTATTATGATGAAAGTCATCTTTGGCTTACGTGCATAGATGAACTTTGTAGGATTATGACCAAGGATTATTTGGTATAATCACGACCGTAATTTAACGAATGATGTGGTAAAAGTCCTCATTGGCATGTAGTTCAGTGATGTACAGTTGTTGGTATGATTATGACAAGGGATTATTCGGTATAATCATGACCATTGATGATTACATGAATATCCTTGGTCGTGGTGCAGGGATTATTCGATTTTATTTATTAAACTGAGTCTCAGCGATAAAGTTGATGAAAAACTTTTTAAATCATAGAAGATAGTAGATTTTATGCTCTACTTGACTCTTCTAATGGCTTGTTCCGTTGTAGTTAAACTTGTTGTATATTATATTCTATCAGTTTAACATTGTTGAAGGCTAATGATAATTTATTCTGCATTATCTTAGTCATAATATTTCTTTCTGGGCTAGTTGAGCTCACCCTTTCTTTCACTGTTCTCTTCAGGAAATGAGAACGTATCCGGGACTAGTCGGGGAACGGAGTGACGATCCAGATGATAGTAATGAGTGAGTTTTATACACATGAATTGGATACATTCGGACTTAATTTATTGTTGTTCTCAAGTCTTTTAGGATGTTTTTATGTGTTTGTGTCTATTCATGCATGTTTTATATTGTTTTGTAGGAATTGGGACAAAAGTTACATCAGCAGTCACTTCAGAGCCAATTTGACTATAGCTCCGGACATTATTTCGAAACTTTTAAAAAATGAAAGTTGTAGATCTACTTTTCCTCTATCCGGAATATCTTGAATCATCGAATGTGAAGTTCGGACGAAGAAGTTATGACCATTTTCCCAAAGGACGTCAGAGCAGAAATTGTCAGAACTTGTAACAGCGCCGCGGCGCTAATTTTAAGCCTATTTGCAGCGCCGGGGCGCTATAAGGCAGTGTCTGAGCGACGCTGGGGCGCTGAGGAAGAGGTTGGGTGAGGCCTGGACGTGTTTTGGGCGAATTTTGACACCTTTTTTTACTCCAAATTGGATTGGGTTTGTTCCAAAATTAAAAATTGAACTTGTAACCTATAAATACATGATGTAAGTCATAAAATAGGAGGAGATTACATAGATTAGACTAGATTAAACACTCCTTTAGATTAGAACATAACCCTAGTTCTTATTAGTTTTGGGGATTGAAGAAACTTGGAGACCATTAAAGATTCAAAGCATAAGAGAAAGAGGAGTCTCAAGGCTACTGACAATAGATTATATTCTCTTCTCTTCTCTTACTTTTATCTTTTAATGTCTATTCAATTGTGGATTCTTGATTTTAATTCATCAATTATGAACTAACTCTTTCATTAAGATTTCAATTGAACTTTTTATGATTATGAATTGATTATTTGATTTATTCTAATTATTTATGTTGAAGTGAATTGTTCATCTTGCTTTGGACTTATTGATTAATTATCTGATCAGTAATTACCTTGTTTCTCTAGAAGGAATTGAGAAAGGAATTCTAGGGTTAGAACTGGGCATGGTGACATGTGACTTAGTTATTTGCGTAGTGAATAATTAGGTTTGTGAATAGAATGAGAATATCTATTTGCCTCATGTAACACATAAGGAATTGAGATTGTAGCGAGTTTAATTCAATTGTTTTGCATAGAGATATAGAAAAATTAATCTGGGTTAAATAGAAAGCAATTCATCACTCGAGAGAGGGCTTTTGGCATTTGAGAATTGCTGTTAATAATTCAGTAGACATAATAATTGGAATAGTTGAATAATTGATTTATAATTCATAATTAGGGATATTGGAGTCTTAATCCTTATTTACCTGAATTCATTCAAATTTTAGTTGTTTATTTGATTTCTTTTAGAATAATCTCTTTTAATTGTTTTAATTTAGTTTTCTTAATTAGAAAAATCACAATTATTGGTTGTTTAAATAAAATTGATTTGGTTAAGAGTTAGTACTTGGTAATTTTTATTAAATAATTCCTCGTGGGAACGATACTCTACTTTCACTTTATTACTTGCTGACCGTGTATACTTGCACGTATTCATTGATTGTGAAATCAATCAACAGATAGCATTAGTAGTCATCACTATTCTATTAAATAGCGTGACAATAAATGTAATGAGGACTCCATTGAGTGTGGATATTGTCTAGATGACAATATTCTTATTAAAACTCTTAGATTATGTTTTGTCGTATTTTACACGACTGTTGTATAATTAAGTTGTATTTGAATTTTGTACAATGTATTTGGCGACTAAAGATGGGTGATGTATACCTGTTTTGGGGGCGTCACACATCGCATAGAGGACTGTGCTGTGTGCTGATGAAACACGGCAAAGTCATTGCACATGCGTCACGACAATTGAAGGATTACGAAAAATGATACACTACTCATGACTTGGAGTTAGCGGCAGTAGTTTTTGTGTTAAAGATAAGGAAACATTATTTGTACGTAGAGAGATGTGAGATATACACGGATCACAAAAGTCTGAAATATATATTCACATAGAAGGAGTTGAATATACGTCAGAGAAGGTGGTTGGAATTAATCAAAGATTATGACTGTGATATTCTTTATCACCCGAGGAAGGCAAACGTATTTGTCAACGCTCTGAGCAGGAAAGGAAGGGAGTAACTGATGCAATTGACGACTCAGGAAGAGTTAATAAGGGAAATGGAGAAATTGGAAATAGAGGTAAGGGGACCGGAGAGGTCTGAAGAGAAGTTATTTATAATATAAGCTTGTCCGACATTGTTGGATAGAGTAAAGGAAGCACAGGAGAAAGATGGAGTATTTGAGAAAATCAGGAAAAGGATCACGAAAAATGAGGTAGAAAAATTTCAAATAGATAAAAATGGTATCTTAAGATTCGAAGGAAGAGTGTGGGTACCGACAGTGGCTGAGTTAAGAGAGGAGATTTTGTACGATTCACATAATACGACATATTCCATTCATCCTGGAGGCACAAAGATATACCGGGATTTGAGGCAACATTTTTGGTGGCCAAATTTGAAATGAGAAATCGCGGAGTACGTTTTTTTTTTTTTTTTTTTTTTTTTTGCTAAATTTAGACTTAAATAAAAGAAAGAATAAGTACATGGGGCAAACCCAAACAGTATACCATAGCCATCATAGGACAGGCCCTATGATGGCAGTAGTAAACCAAGGCTACTCACTAGCATACAGGGATCCAACAAGGAACAAGGAACCAACAGTAACCAACCATCAAAATGGCTTGATACCAGAAACAGATCTGCATCAAACCAACGGAAGAAAATTACAAATTTTAGCTACAAGACAACAGGAGCTAAACTGCCAAGACAAACAGCTCAATCGCCCAGCACAACATTACTATAAAGCATAGCATACCCAACAAACCAAAAACCCGGTGCAGCAGTAGCAACATCAGCAGAACTTTAGCCGAACAACGTTTCAAATACAGCCGCTCGTAACCACTTAAGTAGTAGCATCAGTAGCAGCCATCAGTACCCGAGCAGCAACACAGTCTGTATGAGCCAGCAATACATAAAACTGGCCAACAACATTGCACATGGCACACGGCCTAGCTCAGCTAGCAGACAGTTGTGGTAACCAAGCACAGGCATCCAATATGTCGACCAGCTTCTGCATACCCAGCAGCACAAGGGCATTAAGAAGCTGATAAAACCATGAACAACCCAGCAACATAGCAGCCCAGCAACCCATCAGCCACAAGCGGCTAAACCAGCCCAGCAGCAGCTAACCCAGCACATCACACGGACCAGAAAATAGCCCATAAGATTGAAACCCCAGCCTCTGTAGCAGCCTAGCAGGAAATTAGACCCAACAGACAACTGTAGCAGCGCCCATGAAAACTTCAGCTGAGTTGAAGCAATAGCAGTACCCAGTGCTACAGCAGCAACTAGAACTACATCGATTCTGCCTCAACCAACCCAACCCCATCTCCGGGAGCAACCTCCCGAGAAGTAGGGGACCATAGACACCCAAGCCAAATGCATCTACTGATTGACAGTGCTCAGCACCTGCAGCGAAGGGACTAGTTCCAAAAAACGAGCAGATGGCAGACCAGGGCCCCAAAGGCCAAAATCAGCTGACCAAAACAGACCCGAGAGCAAGAACTACATCATCAACAACTAGCCAGACTGCTATAAACCCAACCAAAATAGTCCAGCCCAACACAACATCTACAGACCCAGCAACAGATCCCAAGATAAAAGCCTAAGGACCACTGAGAACATCAGCTAACCACTGACTGCAGCAGAACATACCAGTAGATAAACACCTAACAGCAATAAACCAATAACAGCAAGCAGCTGCAGCTGTAACACTACTGCTAAACCAAGACCAAGCCACATCTCAAGCAGCCCTCCCACACAGCAAACAGCGATAGCAGCTAGAACACAACCAACATCCTTTGACCCAATTCTGCAGCAGCAGACAACCAGCAGCAGCTACTCCCATAAAGAACTGCAAGGTCCAACTGAAGAACCTAGCAGCAATCACAGCATCAAGAGACCTAGCAGTGAACTCCAAAACAGAACTGAAGACAACATGCCAACATAGGGCCTGGACTGAACTAAAAATAGTACCAGTGATCATGCTCAGCAGCATAGATAGCAAGAGAAAACTATATCAGAAACCCCCACCACTTCTGCAACAGCATCAACCATAGCAAGAGAAAACTATAATAGAACATTGTTTAAAGAAAGATGACCCAAACCGTATCTTGATTTTAGTTTTTGGAATTTTGCATTTGAATGAAGTTGACATTTTAGCAAATGAAGGATGTCAGTGACAAGGTTATGAGCAGAACAGGACTTTTGACTGAAAATCCTAGCGTTACGTTCATTCCAAATACGGTATACCACAGCTGCAAACCCAAGATGAAGCAGACTATGATGAAAAGTTGAATTTGAGTAATGGATAAGGAAGCTCGTAATAGAACTCCAAGACCGACTAAAACCCCTCCACCCACACTGTCTAAGGACAGAAAGCAGAACCCTAAAAGAATAGTCACACTGAAAGAATAAGTGATCAAAGGATTCCGAATGGGATGAACAAAGGATACAAGAGGGATTGACAAGCATCCCATAACTGATCAATCTATCCTTTGTACGCAATCCATGGTGGAAAGCCAACCAGAGGGTGAAAGAGTACCGAGGGATCAAAACCTTATGCCACACTAATTTAGCCCAAAGGACAGCAACTCCCGCCTGTCTAATAGAACTCCAAAGAGTAGAGGCTTTAACTTCAGTGGCCTTTACAGAATCCCAGAGAATCTCATCAGGTCTAGAAGAGTCACATAACCTATTTAGATCAAAAGAGTCTCGAAAGACGATAAAATCATTATGATTAGAAGAAGGGAGGTTCCAAGAGGAATCTCGGATAATATCACTCACTGTGGCATTATGGCCCAAGTCAGAATTGAAAATCAGAAAGGAACGAGAATTTATAGTCAGGGGTTTAGCATTCATCCAAGGATCAAACCACAAACTAGTACTTTCACCATTTCCAATACGGAACCGAATATATTTCATAGCAAGAGGTCTCAACTGCAGAACCTTTCTCCATATCCATGAACAATCATTTGGAATCTTCAGAACCCAAAAATATTTAGAGTGTAAATGATACACTCTAACCCAAGAAGCCCAAAGGGACTGGGATTTAGGATTAACTACTCTCCAAAGTTGCAGCAAGATCAGAGCCTTATTCCAGTCCTCCAATTTCTTAATAGCTAAGCCTCCTTCAGAAAGTGGGAGAGTAATTTTGTTCCAAGCAACTTTGGCCCCAAACTTCAACAGCTCAAAGTGGACTGAAGCTCTTTAAACACAGACGCTGGGAGAATGAAGTGGGCAGACCAATACGATTGCATAGCAAAGACAACCGATTTAATAAGCTGCAGACGACCAGCATAAGACAGGAATCTATTCGTCCAAGAGGAGATTTTAGATTTCACTTTTTCTAAAAGAGAATGGCAATCAGCAAGGCTAAGTTTCGAAGTGATCAGAGGGACCCCAAGGAATTTTGCAGGGAAACGTCCCTCTTGAAACCCAATAGAATTGAGAATTTCTTCAGCAACACTAGGAGAGGTGTTGGAGAGAAAACACATACTCTTCGAATCATTAACATGTAAACCAGAGAGAGCCGAGAAATGATCTAGACAGGATTTGATCAGCTTTACCGAATTCACATCACCATGACAAAAAATGAGCAGATCATCAGCAAAGCATAGGTGGGATAAGGAGACAAACTCTGTTTTCCAATGATGCTTGAAAGAAGGGACCCTGGTTTCCTTTGAGAGAATAAGGGAGAGAACTTCCATAGCAATGACAAAAAGGTATGGAGAGAGAGTACGTTAGTAGATGTTTGACTTGAAAACGCATAAAAGTAGAGCATCAGCGGCCGAGTGGTTTATTACAACCATTGGAAATACTAGAGTTGAAATGGGATCATATTATGATGGATTTCGTGGTAGGACTTCCAGTCTCACAGAAAGGTTTGGATGCCATTTGGGCTATCGTGGACTGACTTACAAATACTGCACATTTTCTACTGATCAAGATCCGCTACATTTTGAATTAGTTAGCGAGTCTGTATGTAAAGGAAATTGTTTCACGACATGGAATGCCAGTGTGATTGTTTCTGACCGAGACCCGTGTTTCACGTCAAAATTCTGGAAAAGCTTGCAAGAGAGGATGGGAACACAGTTGAGGTTGAGTACCGCTTATCATCCTTAGACAGATGGATAGAGTGAGTGAACAATACAAACGCTAGAGGACATGCTTACGACTTACGTGATATCTCAAGGAAAATTGGGACGACCACCTACCCTTAGTCGAATTTACATATAATAATAGTTACCATACGAGTATTGACATGCCACCGTATGAAGCTCTTTACGGAAGGAAGTGCAGAATACCATTATGTTGGGACAAATTTGGAGAATGACGAATACTCGGACCAAAGTTAGTTCAATAAACCGCGGATATGGTGACATTGATAAGGGCCAAACTAGTAGCAGCTCAAAATCGCCAGAAGAAGTACGCGGATTTGCATATGAAAGATCGAGATTTTAAAGTTGGCAGTTTTATATTCCTGAAGGTATCTCCATGAAAGGGAAAGATCCATTTCGCCAAGAAAGGAAAACTGAGTCCAAGGTTTATAGGACTGTTCGAGATACTAAAGCGAGTGGGCGAAGTAGCGTACAAGGTTGCACTACCAACTGAGTTGGAGCACATCCATAACGTGTTTCACATATCTGTGTTGAGTCCGTACAAGCCTGACTACAAGCACGTGATTTCTTACAAACCCATTCAAGTGGAAAAGAACTTAGCGTTTGAAGAAATTCCTGTCGAAGACAAAGCATAAGTATTGGATGGTGAAAAGATGATTTCGCTCCTCCTTCTCTCTAGGTTTCCCAGCCACCCTCCACTGTTCACTCCTACCTAACTCCCCGCCTCCCGACCACCTCTCCTCTCCGGCTCTACCCCTCTCTCCTTCTCCTCTTCAACTCGTTCTCATCCCCTCTCAAATTTGTCTGTCTCCTACAGTTCTGTGCGTAAGATTTTTGCGATATGGTGGACCATTCCCACCTGTCAGCCGGAAATTCCACTAGCAGCCCCTCTAGGGACTTGTTCGCCGAGTTTGGAGTCTCAAACCCTAATTCTCCGGTGATTGACGAAAATGTTATGGCCAAATCCTCTGTCATACCCTCTGTTGCTGCTGATATGTTATCCGCTAGCACTGAAACTTCTTTTGAATCAAATAGCCTTGTAGAAGCCAGCCTAGGGCTTCAAGAGGGTTCTCCCATGAAGGAGATTTTCAGAGCTGCTCAAGCTCTTTCGCAGCAAGGTTATCTTGATGCGGCTGACGAACGAAGGAAGTCTACTGTACTGCTTGATTTTATCAAAGCACATGGGTTCACTATGAATAATGTCAATGATTTCGCTTCCA
Organism: Panax japonicus; assembly: GCA_020205505.1. Taxonomy (NCBI): domain Eukaryota; kingdom Viridiplantae; phylum Streptophyta; class Magnoliopsida; order Apiales; family Araliaceae; genus Panax; species Panax japonicus. The sequence goes on along the minus strand of CM035099.1, from coordinate 20,052,007 downwards.
ATGGAAAATCTGTACGTTCTGTAAATGACCATGACATGTTTGTGAAAAGTCCTCTGAAGCCTTTCATGACAACGTCGACGATTCCTCTCTTGGGTCAGTGTGGTGCTGTCCTCAAACAAGTTTTGGCTGGTGTTGGGTCTATTCTCGAAGAAGGTGAATGCTCTGGGCCGGCTTATGCTGGGACCCTCTCGGGGGCAGGGGGAACCCCTGTTACTGCAACCACGGACTGCCTCCCTGTAGTGAAATCTTGGAGCAATGTAGTGGCCCAGGCAGCTCCGGCAGGTCCGGCAGCTCCAACTCTGAAGCTAGATTTCTTCCCTCCTTCTCCTCCCAGCTCGGATAATGGTTCAACCTTTATTCGGCCACCTCCTGAGATTCTGCTCCAAGGTAATTCTCTTTGGTCCTCTTGTCTGGTGGGTGGGTTTTTACATTCCAAAATGCCGTTTAAGCTTGTGGAAGCCAATGTTCATAAATTATGGGATAAATATGGCCTGAAAAGTGTATTTCTGCAAGAAGGGGGTTTCTTTGTCTTTAAATTTGCAAAGCCGGAGGACCGTGAGAATGTGCTTGCTCTTGGTCCTTGGTATATTTCTAATAAACTACTATGTCTTAAACAATGGAAGGAAGGCATGGACTTCCATTTTGACACTTGTACAAAAGCTCCGGTCTGGGTTAAATTCCACAACATCCCCATGTCTTACTGGTCTTCTGCTGGGCTCAGTTATCTTGCGAGTGGGGTTGGTGTTCCGCTGTTTGTGGATAAAATCACAGAAAAATTAGAACATATGCATTTTGCTCGGATATGTATTGAAGTAACACCTTCTTCGGCTCTTCCTGGATCGTTAGAAGTGGTTGTTCTTGATGAGGTTACTAATTCTAAAAAGTTTGTAACTGTCAGAGTGGAATACCAGAACAAACCTCAAATTTGTTCCCACTGTAAAACTTTTGGGCACTCTCTTATTCGTTGTCCTAAGGCGAATTACCAATGGTTGCCAAAAGTTCTCAACGCTTTTACAGACTCTTCTCCGGTTGCATCTGCTGTTCCTACTACCCCTGCTGCTCCTGCTGGACTCAGTTCTCCACTTGCTATCCCTCAGTCTGTATCTATTTCTCCTGCTGACTGGACTTTGGTGGCTAAAGGACCTAAGCAACAAGCTTCCAACAGTTGTTCCCCCTTGGTCAGTAGTTCCAACTTCTTTAAGCCTATTGCTGGGGCTGGGGAAGCTATGAAGGGTTTCTCGGACACTGACTTATCTCCTTCTCCTAACCCCCTTGTGGGAAAGTTAAAAATGGTAGATGAAAAGAGCAAGAAGCTCGAGCTGGTTTGGTTCCGGGCCAGTCTCCAAAGAAAAAAATTAAAGGAGGGGGGGCGTCCTGCTCCACTTTAAACAACCATTTTTTATGGTTAATTTTTGCTCTATGAACATTAGAGGTGTAAATATGAAGTCCAAGCGGGATAGTGTCCTTGCTCTTTTGTGTAAGCATAATATTTCTTTTGTTGGCCTAGTTGAGACTAGAGTCAAAAGCCCAAAAGCCAATATTGTTTCCAAAGCTATATGTTGCAAATGGAATTGGCATTTTAATTATGAGCATCATGTGAATGGGAGAATCTGGGTTGGATGGGACCCTTCGCTTTGGACTGTAAATATTATTTCTAAATCTTCTCAATTTATGCATTGCTTAGTTTTATCTGTTGCCTCATCTATGCAGTTTTTTGTCACCTTTGTTTATGGTTTTAATACCCCCTCTGAGAGGAAATCTCTTTGGGTTGACCTTCGCTCCCTATGTAACTCGATCAATTTGCCTTGGTGTCTGCTTGGGGATTTTAACGAGGTTCTATCTGTTACTGAAATAAAGGGTGGAGTTGAATCTTGGAATGGGGGTATGCAGGACTTCCTGGACTGCACTACTGATATTCTCTTGTCTGATCTCCGTGCGGTTGGGCCTCTACACACTTGGTGGAATTCTAGTGACACTAAGCCCCAGTTCAAAAAGCTTGATAGGGTTATGGTCAACTGTGATTGGTTACATCACTTCCATGCTTCTCAGGTTATTTTCCCTCCTCGGGACCTCTCGGATCATTGCCCAGCGGTGGTTCAAACTGGTTTGACCTTGCCTAGAGTTCCCAAGCCTTTCCAATTTTTCAATTTCCTTGGTGAGCTTGAAAACTTCCATGAGGTTGTCCAATCTGCTTGGAATATCCATACCTCTGGGGATCCTCTTCAGGTTTTAGCTGGGAAGCTTAGATCGGTCAAACGGGCTCTCTCCACTCTGAACAAAGATAATGGTAATATTACCTCTAATGTTGATAGGGCCAGAGTTATCCTCCATATTACGCAGAATGCTATTTCTTCCAATCCGAATGATCCCTCTCTCCTTAAGGCTCAAAGGCTTCATTCTGGAAATTTGTGGTGTGCCCTTAGATGTGAAGAGAAATTTCGTAAGCAAAAATCTAGAATCCAATGGCTTAAGGATGGGGACAAAAACTCAGGCTTCTTCTTCAATCAAATTAAGAATAGATGGAATCAAAATAAAATTCTTGCTATTGAAAATGAGGCGGGTGTCCTCTTTACTGGTCAAAAGGATATCCAAAATATTGCAGTGGACCACTTTACTTCCTTGATGGGCTCTCTTCCTATAGGGGAGGACCCCGATCTAATGGATCTTGCCCCCTATGCTTCCAATATTGTCACTGATTCTCAAGCCTCTTGGATGGAGAGAGACATTTTTGATAGCGAAATTTTGACAACTCTGAAGTCGATGAAGAAAAATAAGAGCCCTGGTCCTGATGGCTTCAATGTGAATTTTTTCCTTCTTGTCTGGGATATTGTCGGTCGTGACTTTATTTTGGCTGTTCAATCCTTTTTCAAACAGGGTTGTCTCCTCCGGGGTACTAACTCTACAGCTATCGCTTTGGTCCCTAAGGTTCTTAATCTTACCTCCATGACTGATTATAGGCCTATTTCCTGCTGTAACACAACTTATAAGTGCATTGCCAAAATTATTGCTGTTAGGCTTAAGGGTATCCTTCCCTCCCTAATATCTCCCTCTCAGTCTGCTTTTATTCCGAGTAGAAGGATTGGTGATAATATTCTTCTGGCTCAAGAGTTATTTAGAAACTATCATAGGCCCTCTGGCCAGTCTCGGTGTGCCATGAAAATTGATCTGCGTAAGGCCTTTGATTCGGTGTCTTGGAATTTCATGCTTGCCGCTCTGCGCCTTTTCAAATTTCCCCCAAGTTCATCTACTGGATAAAGGTTTGTATTTGTTCTACTTTTTACTATGTTAGAGTGAATGGTGCCCTTTGTGTGTATTTCAAAGGGTCCAAGGGCTTGCGTCAAGGAGATCCTCTCTCTCCATATCTATTTGTTATTGCTATGGAAGTCCTTTCGCTTATTCTCTTAAAGGAAACCAGGGCCCCTTCTTTCAAGCATCATTGGAAAACAAAGTCTATCTCCTTATCCCATTTGTGTTTTGTTGATGATTTGCTTATATTTTGTCATGGTGATGTGAACTCGGTCAAGGTCATCAAACTTTGTTTAGATCACTTCTCGTCTCTCTCGGGATTACATGTAAATGATTCGAAGAGTATGTGCTTTCTCTCCAATGTCTCTCCTGTTCATGCTGAGGTAATTTACAATTCTCTTGGGTTTCAAGTGGGTCGGTTCCCTGCTAAATTCCTTGGGGTCCCTCTGATCACTTCGAAGCTTAGCCTTGCTGATTGCCATCCTATGTTAGAAAAGGTTAAATCCAAGATTTCTTCATGGACTAATAGATTCCTTCCTATGCTGAACGCCTTCAGCTTATTAAATCGGTTGTCTTTGCTATCCAATCTTATTGGTCTGCTCACTTCATTCTCCCAGTCTCTGTGCTTAAAGACCTTAAGTCCACTATGAGCAAATTCTTATGGAAAGGTCCCTCTATGTTGAAGTTTGGAGCCAAAATTGCCTGGAGTAAAATTGCGCTTCCTTATTCTGAAGGAGGTTTAGCTATAAAGCAATTGGAGGACTGGAATAAAGCTCTAATCTTGCTTCAGCTTTGGAGAGTAGTTAATCCTAATTCTCAGTCTCTTTGGGCTTCTTGGGTTAGAGTATATCATTTAAACTCTAAACACTTTTGGGTTCTGAAGACCCCAAATGATTGTTCATGGATATGGAGAAAGATTCTGCAGCTGAGACCTCTTGCTATGAACTATATTCGGTTCCGTATTGGTAATGGGGAAAGTACTAGTCTGTGGTTCGATCCTTGGCTAAATGCGAACCCTCTAGCTACAAGCTCTCATTCCTCTTTGATCATAAATTCTGATTTGGGTCCAAATGCAACTGTAAGTGATTTTATTGTCTTTCGGGATTCTTTTGATCTCAATAGGGTTTGTGACTCTTCTAAACCGGATGAGATTCTATGGGATTCTGTGAATTCTAATGAGGTAAAAGCATCTACTCTATGGCGTTCTATTAGACAGGTGGGAGTTGTTGTTCTTTGGGACAAATTAGTGTGGCCTAGGATTCTGATTCCTCGGTACTCTTTTACCCTCTGGTTGGCTTTCCATCATGGGTTACGTACAATGGACAAATTGATCAATTTTGGGATGTCTGTCAATCCCTCATCTGTTCTTTGCTCTTCCCAATCGGAAACCTTTGATCACTTATTCTTCCACTGTGACTACTCTTTTAGGGTCCTACTTTCTGTTCTTCAGCACTGTGGGTGGAGGGGTTCTAGTCGGTCTTGGAGCTCTATAACGGGCTACCTCATTCATTATTCAAATCCATCTTTCCATCACAGTTTGCTTCATCTTGGGTTCGCAGCGGTGGTATACCGTATTTGGAATGAGCGAAATGCGCGGATTTTCAGTCATAAGTCTTGCTCTGTTTGAAACCTAGTCACTGACATCCTTCACTTGCTCAAATGTAATCTTCATACAAATGCAAGATTCCAAAAAATTAAGACTAGACATGGTCTTAGGCATCTCTCTTTAAACAATTCTTGACAGGTTCTGTTGTTGCTATCCTGTGACTGGTTATCCTGCTCTATCTCGGCAACAGCTGAGCTTTCAACCTGATGCCTTGTGCTGGTCTGATGTCTAGGCTGTGGGGTTGGTATGCTTTGTGTCATGATTTATTGGCTGCTGTTGCTATGGACTGCTGTGTGCAGTGACTTCACTGATGTTGTTATATGCTGGAGATGTTTGCTGTTGTTAGCCTTTGCTGTGCTTGGATGCCGTGTCTACACTGCTGTTTTGGAGTCTGGTTGGAATCTGTTTGAATTGCTGTGCTTAGTTACTGCTATATGTAGTGGGTGTTGCTATGACTGTTGCTGTGTTCTATTTGGGCTAGGGAGGACTGTTGTAGTTTTGGGCTGATGACATGGTCTGGGATTCTGATTTTGGCAGCTGACAGTTTGTTCAAGTTCGTGTTCCTGGTCTGTTGGTGGTTTGCTTACTATCTTTTAAATGCAGTCTGTTGGTGAGGGCTATGTGCGTAGCTATGATGTAGTGGTCATGGGCTGCTGCTCAAGCTGGGTTATTGGGCTGCTTGTTATAGCTGCACTATGTAGCTGATGTTGCTGCTGCTGCAAATGGTTTAGTGCATATTGTTTAGGACTGCTATCTCAAGCTATCTGGTTTAGGGATTTGTCTGGTTGCTCTATGTTGGGATCTGTCTAGAAGATTTTTTCAATGGGGTTGTTTTGCTACTCATGGCTATAGCTGCTAGCTTGCGTGGGGTCTAGTTTTGGTCAGCTGTTTGACGTTAGGGGTTCGGGGTCTGCAGTTGGCTTTGTATGCTGGCTGCAGTTTACTATCAGGCATCTGAGGTCTGGGTTTCGACAGTATTTTGAGGGTCGTTTCAGGTTCATGGGGTTTCTGATATGCTGGGAGGGCTGAGGTTGCTATGGTCTAGAGCTTGCTATGTTCGTCTGCTGGGTTTGTTGCTTGCTGTGGTTTTTGGCTGGCTACTCTCTGCTGGCTGTTCTCTGCTGCTGTGATCATGAGTAGCTTATACACCTTAAATTTAGGCAATTTTGTGCTATGTTGGGCTGTTCTTCTGCAAATTCCCTCTGGGGTTTGGTCTGCTATGATTATTATTTTGCTATAGGTTTGGATTGTTGCAGGTTATACTATCTGATATCAAGTCATTGTTTGGTTATATATTGTTGTTGCTTTGTTCCATGTTGATTCCTTGTATGCTAGCGACTAGCTTGGGTTTACTACTGCCATCATAGGGCCTGTCCTATGATGGCTATGGTATTCTTATGGTGGCTTTGACCCCATATACTTTGTATTTATTCTTTCTTTTAATTCAGTCTAAATTTAGCAAAAAAAAAATTCCTGTCCAAATTCTAGATAAGAAAGAGAAAACTTTAAGGAATAAAGTTATTTCCTCTGTACAAGTGCTTTGGCGTAACCACGATGTCGAGGAGGCAACGTGGGAGTTAAAAGATAGGATAATGAGGGATTATCCTCATCTATTTGTGTAACCTTGAAGCAATTCCGGGACAGAATTTTTATAAGGGGGGAGGATGTAATACCCCAGAAATTCCACGTCTTAATAAATAAATCTATTAATGGAAATGAATATTTATTTGAATATAAACGATTTTGTGTTACGAAATATAATAACTCAATTATAGTAAATAATTGAATAATTGGAAATGTATGGAGTTTATGATAAACTCGTTGAAAGCCTTGTGTGGCACGGTGATGGGAATAAAATTACAAGTAAATGCTTTTACAAGTAATTAAAAATGGAAAGCATGAAGAGACTTTCCTCTGTGTTTGGTTTATCATAGGTTGACTTATCTTAGGGTTACTCTCGTGGCTTTTTGGCATGAAGGTTCCCAGATCATCTGTGACGCCCCCAAATTCGGGTTTCTTCCAACCCGACAAATGGTGTTCCACTGTACTAACATTCATACAATCATTCCATTGAAATATAACAAAATGAATGTAATTACTATCTTCTTATTACAATCAAAGTATAATATCCTTTCCAGGTTCATAAACCGATTACATCGTTCGTTGTTCATAATGTATAATACATACAAACATACTAATCTATTATATGATGGCTAGGCATCCATCTTAGCCTTGCCCTTATCTCTCTTAGCATTCTCAGAACGTTCATCCTTAACTGCAATCATATAATTCATGCAAGAAGTGAGCATAACAGCTCAGCAAGTTTAACAAAGGATAACAGTAATACCACGTTCGTGAATTATATGACAATTCCTACATAACTGAACAAATAGTTATGAAGTATTATAAAACAATAATACTTTTATATTTCATATCATCAATTCCCAAAGTATAGAGTAGATTAGGAATTCTGAACTGGTCAATAGACCATGAACAGTAACTTTCTGTTTTCATTCTTGAAAAGGATATCACAGCACTAAGGATGTACATTCGCATTACTTACGAGCACTTCTAGGTGATCAGCCTATAGTACTCTATGTTGATCAACACTCATTCATTAAACGTATTTACGTTTAATATTTGGCAAACTCGCGTGCCCATCGAATAATCGATGAAAAATACTTTTGTTTGTTCATAGACAAACCTTACCTTCACATCCGTACCAATTACTTGGCACAGGACAGCGTTAACATTTCTATATAGAAGGATATGAATATTAATCAATCTATATAGTACGAGTAGTCTAGCCGAATTAAATCTGGCATCGACCCTTTCTTTGAAACCAGTCGTGCAATTCAGTACAATGAATCACATAAAACTTGACTAACATGAAAGTCAGACAAGCGTTAAGAAAACTTGTCTTTTAACGTCTTCAAATAATTTAATCGACTTACCACAGCCTTTACAGAATCTACATGATATATTCACATACCACACTATAATTAACTATTAAACAAATAATCACATTGTTTCTACCAACTTCTTTCTCTTCTATGTCTTAGTTAACTTAATATTAATACTAAAGTCAACTCGACTTACTACCCTTCATCCCGGCTTATTAACCAACTGACGTTATTAATCGGACTCGAACATCGTTGATAAAGCTCCGACTTTGTTCATCATTCAAAACTTATTAACATGCATTCAATTCCTAAGTTCAATACCATATACTCTAGTATAGGTAGTATACGAATAGTTTCAATACACTTATGAAGTGTACAAACATTACCCTTATAGATCTATGAACAATTGAAGTTCAAAACCTAAGTTCTCTATCAAAAGCCCTGCACTCGCGCCGCGACGTGGGCTTCTTAGTACTAGACTGGCACTGCGGCGCCAGTTAGCAGTGTCTAGGTTCCGGTCTCGGCGCTACGGCGCAAGACTTTATACTAACAGTGGCGTTGCGGCGCCATTTAGCAGTACCCAACTTTACTATGCAGGCTCTACGGCACGACATTTAACACTACGTATGGCGCTGCGGCGCCATACATTAGTACCAGATAATTTCCATATTTTGAATTTTTTTGTGAAATTCCCGGAGCCATAACTTCTTCGTTATAAGCCCGATTTGGTCTGTTCAAAAAGCCTACACGTCATAAATGACATACTCTACGCGTTCATATATGAATTCGACACTTTCTAATCCGATAACTAAAAATTCACTATTGAGTTCAATTTCTAAGCGTTCGTAAACGTTAATGAGCGTTCAATGCTCGTTTCCTTCATTTTAAGTCGGAATCCGACGATTCTCGAACCCACAACTCTTAATTACCCTAAATCACGTGTTGACATTGAAAATCAATGTTTTCAAGTCTCGTGACAACTTTTGACCTCCAATCCGGAATCTTAACATTTTCAACGTTTAGCGTCTATTTCCGTGAAATTCGCCATAACTTTGTTACTAACATTCTCTAGGCCAAATCACATGGAATACTCCACGGATTTCATACCTACATCCTAACCAAGAAAGATGCATATATTAACGTATTGATGGAGTTCAATCGTTTATCAACAATCGATCTCAACAATCAATATTTTCATGGTTTGAAACTATATCGAACCTCATAATTATTATGATCTCATGACTTATAGAAATTGAATCTATAATAAGTCATCTTTAATCCACTATATAAGACACATACAACCCATTTTATGATTCTCCATGATAAAAGAAAATCAAAAGAGATGGAAATTAAAGATAAGGAATATACCTTAAGAACTCTTAGTGTTCTTGATAAACTTCTAATGAAAAAGCTTCAAGGTAGAAGAATGGTTTAAGTCTAGCTCTCTTTTTCTCTCAAATAATCTAGGTTAAGTCTTAGAAAAACATCAAATGGCCAAACCTAGCTTCCTATTTCTAGAAAATATAATAGAGGGCAATATGGACATTACACTCCCCACCTCCTTACTATTCACACTTGGTCACCAAGTATAATGCTTGGTGACCAAGCATTAATCTTGGCTTGCACACCAAATGGGCCCGCCCACCCTTGCCCATGGCTCATCCCCATGGGTTACCCCATGGGTTTTACCCATTCAGTGACCCACCGGTTCGGCCCACGGTTAAGTTTTCATGAATTGGGCTTAACTAATTTAACCTTGGGCTTTGACTTGGGCTTAACCCATTAATCCCCTTGGACTTTCTTATTCAAATAATTGGACTAATTATAATCTAACCCAAATGAATTAACATTACGTCTTACTTAATTCTATAATATGAATCGTATCCTATACACACAATTCACGTATTCTCTCCGTATAATACTCGTACGATAATCGTATTGTACTTCATTTTTATACATCGTATTATACATAGATACTAAATAGCATCATACGTGTATAATACAAGCTCTAACAATAACGAAATTCTTCTACACATTTCATTTCCTTCTCAGAAATCAATATACTCAACCCTTAGGTTTTAAGTCTGCAGGCAAAACCTCCGTTTGCCATAAATGAAATATTATCAGATATTTCATCTTATCTCAATATTGGGGATTTTGTATTGTTGCGTGTTGCTCCATGGAAGGGAGTTACAAGATTTGGGAAAAGAGGAAAGCTCAACCCACGATTTATTAGTCCATTTCAGATTCTTGACCGAGTAGGAAATGTAGCCTATAGACTCACGTTACCTCCAAGAATGTTTCGTGTTCGTAATATTTTTCATATATCTGTGTTACGTAAATATGTGAAAGACCCGAACCACGTTATTGAATTAGAACCGGATGAGATAGCCGAAGACTTAACGTACGAGGAGGTACCTGTCAAGATCTTGGATAGGAAGGAGCATGTCTTACGTACAAAGGTTATACCACAAGTCAAAGTTTTGTGGAGGAGCCATGCTATTGAGGAAATGACCTGAGAGTTGGAAACTGAAATGAAAGCGAGGTATCCTCACCTTTTCGAAACACCAGGTACTTATGTCAATTTTGAGGACGAAATTTCATAAGGAGGGGAGGTTGAAAGACCCAAACTTATTATAAATTAAATTAAATTTTCTCTATTTATTATTTTGAAATAGTAAGGGTTGATTTGATTAATGTGGTTAGTTATGCGTAAAATGCGCAAATATTTCAAATAAACAAGTGGTTATAAAATATTCATTTTTATAGGAGAATATTCGTTTGGTCGTGGAATATTCTTACTGTCGAGGAATATTCGTACGACGGCGCAGCCTTGTGTGGGCCCCATAACGGAAAGCGATTGTATGAAGAAAACGAAAAATATAAGTTGTTTATAAATAATGTCGTAGTTGTTACCGTTAATACTGTTGAAGTACTCGGTGGTTAAAACACAGTAGCACACGCTATTGCACCAATTTTTGATTCTTACGTAAGAAGACACTACTCAATAATTGTTACAGTAATTACTGTTCAATATTTTATTTTATTGATTCAATAATTGCTACGTTGATATTTTATATTATTGTTGTTTCAATAATTGTCACTGCACAGTATTTTCCTTTATCGAATCAATCTATCTAATAAAATACAAATGATTTTGAATTTCCCGCTCACTTAATAAATCATCCGGGCCGTCCAAAGTTTGAGATAAATCCCACCGTTCATACATTTATCTAATAAAATACATCTATCTATCTAATAATCTAATAATAATTTAATAAATACAAATGACTTTAAATTTTCCGCTCACTTAATAAATTATTTTGGTCGTTCAAAATTTGAGATAAATCATATTGTCCATACAGTGCCGGAGGCACGGGACCCAGCTAGTAATTCATATTATTTGAATAATATTATTAGATAACATTATTTGCAATGTCTAGAAAGTTCTGTCTAAGGAGAGGTTTGGTCACCTAATTGCGCGCCAGTGAGGAGAAATCCTTATTGGAAAGCCCCATCTTTCTTGGGAACGGCCTGGTTGTCGATATTGTGATTAGATAATATTATTTGTGAATAATTAATTATTGATTTATATGGTAAGAAAAATATTCATTTTATGTGGATATAGATGGAGAAAATTTTTAGTGTGACAATTGTTGAAAATTTATATTTTATCTTTTCTGATAAAATAATTTATTTAAATTATAATAATATAATAATGGTGATATTTTTACAATGAATGTGTGATATATGAATAAATGAGGAGGAAGAGTATTTTTGTTACTAAAAATATTTAAAACATGTTTTTCATGTCCGTGGACCCCATTTCTTGATTGAAAATTGATTATAGCTTCTAAAATCGCCCGTTTGTGGATTTCGGTCAATTTCTTTTTGGAAATTTAAAAATCTTAAACTTACAAAGTTGTAGATAATGGAATTTCCTATGGAAAAGACATAAGGTTCGAATTTTTCTGATAAAAGGGCTATTTATTATGAATTATTGAAGCTCCGAAGTTCTGAAATAATTAATTTTTGGAAGTTTTAATTATTTTTAATAAGAAAAACATTTTTCTTATTTATTATGGGGTGAGTGGCTGAAGTTGAAGATTTGTGGTGTGCGTAGGAAAATTGTTTTAAAAATATTATTAATTTATTAAAATTTCTGCTTTGGTGTTTTAAGCATTTTCCTATAAATAGGGTGCTTAGGTTAGAATTGAAAATCACACCAGAAACTGAAGTTTTTTCTCTCTTTCTCTCTCTATATTATCGAGCGTATTCTTGTGAGTATTTTGATACTTTGAGTGTTGCTATACGGTGCAAGTTCCCTTCAGCACTATATTCAGTATTCCAACGTGGCGTTGCGGTGCCATTTAGCAGTACCCAACTTTATTGTGCCAGCGATGCGACGTGGCAATTAACACTACGTCTGGCGCTGCGGCGCTAGACATCAGTGCGAGATAATTTCTATAGTTTAAAATTTTTTGTTAAATTCTCGGAGCCATAACTTCTTCGTTATAAGCCTGATTTGGTCCGTTAAAAAGCCTACACATCATAAATGACATACTCTATGCGTTCATATATGAATTCGACACTTTCGAACCCGATAACTCAAAATTCACAATTGAGTTCAATTTCTAAGCGTTCGTAAACGTTAATGAGCGTTCAATGCTCGTTTCCTTTGTTTTAAGTTGGAATCTGACGATTCTCGAACCCATAACTTTTAATTATCCTATCTCACGTGTTGACATTGAAAATCAACGTTTTCAAGTCTCGCGACAACTTTTGACCACCAATCCAGTATCTCAATGTTTTCGATGTTTAACGTCTATTTCCGTGAAATTCGCCATAACTTTGTTACTAACGTTCTCTAGGCCAAATCACATGGAATACTCCATGGATTTCATATCTACATCCTAACCAAGAAAGATGCATATATTAACGTATTGATGGAGTTCAATCGTTTATCAACAATCGATCTCAACAATCAATATTTTCATGGTTTGAAACTATATCGAACCTCATAATTCTTATGATCTCATGACTTATAGAAATTGAATCTATAATAAGTCATCTTTAATCCACTATATAAGACACATACCACCCATTTTATGATTCTCTATAATAAAAAAAATCAAAAGAGATGGAAATGAAAGATAAGGAATATACCTTAAGAACTCTTGGTGTTCTTGATAAACTTCTAATGAAAAAGCTTCAAGGTAGAAGAATGATTTAAGTCTAGCTCTCTTTTTTTCTCAAATAATCTAGGTTAAGTCTTAGAAAAACATCAAATGGTCAAACCTAGCTTCCTATTTATAGAAAATAGAATAGAGGGCAATATGGACATTACACTCCCCACCTCCTTACTATTCACACTTGGTCACCAAGTACAATGCTTGGTGACCAAGCATTAATCTTGGCATGCACACCAAGGGGACCCGCCCACCCTTTCCCATGGGTCATCCCCATGGGTTTTACACATTTGGTGACCCACCGGTTCGACCCACAGTTCGGTTTTTATGAATTGGGCTTAACTAATTTAACCTTGGACTTTGACTTTGGCTTAACCCATTAATCCCCTTGGGCTTGCTTATTCAAATAATTGGACTAATTATAATCTAACCCAAATGAATTAACATTAAGTCTTAATTAATTCTATAATATGAATCGTATCCTATAATACTCGTACGATAATCGTATTGTACTTCATTTTTATTCATCGTATTATACATAGATACTAAATAGCATCATACTTGTATAATACAAGCTCTAACAATAACGAAATTCTTCTACACATTTCATTTCCTTCTCAAAAATCAATATATTCAACCCATAGGTTTTAAGTCCGTAGGCAAAAACTCTGTTTGCCATAAATGATATATTATCAGATATTTCATCTTATCTCAATATTGGGGATCATGTATTGTTGCGTGTTGCTCCATGGAAGGGAGTTACAAAATTTGGGAAAAGAGGAAATCTCAACCCACGATTTATTGGTCCATTTCAGATTCTTGACTGAGTAGAAAATGTAGCCTATAGACTCACGTTACCTCCAAGTATGTCTCGTGTTCGTAATGTTTTTCATATATCTGTGTTACGTAAATATGTGAAAAACCCGAACCACGTTATTGAGTTAGAACCGAATGAGATAGCCGAAGACTTAACGTACGAGGAGGTACCTGTCAAGATCTTGGATAGGAAGGAGCATGTATTATGTACAAAGGTCATACCACAAGTCAAAGTTTTGTAACCACCAGCATTTGGCGCAGCGGTTAAGGATTAATTGGGGGCGAGCCGTAAACCCGGACGTCTTCAGTTCGATCCCCGTTATCAACAAATGTTAAGCCAAAAATGGTCATGGTGGCCACGGTACCCCTGGCGCAAGTCGGGTAGCAAACCGCTCTGGTACTGGGCTCGGGGGATTAGTCGGCCTGCGGGTCGGAAACCCACGGATAAAAAAAAAAACAAGTCAAAGTTTTGTGGAGGAACCATGATATTAAGGAAATGACATGGGAGTTGGAAACTGAAATGAAAGCGAGGTATCCTCACCTTTTCGAAACACCAGGTACGTACGTCAATTTTTAGGACGAAATTTCATATGGAGGGGAGGTTGAAAGACCCAAACTTATTATAAATGAAATTAAATTTCCTCTATTTATTATTTTGAAATAGTAAGGGTTGATTTGATTAATGTGGTTAGTTAAGCGTAAAAAGCGCAAATATTTCAAATAAACAAGTGGTTATAAAATAGTCATTTTTATCGGAGAATATTTGTTTGGTCGTGGAATATTCTTACTGTCGGGGAATATTCGTACGACGGTGCAGCCTTGTGTGGGCCCCATAATAGAAAGCGATTGTATGAAGAAAACGAAAAATATAAGTTGTTTATAAATAATGTCGTAGTTGTTACCGTTAATACTGTTGAAATACTCGGTGGTTAAAACACAGTAGCACACGGTATTGCACCAATTATTGATTCTTACGTAAGAAGACACTACTCAATAATTGTTACAGTAATTACTGTTCAATTTTTTATTTTCTTGATTCAATAATTGCTACGTTGATATTTTATATTATTGTTGTTTCAATAATTCACTGCACACTATTTTCCTTTATCGAATCAATAATTTATATTATTTGAATAATATTATTAGATAGCATTATTGGCAATGTCTAGAAAGTTCTGTCTAAGGAGAGGTTTGGTCACCTAATTGCGCGCCAGTGAGGAGAAATCCTTATTGGAAAGCCCCCTCTTTCTTGGGAACAACCTGGTTGTCAATATTGTGATTCGATAATATTATTTGTGAATAATTAATTATTGATTTATATGATAAGGAAAATATTCATTTTATGTGGCTATAGATGGAAAAAAATTTTAGTGTGACAATTGTTGAAAATTTATATTTTATCTTTTCTGATAAAATAATTTATTTAAAATATAATAATATAATAATGATGATATTTTTACAATGAATGTGTGATATAAGAATAAATGAGGAGAAAAAGTATTTCTGTTACTAAAAATATTTAAAACATGTTTTTCATGTCTGTGGACCCCATTTCTTGACTGAAATTTCATTATACCTTCTAACATCTTCTGTTTGTGGATTTCGGTCAATTTCTGTTTGGAAATTTAAAAAACTTAAACTTACAAAGTTGTAGAAAAAACTTAAACTTACAAAGTTGTAGATAATGAAATTTCCTATAGAAAAGACATATGGTTCAAATTTTTCTGATAAAAGGGCTATTTATTATGAATTATTGAAGCTCCGAAGTTCTGAAATAATTGATTTTTGAAAGTTTTAATTATTTTTAATAAGAAAAACGTTTTTCTTATTTATTGTGGGGTGAGTGGCTGAAGTTGAAGAATTTTTTTTTCCGCTAATTTGTTTGTATATTGAGAAGAAAAAGAGATAAAACAATCACAAAGGGCATACCCCAGAAGTTTTAGGTGAACCACATGGGACAACCCCCAAAATGGACAACTAAAGACTAACAACCAAGCCAAAGCAACAAGGAACATTACAAAACAGAGCTGCATGCAAAAGAAGCAAGCCGAAGCCTAAACAACCAATCAGCTGAAACTAAGCATCCAAATGAACCAATCTGGTGACGAAATGAAATTGCAAAACTGCCATTTGCAGACAGAACTGCAGAAGACAACAGAATCAACCGAACTGAAGCAGCTGCCGAGCAGACTGAAGCTGTCAGCACCTAAGAGGCTGAACTGAAGATCCCGAAGCCTAGAAGGAGCTGCGGGGCAGAGAGGCCGAACCATATAAGCCTAACCTACCAGCCCAGATCCCCCAGATTTCCAAGGCTAAACCAAGGAGCCGAAACCAAGCTACAAAACTAGCCCTTCACTAACCCCATAAGTCGAAACATTAACCAATCCGGAAGGAGGCAGCATCCGAACTAGTCCGGACTGGAAACAACAACGAACCAATCCGAACTGAGCGCCAGCCGACACCCGAAGCAGCCGAAGATGAGAATGCTGAACCCTTGAATGAACTGCGAGCGCCATGAAGCTGAAACCAATGAACACTCACCCCCCCCCCCAGCTCCAAAACCGTGAGCCTCGAAGCCCGAACCTCTCAAGACTGGACTGCCGTACCGAAGAGGGAGCACCGAAGCCCGAAACTGGAAGACAGCAACCAGCGCTCTATCAAACGAACCCCCCCCCCCCCCCGAAGCCAATGAGGGGTCCCCAAGCCCCAAAACCGAAACCAGCGAACCCCCCTAGTCGGGCTACGTGACCGTGCCAAGAGACCGAGCCAGCCCGTCATTGACCCTGGAGCCGAACCCTACTACTGAGGAGACCGAACTGCCAGAGAAGTCGAACTACCATCGCAAACAACGAGCTGAAGATGCTGCTAGAGCCAGCAAGCCGAACCCTGCAGAAGAACTGAAATCCACAACCTCGAAACTAACCCCTGAGGCCGAACTCCCTAACACCTGACCTGCCCAACCCTTAAGCAGACCCTGAAGCTGAGATTGAACTAGTGGCCAGAGGCGCGTAGGCCATCCCCTATAATGACCAAGCTGAGTAACATGGGCGAGTGCCAGAGAGTCACTGCCAACTCTGATCTTGTCCAAAGAACCCCAGCCGAAGCAATAACTAACATTCGCTACTGAGACGGGCCCAACCACCTGCTCTCCCGGCAATACCGAAGCGGCGGAACTTCCGACACCCCGTGAAAAAGAACCCAACCCTACAACCACCCCCAGAGGTTGGGCTTATTTTGGACTTTTTTAGAAAAAACAGAGGAAGAAGATAACCTAGCCTTAATGATATTGGTTATCTCCCTAGAGAGAACCCCCATAGGCATCTTGGTTTTGTTATGGACAATGGAGTTCCTGACTGACCAGATTTTGTATACTGTAGTGGAGAGAACCAGCTTTAGAATATCCGACCTGAGTTTGCTCCCTCGATATTGGATAATGTAGTCCACAAGGTTGTCCCAATTAATAGGAGCATTAGTCCAGGCACCCACTGCTAAAGTAGAGGAGAGAACATAGGAAGAATAGGGGCATTCGAAGAACAAGTGAGGGAATGTTTCCACATGGGAATCACAGAGGGGGCAAGTCAGCTGGCGGAAGCTGGAATAGCTAGAAAATCTGTCATTCGTGGGTAATCTTTGCCGAAGAGCTAGCCAGAGAGTAAAGAAAAATCTTGGAACGTGAAGAGAATGCCATAGCAGAGCAGCCCATGGAACTAGCGGAGCACGAGGCCGAATAGATTCCCAAATGAGAGAGGCCTGACATATTTCAGCTCACAAGATTCCCATAAGATTTTTGGTGTGCGTAGGAAAATTGTTTTAAAAATATTATTAATTTATTAAATTTTCTGCTATGGTGTCTTAAGCATTTTCCTATAAAATAGGGTGCTTAGGTTAGAATTGAAAATCACACCAGAAACTGAAGTTTTTTCTCTCTTTCTCTCTCTATATTATCGAGCGTATTCTTGTGAGTATTTTGATACTTTGAGTGTTGCTATACGGTGCAAGTTCCCTTCAGCACTATATTCAGTATTCCAACGTTGCGTTGCGGCACCATTTAAAAGTACCCAACTTTACTGTGCCGGCGCTGCGACGCGGCATTTAACACTACGTCTGGTTCTGCGGCGCCAGACATCAGTGCTAGATAATTTCTATAGTTTGAAAATTTTTGTGAAATTCCCGAAGCCATAACTTTTTCGTTATAAGTCCGATTTGGTCCGTTAAAAAGCCTATACATCATAAATGACATACTCTACGCGTTCATATATGAATTCAACACTTTCGAATCCGATAACTCAAAATTCACTATTGAGTTCAATTACTAAGCGTTCGTAAACGTTAATGAGCGTTCAATGCTCGTTTCCTTTGTTTTAAGTCGGAATCCGACGATTCTCGAACCCATTACTCTTAATTACCTTATCTCACGTGTTGACATTGAAAATCAATGTTTTCAAGTCTCGCGACAACTTTTGACCTCCAATCTAGAATCTCAACGTTTTCGACGTTTAACGTCTATTTCCGTGAAATTCGCCATAACTTCGTTACTAACGTTCTCTAGGTCAAATCACATGGAATACTCCATGCATTTCATATCTACATCTTAACCAAGAAAGATGCATATATTAACGTATTGATGGAGTTCAATCGTTTATCAACAATCGATCTCAACAATCAATATTTTCATGGTTTGAAACTATATCAAACCTCATAATTCTTATGATCTCATGACTTATAGAAATTGAATCTATAATAAGTCATCTTTAATCCACTATATAAGACACATACAACCCATTTTATGATTCTCCACGATAAAAGAAAATCAAAAGAGATGGAAATGAAAAATAAGGAATATACCTTAAGAACTCTTGGTGTTCTTGATAAAATTCTAATGAAAAAGCTTTAAGGTAGAAGAATGGTTTAAGTCTAGCTCTCTTTTCACTCAAATAATCTAGGTTAGGTCTTAGAAAAACATCAAATGGTCAAACCTAGCTTCCTATTTATAGAAAATAGAATGGAGGGCAATATGGACATTACACTCCCCACCTCCTTACTATTCACACTTGGTCACCAAGTAAAATGCTTGGTGACCAAGCATTAATCTTGGCTTGCACACCAAGGGGGCCGGTCCAGCTTTGCCCATGGTTCATCCCCATTGGTTTTACCCATTCAGTGACCCACCGGTTCGACCCACGATTCAGTTTTCATAAATTGGGCTTAACTAATTTAACCTTGGGCTTAACCCATTAATCCCCTTGGGCTTGCTTATTCAAATAATTGAAGTAATTATAATCCAACCCAAATGAATTAACATTAAGTCTTACTTAATTCTATAATATGAATCGTATCCTATACACACAATTCACGTATTCTCTCCGTATAATACTCGTACGATAATCGTATTGTACTTCATTTTTATACATCGTATTATACATAGATACTAAATAACATCATACTTGTATAATACAAGCTCTAACAATAACGAAATTCTTCTACACATTTCATTTCCTTCTCAAAAATCAATATACTCAACCCTTAGGTTTTAAGTCCGCAGGCGAAAACTCCGTTTGCCATAAATGAAATATTATCATATATTTCATCTTATCTCAATATTCTATCATTACGTGTTTCTCAGAATTTCAACATAATTCCCCGAACAGAAATGGATGAATAGTGTTTTTACGGAAATTTCTCAGAAAACATTTATTTTCGTCTAGGAAATTCTAAACAATTAATTCTTGCACATAGCCAGATTACTAACCACATTAGCACATTCTAAGTCATAGAACGACCTTCACATAACTTACTTACATAATAAATCAATTAAATTCATTTAATTCACATCATCAAATAAAAATTTAATTATCATAAAAATTCGATTTTTTCAGGTGTTACATTCTCTCCCCCTTATAAGGATTTTGTCCCCAGAATCTTAGCTTATAATTACATGAACAATTGAGAAAAATCTTCCATCATTTTACTCTCAAGCTCCCACGTTGCTTCTTCAACATTGTGGTTTCTCCATAACATCTTTACTGAATGTATAACCTTATTTCTTAAAACTTGTTCCTTCCTATCAATAATTTGAATTGGAAGTTCCTCATAGGACAAATCTTTCTCTATCTAGATAGATTCATACTCTATTACGTCTTTATAGTCCGGTTTATCAACACAGACACATGAAACACATCATGAATGTGTTCCATTTCTGGAGGTAAGGCTACTTCATAAGCCACCTCTCCTAATCTTCTTAAAATCTCAAAAGGTCCTACAAACCTTGGACTTAACTTCCCTTTCTTTCCAAAATGTATCTTCCCCTTCCAAGGCGATACTTTTAGAAATACAAAAGATCCTACATCGAATTCTCTCTTTTCTTTGTGAGGATTTGCATGCTTCTTCTGCCTATCTTGGGCCGCAACTAATCGAGCACGTATTATCATCACCATGTCTATCGTTTGCTGTACCATTTCAGGTCCCAACATCCGACATTCACCCACTTCATCCCAATACAACGGAGTTTGGCACTTTCTTCCATACAACGCTTCGTAAGGCAACATGCCTATACTAGCATGAAAACTATTGTTGTACGAAAAATCCACCAACGGTAGATATTCGTCCCAACTTCCTTTGAAATCCATAACGCAAAATCTTAACATATCTTCAAGCGTTTGAATTATCCTTTCACTCTGACCATCCGTCTGAGGATAATACGCAGTACTCAATCTTAACTGTGTTCCCATTTGCTCTTGCAAACTCCTCCAAAAGTTTGATGTGAATCGTGGATCATGATCTGACACAATCGAAACTGGTACTCTATGTCTGGAAATAATTTCCTTGACATACAGCTTAGGTAACTGGTCTAGGTTATACCTAACTCCTATTGGTAGAAAATGAGCCGATTTCGTCAATAGATCCACTATCACCCAAATAGCATCGTATCTTTTTTTTGTTGTTGGAAGTCCCACCACAAAGTCTATTGTGATATGCTCCCATTTCCACTCTGGAATTTCTAACGGGTGTAACAACCCGCTAGGTCGTTGGTGTTTCAGCCTTAACATTTTGACATGTTAAGCACCTACTAACGTATTCTGCTATCTCCCTCTTCATGTTCGGCCACCAAAAGTTCTGACGAAGGTCTTGATACATCTTCGTACTACCGGGATGTATCGAGTACCTCGAACTATGAGCCTCCATCATTATTTCCTCCTTTAATTCAGGATCATTCGGAACCCAAATTCTTCCTTCAAAACGAAGGAATCCCTCCTTATCAAGGTTATACTTAGTCTTCTCTTCATCTTCTATCCTCTTCTTTATCTGCTCTCATTCCTCATTACTCATTATGAGACTCGGCCTCTTGGTTAAGTTGTCTCCTTCTTGGCGGCATAATTCTGATTAAATAAATAATGTTTCGTTATTATTTATTTAACTACTTGGTTATCACTCTCAAACAACAACAACCACTTATACCACAATAAGCACATTAAATAAAAACTTCATTATAATAATATGTTTTCATAGTCAAAACTATTTACATCATGTTCCCTTAGCCAAAAAGCTATTACATACTATCCCTCGATTGCCTTCTACAAAAATTGGGATTTACAAAAAGACTACCCTTTAATTATATAAAAGAGGGCTTTACGTCACTACTTCTATACAAAAAGATCTAACGATCTCCTAACATTGTCGAACGGCATTCTCATATTTCTGATTTGCCAATATCGACACAATATCTCGACTAATGGTATGTCGTGTAAGACCCCAACTTATTAAAAATGAAATTAAATTTCCTCTATTTATTATTTAGAAATAGTAAGGGTTGATTTGATTAATGTCGTTAGTTATGGGTAAAATGCGCAAATATTTCAAATAAGCAAGTGGTTATAAAATATTCATTTTTATCGGAGAATATTCATTTAGTCGTGGAATATTCTTACTGTCGGGGAATATTCGTACGACTACGTAGCCTTGTGTGGGCCCCATAACGGAAAGCGATTGTATGAAGAAAACGACAAATATAAGTTATTTATAAATAACGGCGTAGTTGTGGACCCCATTTTTTGACTGAAATTTTATTATAGCCTGTAAAATTGCCCATTTGTGGATTTCGGTCAAATTCTGTTTGGAATTTGGAAAAACTCCCAAATGAAATTTTAATGTACAATTTTTACCATATTTGGAAGATTTAGGGATTATTTATGTACTCACATCATATAATCCATGTACATGAAATATATTTAATAAAATAACACATTTAAGTATTATTGTCCGAGTATCTCCATAATTATTTTTACTACTGACATAACCACATTATAACATTATTTAATATTAACTGTCTAGTTTACACACATAATTGCTTTCCCAATTTTCGAAATACACAGATATTTAATTATTTTTGTATAAAAAATCACATATGATTTTATTGTACTACTTGAAACTTTATATCATTAGAATGTATTCTTATCATATGATTTTATTCATGTCACACTTTACATTAATGTTCCATTTCATTTCTACAGTAGAAACTAATTTTCCCAGATTGCTCACTAGCGCAGCTGTGCCATTTTGTACTGCTGGGAGGGCGCAGCTGCGCCGGTCCCTGGCAGTGCTAAAATGGTTTAGCTTCAAGCCAGTTCCATATTCTATCACCACACAAGTTTTACATGATATAATTTAACTTCTATAGTGGTGATATTACTAGTTCAAGAGTGTATTTATCACATAATTATACACAATTTATCTTCCTCTTAATAATTATTTCTCTTTTAATTCACTTAGTGAATTTCTTCATTCCACATTATGCCACACAAGGCCTTTCACAATTCTCATTGTCAATTCCACACTTACCAATTCTCATATAAATTCACTTTGCACTAATTGAATTATTCCTCGTACATCAATATTTATATTCAAATAAATATTCATTTTCTTGATATATTGAAATAATTATTTATTCCTGAAATTCTCGGTTCTTACACTAAACCTCTAGCTATGCTAAACTTCGAAATTTTTGACACCAAGCCAAATACGCACAGATGTGCCTTTTTCAAAATGAATTTTTACTCTCAACACATGGTGACCATTGTGTATTTCTGGACTTCGGGACACTAAAACATCGTTACCTATTGAGATATGATATCACTAAAATGATTTACAAAGGTTTTGGAACAATTTAAAGAATAGTCTATGCTAATTATTTCGGCTAAACGAAAATGATTGAAAAATATCAAAATATATTTTATATCATTAATGCATCATGTAACCTGGTGCAAAGATGATAAAAACTGATGGAGTTATCAATGCAGAATCACTTAGTGTTTGATGTGATTGAAAGATCGTCAGCCCACTATGGAATGATGTAGTATGACAAAGTCACACAATGATGACATCCTCAAACGGGCTGTAAACACAGTAAGGTATCATGACGTCATAAAACTAATATGCAATAGCGAGAATATTTGCAAGCCATGATAAACGTACGTACTAGCGTCAGTAGTTTACCTTCTTCGTGATTGTAAACATACTGTTAACCTTTGTAAGGGTTCGAGGACCTTTTTCTTAATTGAAATAGGTCGAGGTAGTAATACCTATAAACCTCAATAGTTCATGGTCTATATGACTCATCAACACGATTTGAAAAGTTTAACTCTTGGGAGTGATGTTTTTGGTAGCATGTGATGATGTGTATGAAGAGTATGAACTCGTTGTGTATGGGTATTGTAAAGTCCCCGAACTCGGATACTTGAAACCCGAACTCGGTACTTCACGATACCATTTCTATGAGCGGAAATATTACTAATAATAATAACAAAAATATAAATTTTAAACTTAACTTACATTTATCATAGTCTAATCCCAAGTACGTAACCTTTACTGCATTCTTTACATGATTTATAATACATATCATTAACTTATTACAATTTATCTATTACAAATGATACCAATAACATATTTTGTTTGCTTTCCTTTTCACTTGTTTTGACATGAGCTTTCTGGTCCTTCATACTTAGCTGAAAACATTTAAATTAAGCAAGGATGAGCATTTGAGTGCCCAGCAAGTATTATATATATATAAGTTGAAAGAATTTAAATGTTTTTTTTTATAATATTCTTCTACAACCAGTCAATAGTCAATAGTTATGAAGTAATCTGTACATATAATAATAACATAACAACCCTCTTTCAAATTTTTGAAACTGTGTATTGACTATACATGGGGTTTCTGTGACATACTATGAACATTGTTTTCATTTTCGAAAAGGTTAAACAGAAATTTATCTGTAAACTGGCATTGCTTACGGGCCTGAGGGTGTACAGTCCATGGGCCCTGTATTGATCAATACTACATTGCTAGAACGATATTATCATTCATCCTTTGTCCGCCGTAGCGCATAAAAATTTTCCCAATATCGGGATGTTCATACTTGTCGGGTTTTCATAACAAAGGTCTTATATAATTCAACATATATATATATATATATATATATATATATATATATATATATATATATATATATATATATATATATATATATATATATATATATATATATCAAAGGTATATCAACATGTGATTAAATACAATGATTATCGAAGTGGGGACACCTGTATAATCATTTATAGAAATTAACGAACAAAATATATATCTGAATTATCATATACTAACATGTTGATAATCAATGGGCGTATATAATATAGGTTTAACAATCTGTACAGTAATAGTATAATTTTTGAAACATTCTTACACTTGTCCATTGCATAAAGAAAATGCAAAGGTAGGAGGATACTTGCCTGATGCGCTGCTTACAATTACGCAACTTAGATTTATCTTTTCTATCACGACCTATCATTAATCAAATCATTCTATCGATTAGAATTACACATTATAACACATAATACTGCTTATTGCAGTCAGCACATAACCTAATCACATTGTCACATACATTTCACAGTGATCACATCACAAACAAATACATATACAGACATCTATCCTGTACTTTAATATCTATTTAGACTATTTAAGTAACAGTCATATCATTTTTAAATGACTTACAATAATTTTTTAAATAATTATTATCATTTATCATAATTTTTGAAATATTAGAATCATTATTAAATGATTTAAATATCAAACTATCCTATTATCGTTAATATTTAATTAATATTAAATTATTAATGAAACCATTACCAAAATATTAAATTTATGTATAATAACTTAAAATATTTTTAAAAGTACTTATATTACCCTTAAATGATTTTTAAAACATTTAAAATCATTCTTAAATAATTACCATTAATATTTAAATATTAATGAACTATTTATCCAAATATTAAAAGTCATTAATTATAACTTAAAATATTTTTAATTCATTTATATCCTTTTTAAATGATTTTTAAATTAATAAAACCATTTTAAAACTATTTATTTAATATAATTATTAAATAAATTTAATATCATTTATATTAACTTAATATCATTAATAATAAATTAATAATGAAATTATCCTTTTAATATTAAAGGTTATATTTTATAACTTAAAATATTCATAAACACCATATTTTCATTTAAAATGAATATTAAAATCATTTTTAAACTAATTTATTAAATAAATCTAATATTATTAATATTAAAATATTAATATTTTTCATGTCAAAATATCAAAAGTCATATTTATAACTTAAAATACTTTTATAACCTTTAAATCATTTTTTTTCTATAATCTTTAAATCATTAATTCTATTTTTCATTATTTATTTAATACATTAATTAAATAACTTTAATTACCATTAATATTAATTAATTAATGAAATTCATCACAAAATATTAAAAGTTATCAAAAATAACTTAAATTATTTTCTTATACCATAATATAATTTTAAATAATTTTTCATGTATAAAAATCATTTTTAAATAATTTATTTAATATTATAATTTAATAAATTAAATACTTTTAATATTTCAAAAATATTAAATATTTATAAAATATATTTAAAATAATTAAAAACAAATTTTTGGATTTTAAAATAATTTTTAATAATTTATTTTGTATTTTTAATAATTAAAAACTAAATTTTCTATTTATTTTGTAAAAATAATTAATTTTAAAAATAAACTGTCGCTAAAGACTGCCTATAGCGACAGAACCGTCGCTATAGGTGTTCTTCGTGTTCTTGAGCAAAACCCAGATTTCATGTCAGTGTTTTAGGAGCTTGGTTTGACCAGAAATTGATCTATGATCCTAATGCTTTCTGGACAGCTAATGATACTTAGCAGGTAGTATAAGTGTAATACTATGATTATAAATTAATATCATGGCCATCCAACAACAAATCAGTAAGATAAAGGCCTTCGAATTTGATGTCAGACTTGTTCTTCATTTCTGGGTTTTCCAGAAATGAAGAACAGTTCGAGGTTCGTATTTTGATCCTTTTAATATATACGTTCCAAGCTGGCTTAGCGTGATGTTAAGGTTCCAAAATGTAGTCCGGGTGTCATATTACAAGTATACAACCTTATATGTGTCTAAAAACAACACATGAACAAGATCAAGACTAGTCAAACTAGGGGTCAGGATGCGGTTCTTGAAGATCTGGGTTTCCCAGAAATCTTCATCCGGTCAGTTGGTCAACGGTGATTTGACTATTAATTGGTACAATCCTGTTACAGATCTGGGTGATCTAAAGGTTTTAATATGCACTCCTCATGTCAGGCTACAAGGATCAAACAACAAAATAGCTAAGACATAAACATCCAGCAAGATCAGAGCCCATTATAAACGTTGTCAGACTTCTGGAAAAATTCTGGGTCACCCAGAATCAGTGAAGTCGTGGTCGGTCAACGACCTTTGACCATCAATAACTTTCAGTATACAACTGATCTAGCTTTAAATCCAATTCCAGATGAAAGATCACATACCAAACTACATGTTTGAACATTCAAATAACAAAAACATATAACACACAAGGATCTAAAGGCCCTAACATTAGATGTCAGAACACAAAAATAATTTTTTTTTTCAGATTTTGAAAAACTTCGATTTTGATTATCTAGATGTTATAGATCCAGTTCCTACCAACCCAGATCATGTTTTAACACTACATAGAACATATTACAACACACAAACATAACTTTTAACATTATGATCAAGATCAGATTTTCGGTTTAGATTTTATACCTCTCATGGTCAATTCTTGATTCTTGCTGCTGAATTGGTTAAGTGTGTTCGTGGGGCTTTAATCTATGACTGATATACTATATATTTTCGTGACTTTTAGAGAGAGAGAGGGTCTAGGATGAGCTTGGTGAATAATTGAAAAACAAAATGACATTTTCTCTCTCCTTTTGATCTTATATACTAGTTAGATGCAATGAATATGGCTGCTAGGTGGCTGATCAGTTGGTATGTGTCACATGTTGTAGTTGAAGTGGTTCAACAACTTAACCTATTGTCAAAACCTATATTTTAGCCTCAATTATATAAGAGGGGCATTTTTGTCATTTGGTTTTTCAATTTAATAGCATTCTAGTCATTTGGCAAACTCTTAGGATTTAGGGTTTAGGGTTTGGGTTAGGGTTTAGGGTTTGGACCATTTTAGTATTTAAAAATAATTTCAAAAATTTCCAAAATTAGGATTTAAAAATAAATAACAATTTAGTTTCCAAAAATATAAATTAGAGTTTTCTAAATATAATTAGTTTTCTAATTCAATTACTTGAACATTTGTTTTTTAAAAAAATTTACTAATCATAATTAACATTGATCATTAAACAATTAGGATTAGCACAAAAAAAATTTAGTTTCTAAAATTTATAATTAAGGTTTTCGTAATTTGATTAGTGTTCTAATTGCACATGAACATTAGATCTTAAAATCTCTAATTACACTTAACCATGCTAAACTAGCAATTTGGGTTTATACTTTTGATAATTAGGATTATCAAATCACAATTAGGGTTTATAACTTAGGGTTTCTAATTAACTTTTTGAAATTAGGGTTTCTAAAAAAATGTATATTAATTAGGTTGTTGCTAATTAATATTTAATTCGATAATACATAACCTTAAACATAATAGCACAGTTACATAATAACCTCAAACTCATAACTGAGTTTTTAAATTAGGGCTTCCAATTATTTTGGTCCACAAATATTATTTAGGTTTTATAATACCCAGGGTTTTGACATTATACACAAAATTTATGATTTATTAATATAGAAAATATTAGGTTGTCATAGGTATAATCTGATATGATTGAATAAAGGTTGTGTTGAAAACTTATCTTTGGTGAATGAAAGGAATAGGGTGTAGTAGACTGTAATTTTGGGGACGAAATTCTTAGAAGAAGGGGTGAATGTGACAACCCGAGAATCACTACAAAAATGGTGATTTTACAACAAACCATTTTTGTTGCTAAATGTGCAAAATTTCGTTGCCAAATGTCATTTACAACGATTTTTCGGTCGTTGGACATATCGTTGCGTAATGAGCGTTGCTAATTGTCTAGCAACAAATTTTTTTTCGTTGCAGAAAGTAATATATTTCGCAATGAAATTTTGTTTTCATGTAAAATCGTAAATCATTTAGCAACGAAATATTTTGTAGCAAATTTATTAAGTAATTGTTACTGAAAAACAATTTTCATTGCAAAATATGCCTAATTGGAAACGAAAAGAATCTTTTTATTTTCCAACGAAGATAAAATTCGTTGCATTTGATACACATTTGCCAACAAAGTTTGCTGTTACTGAACAATATAGAAATTATTGTTGTGACGCCCCCAAATTCGGGTATCTTCCAACCCGACATATGGTGGTACATGGTACTCATAACTATACAATCATTCCATTGAAATACAACATATTGAATGTAATTACTATCTTTTTATTACAATCAAAGTGAATCCCTTCCCATGTTCATAAACCGATTACATCGTTTGTTGTTTGTAAGGTATAATACGTACAAACATACTAATTTATTACATGATGGTTAATTATCCATCTTGGCTTTGCCCTTATCTCTCTTAGCATTCTCAGTACGTTCAGCCTTAACTGCAATCATATAATTCACGCAAGGAGTGAGCGTAACAAGCTCAGCAAGTTTAACAAAGGATAACATTAATACCACATTCGTGAATTATATGACAATTTTCCATAACTGAACAAATAGTTATGAAAAATTATGAAACATTAATACTCTAACAATTCATAACATCAATTCCCAAAGTATAGAATAGATTAGGAATTCTGAACCGGTCGATAGACCATGAACAGTAGCTTCTGTTTTCATACTTAAAAAGGACATCACAGCACTAAGACTATACATCCGGCATTACTTACGAGCACTTCTAGGTGATCAGCCAATAGTACCCTATGTTGATCAACATTCATCCGTTAAACGTATTTACGTTTAAGTTTTGGCAAACTCGCATGCCCATCCAATAATTGATGAAAAATACTTTTGTTTGTTCATAGACAAACCTTACCTTCGAATCCATACCAATTACTTGGCACATGATATCGTTAACATTTCTATATAGAAAGATATGTAGACAAATAAATCTATATCTTACGAATAGTCTAGCCGAGTTAAAACTGGCATTGACCCTTTCTTTAAAATCAGTCATACAAATAAGTACAATGAATCACATAAAACTTGACTAACTTGAAGGTTAGACAAGCATTAAGAAAACATGCCTTTCAGCGTCTTCAAATAACTTAATCGACTGTTCTCAGCCTTTACAGAATTTACATGATAAATTCACATAGCACGATGTAATTAGCTACAAATCAATTATTCACATTGTTTTTACCAACTTCATTCTCTTCTATGTCTTAGTTAACTTCATTTCATTAATAAAGTCAATTCAACTTATTACCTCTCATCTCGTCTTATTAAAAAACTTATATCATTAACCAGACTCTACCATCATTGATGAAATACCAATGTTATTTACCGATTATGGTTTACTAATAACACTTTGTGTTCTTTGTTCACAACTTATGTTAAATTCCTAAGTTCATCACCATATACACTAGTATATATAACATAGGAATAGTCTTAGTACATTCATTGAGTATATAAACTCAACTCATGTAGGTCTAGGAACAACTGAAGTTCAAAACCTAGATTTTCTAACAAAACCCTGCTTCGGTGCCGCAGCATGACACTTAAGCCTAACACTAGCGCTGATGTGCCAGTTTGCAGTAACTGAACCCCGGTACCAGTGCTGCGGCGCGACATTTCTTCACATGAGTGGCGTTGCGGTGCCACTCTCCAGTAGGTAATGACACTGTACTGGCGCTGC
The DNA here is from genome assembly GCA_020205505.1 of Panax japonicus. NCBI lineage: Eukaryota > Viridiplantae > Streptophyta > Magnoliopsida > Apiales > Araliaceae > Panax > Panax japonicus. Next base: position 20,021,956 of record CM035099.1, on the reverse strand, counting down.
GGCGCTGCACTTTAAGCTTTGTCTGGCGCCACGACACCAGACCTAAGCACCAGAAAACTTTGAAAGATAAAAATTTTAGTGAGTTTCTCGGATTCATAACTTCTTCATTATAAGTCCGATTTGGTCTATTCAAAAGCCTACAAGTCATAAATTACATACTCTCTACGAGTTCATATAAGAATGACACAATTTTGAATCTGTTAACTTGGAATTCACTATTAAGTTCATTTTTAAGCGTTCGTTAAACGTTAATAAGCGTTCAATACTCGTTTTCTTCGTTTTAAGTCGGAATCTAACGATTCTTGAGTCCACGACTCTCAAATACCTTATCTCACATTTTGACATTGAAAAACAACATTTTCAAGTCTCAAGGAAATCTTCGACAACCAATCCGGAATTTCTACGTTTTTGACGTTTTCGACGTTTAACGTCTAATTCCGTAAAATTTGTCGTAACTTCGTTGCTAGTGTTCTATAAGCCAAATCACATGGAATACTCCATTGATTCCATATCTATATCCTAACCAAGCATAATGCAAATATATTAACATTGAAGGAGTTTAATTGTTCATCAACAATCAACATTTTCATGGTTTAAAACTTATCTCAACCCTTACGATTTCTATGTCTTCATGACTTATAAAGATTTTTTATATTACAAGTCATCTTTATTCCTCCATAAGAGGCATACACCACCAATTTATGATTCTTCATACACAAAGAAATCAAAAGAGATGGAAACTATTATTAAGGAATATTACCTTTTTATTCTTGATGTTCTTGCTAAATTCTCTAAAGAAAAACTTCAAGGTGACATGATGGCTTAAGTCTAGCTCTTTCTCTCTTTCAAAATATATGTTAGACAACTTGAAAAACCCTCAAATGACCAACATTTGCTCTCTATTTATAGCAATTGAAATGGAGGGCAAGAATGTCATTTCTCCCACCTCCTTACTATTCACTACTTTATCACCAAGTAAAATACTTGGTGATCAAGTAGATTACTTAGCTTGCACACCAAGTGGCCGGCCCACCATGCCCATGGTTCATCTCCATGGGTTGCCCCATGGGTTTACCCATTCGGTGACCCACCAGTTCGATCCACGGTTCAGTTTCTTGGATTGGACTTAATTAACTCTAATATTGGGTTTTAATTTGGGGCTTAACCACTTAATTCATTGGGCTTAAATACTCAATTGCTTGGGCTTGACATAATCCAAATCTAATTGGATCACTTTAAGTCTTAACTTTAATTTCATAATACCAATCGTAGTCTACACATATAATTCACGTATTCTTTTCGAATAATACTCGTATGATAATCGTTTTGTACTTCGTATTAACTCTTCGTATTATACATAGATACTTAATAGTATCATACTTGTATAACGTATGCTTTATCATTATCGTAATTCCTTCTACGCGTCTCATTTCCTTCTTGGAAATCGTTCTATTCAACCCTTAGGTTTTAAGTCCGCAGGCAAAGACTTTGTTTACCATAAATAAAATATTATTAGATATTTTATCTCATCTTAATATTTTATCATTACGCATTTCATAGAATTTCAAAATTTATTCCCAAACAGAAACAGATGAATAGTGTTTTTACGGGAATTTCTCGAAAAATATTTGTTCTCGTCTTAGAAATTCTAAACAATTAATTCTAGCACGTAACCAGATTACTAATCATATTAGCACATTCTAGGTCATAGAGCGACCATCACATAGCTTACTCACAAAATAAATCAATTAAATTCATTTAATTCACATAATCAAATAAAAATTTAATTATCATAAAAATCCGATTTTCTCGGGCGTTACATTCTCCCCCCCCCCCCCCATAAGGATCCTGTCCCCAGAATCTCGCTTATAATTACATAAACAAATGAGGAAAATTTTCCTTCATTTTACTTTCAAGTTCCCACGTTGCTTCTTCAGCATTGTTGTTTCTCCATATCACCATCACTAAATGTATTATCTTATTTCTTAAAACTTATTCCTTCCTATCAACAATTTGAATGGAAAGTTCCTCATACGATAAATCTTTCTCTATCTGAATAGATTCATACTCTATTACGTGTTTATAGTCTGGTTTATAAGGACGCGACACAGACACGTGAAACACATTATGAATGTGTTCCATTTCTAGAGGTAAGGCTACTTCATAAGCTACCTCTCCTACCCTTCTTAAAATCTCAAAAGGTCCTACAAACCTTGGACTTAACTTCCCTTTCTTTCCAAAATGTATCTTTCCCTTTTGAGGCGATACTTTTAGAAAGACAAAAGATCCTACATTGAATTCTCTCTTTTCTCTGTAAGGATCTGCATACTTCTTCTGCCTATCTTGGGCCGCTACCAATCGCGCACGTATTATCTTTACCATATCCGTTGTTTGCTGTACCATCTCAGGTCCCAACATCCGACGTTCACCCGCTTCATCCCAACACAATGGAGTTCGACACTTCTTTCCATACAATTCTTCGTAAGGCGGCATGCCTATACTAGCGCAAAAACTATTGTTGTACGAAAATTCCACCAATGGTAGATAGTCGTCCCAACTCCCTTTGAAATCCATAACGCAAGATCTTAACATATCTTCAAGCGTTTGAATTATCCGTTCACCCTGCCCATCCGTCTGAGGATGATACGCCGTACTCAATCTTAATTGTCTCCCATTTGCTCTTGCAAACTCCTCCAAAAGTTCGATGTGAATTGTGGATCACGATTTGACACAATCGAAACAGGTACTCCATGTACAACTTAGCTAACTATTCTAGGTTATACCTAACTCCTATTGGTAGAAAATGAGCCGATGTCATTAATCGATCCACTATCACCCAAATAGCGTCGTATCCTTTCCTTGTTGTTGGAAGTCCCATAACAAAATCCATTGTGATGTATTCCCATTTCCACTCTAGAATTTCTAATGGTTGTAACAACCCGCTAGGTCGTTGTTGTTCAGCCTTAACCTTTTTGACAAGTTAAGCACCTACTAATATATTCTGTTATCTCCCTTTTCATGTTTGGCCACCAAAAGTTCTAACGAAGGTCTTGATACATCTTCATACTTCCGGGATGTATCAAGTACCTCGAACTATGGGCCTCCATCATTATCTCCTCCTTAAATTCAGAATTATTTGGAACCCAAATTCTTCCTTCAAAACAAAGTAATCCCTCCTTATCGAGGTTATAGTCTTTTCTTCATCTTTTATCCTCTTCTTCATCTGCTCGCATTCCTCGTTGCTCATTTGTACTCCTTTAACCTGTTCCATTATGGTCGGTTGGGTTTCCATGGAAAATAACATTTCCACTGCTTCCTCTGGTAACTTTACTTCTAACTCCATTCTTGCCATCGTTGTTATCAACTCATTCTGAGTTGTTAACATTGACAGTTTCTCTCCACCCTTCCTACTTAGCGCATCGGCTACTACATTTTCTTTCCCCAAATAATATAAAATATCACAATCGTAATCTTTTATTAGTTCTAACCACCTTCTCTGTCTCATGTTCAACTCCTTCTGTGTGAAGATATATTTTAGACTTTTGTGGTCCGTATATATCTCACACTTCTCACCGTATAAATAATGCCTTCATATCTTCAAGGTAAAAACTACAGCTGCCAATTCCAGATCATGAGTAGGATAGGCCTTCTCATATTCCTTTAATTGACGTGACGCATACGCAATGACCTTGACATGCTGAATGATCACGTAACCCAGTCTTTTATGCGAAGCATCGCTATATACTACAAAAATCCATGTATCATCTGGTAAGGACAATACAGGAGCCTCACTTAACCTCTTCTTTAGTTTCTAAAAACTGTTTGCACATTTTTCAGTCCACACATATTTCACCGACTTTCTCGTCAGATTTGTCAACGAAGTAGCTATTTTAGAAAAGTCGTGAATGAACCTTCTATAGTATCCCGCTAACCCCAGAAAACTCCGAACCTCAGTTGGCGTCTTCGGTTGCTCCCACTCATTAACTGCTTCTTCTTTTGCTGGATCTACGAAAATGTCATCTTTATCAATAACATGCCCTAGAAACTACACTCGCTCAAGCCAAAATTCACATTTTGTGAATTTTGCATACAACTTTTCCTCCCGTAGTGTTTCCAACACTATCCTTAAATGTTCAGCATGATCTTCTGGCGTCTTTGAATAGACTAGAATATCATCAATGAACACTACGACGAATTTATCCAAATACTATTTGAACACTCTGTTCATCATATCCATAAATGTGGCTGGCGCATTAGTCAACCCAAATAACATCACCAAAAACTCGTAATGACCATAACGAGTTCTGAAGGACGTCTTAGGTACATCCTCCTTTCTTACTTTTAACTGATGATACCCCGTGCGCAAATCTATCTTAGAAAAATACTTTGCCCCTTTCAACTGATCAAATAGATCATCGATCCTGGGCAACGGGTATTTATTGTTAATCATTAACTTGTTCAACTCTCGATAGTCGATACAAAGTCTTAACGACCCATCCTTTTTCTTTACAAACAATACCGGTGCTCCCCAAGGAGACACACTCAGTTGAATGTACTTCCTGTCTAACAGTTCTTGTAATTGAACCATTAATTCCTTCATCTCAACTGGCGCCATCTGATATGGTGCCCTTTAAACTGGTGTTGTACCCGGTAACAGATCAATTCAAACTCAACCTCCCTATCCGGTGGAATACCCGGTAATTCCTCCGAAAATACATCCGCGAACTCTTGAACTATAGGTATCTGGTCCAAGGATGTTCCCACTCTTTGGGTATCCACAACATGGCCCAGGTAACCTACACACCCTTTTCTCAACATCTTCCTAGCTTGTGTCATCGATAGACAACAAGAGCGTCTCGGTGATTTACTACCGAAGAACACTACCTTGGTTTTCTTAGAAAGCTGAAAGTTCACACTTTTCCTATGGCAATCTATTATCGCCTTATGGTTAATCAATCAATCCATACCAAGAATTACTTCGAATTCTTTTAATCTTATCGGTACCAAATCTACCGTTAACTTATTACCTCTAATATCTACGCAACAATCCTTATGAATATGTTCAATGGGGATTATCTCTTCGTTTGCTACCTTAACATCTAAAGGTATTGCTAACTTTTCAGGAATTAAGCCTAATCGCTGAGCAAATTCATATGCTATAAACGAACAAGTAGCACCCGAGTCAAATAACACATAAGCATTTATTTCATTAACTGGAATGATACCAGCTACTACATCTGAGGATGCAACCGCATCTTAGAGAGTTATATTAAATGTACGAGCTGAGGGTCTACCCACTGATGGTGTTGGTCCCGTAATGGCTAATTTACCACTACCAGACCCTTTATTTCCCTCTAACCCTTTCTTCGGGAAATTTCTTGCCATGTGGTCCAACGATCCACAAACGAAACACCCCTGATTTTTCTTAGGGTTAGGACAGTTGGGTGACAGATGTCCCTCCTGCCCATAGTTGTAGCAAACTGATTTCTCATTTAAACAGACTCCCATATGAGTCTTTTTGCATGTCTTGCATGCCTCCGTCCTACGCTTAGGATCTCCTTGTTTTACCCCAGTATTCCCAGGGTTAAAACTCTTCCTCTTAGGCATATTGCCACTACCACTAGCAACTGTTAGGTGGCATAGTTTAGTGTGGCATAAGATTGTGCCTCCTCGTCACTCTTTCCTTCTTTGGCTTGCTTTCCATAATGGGCTTCGAACTCGGGATAGGCTTCTCTCTTTTGGGCTTACAGTTGATCCCTTTTGTGTTCTTTGTTCCAAAGATAGGGAAACATTTCAGCACCTATTTTTCCACTGTAGTTACTCCTTTCAGATTCTGGTAGCGGTCCTTAGGAGATGTGGTTGGAGAGGCTTGAGTCGTAGTTGGGCTTCTATAATCGATTTTATTTCTGACAGCTCATGCCCCAAATTTCTTAATAGCCTTCTGCATTTTGGTTTTGCTGTTGTGGTCTATAGAATTTGGCAAGAACGGAATGCTAGAATATTTACTCAAGTAGCAACTCCTACTCGGATCATTATCCGAGATATTATTCACATTCTTAAGTGTGGTCTCCACACTAATGCTCGGTTTCAAAAGATTAAAGCAAAGGTATTATATCATCATCTGGCTCTGTAATTTTCTGAGCTGGATTCTCGATGTTTATGCTGTGGTTCTGCTGTTTGGGCCTCGGGAGGCTGTTCATGGGTTGGATGTCTTGTTTTGGGTCTGTCTCTGTTGTGGTCTTTCGTTTCGGCTTGTGTTCCTGGTGGGACTGTTATTTGTTGTTGCTGGGTCAGGATTCTGGTCGTGGCAGCAGGGTCTGCTTCTCGTCTGTGTGTTGGGAGGTGCTACTGGGCTTTGTCTTTTTGGCTTTGCTGGAATTTCCGGATTCTGCTGGGTAGCTGCTGGTCTCGCCTGATGGGCTTGTGCCTGGGTCAGCTGGTTCGCTGGGGGCATTGGGGGATTTTGGGCTGGCCTTGGGTGGTGTTTTGGGTTGGTTTTGGGTCTGCTTTGGGTCTGCTTGGTTCCTGCTGTCTTTGCTGCTTCTTCTTGGTGGGTTGGTGCTGACTTCAGCTGCTCGGGGAAGCTAGGTTGTTGTGCTTCAGCTGCGGGTCTGCCTGCTTCAGCTGAGTCCATTTTGCGCAGGTATGGATTGCTTGTATCTGCTGGTTTTAACTGATTTACAACAATAGGCGGGTGCTAGTTTTGGGTTGATGTGTAGTGTCTGGTTTACGCTGGAGCTTACATTGTGCTGGGGCTTACATTGTGCTGGGGCTGCATCACGTGTTATCGCCTTGAGCAGTTGCAGTCATAGTTGTGCTGGGCTGAACCTTCCCCTGTTGTTATGGGTTTAGAAAAGCTACAGTTTTGGGTCTGTTGTGGTTTCGCTGCTGCTCAAGCTGTCTTCCTGCTGTACTTTGACTGGCTCTGATGGTTCTAGTCAGCTATTGGGTTTCATACTGCTGCTCAAGCTGTCTTCCTACTGCTGTTGCAATCTGTCTGGCAAATGTTGATGTTGATGTCTCGAGCAATTTTCTCCTGCTAAGTGCGGTCTTCCTGCGTGAGAAGTTTCTCTTGCAGCGTTTGGTTTCAGCTGGGTGCTCTTTTTGCTGTTGTGGCTTTGCTGCTAGTGTGGTCTTGTGCAGCTATTCTGCTGTGGGCTTGTACTTATTCTGCTGGGTTTGTAGTTGCATTGTTCCTTATTATTTCTTTGTTACTAGTGACTAGCTTGAGTTTACCTTTGCCATCATAGGGCCTGTCCTATGATGGCTATGGTATACCGTCTGGGGTTTTATCCCTTGAACTCTGTACTTATTCTTTCTTTTATTTCAGTCTAAATTTAGCAAAAAAAAAAAAAAAAAAAAAAAAAAAAAAACTTTTGCCTTATTTCCTCCCTCTACTTTTTTCCTGTTCTTCCTTTCCTTATGATACTGAGACAATGACTCACCACCACCTTCAGCTATTATTGCTTTTTCCAGAATGGTCCCGTAGGAAGCACTCTGAAACACCGATATCCTACTATAGAGCCAAGGTTTTAAGCCCTGCTCAAACCTACGTGCCTTCTTTTTTTTTTTTTTTTGCTAAATTTTGTTTGTATATATATAAAAGCAAAAACAAAGGATATTACAATGAAGATCAGAACATAACCTTCTTCTTCCGAGAAGGTTAAAGCACCTAGATAAGACTAGGGGGAACAATTTTCCTAACTTAATTTAATACATCCTTACATCCTGAAGCTAGAAACCACTAAATAGACACAATTAATATTTAGCTACACCAATAAGGACTAGTGTTGCTGCAATGGACAACCCACATGAGGCTGCATAAACAATTAAAATCCAAGCACCAGCCCTCAGAAAATCTGTGGGTCCCGCAGGGCATAGCATTAAGCAGTAAGCACTTCCATCATGCCCACGTGGGCCCCACCTGCAGAAGAAACCAAAGATGTTCCCACTATGAAAAATCAGATCTAAACATTAAGAGATATGAGTGAAATGCAAAAATTCAGCTCTGAAATCAACCGAATAACCCAAAGCCCATCAAACGAACCAGCAGCCCCATAAAGAAGCACAACACTGCCACCCAAATAAGAAAGGGAGCAAAACAAAACCAAACCCAAAACCAGAGCAGAGCAGCTGCCGAGAAACTGAGCTAGAGCAGCATGGGACTGAATCAACCCATATGACAGACACTAGAATGCCTCAGTAGCAGCAAACCCCAACCGGGCTAAAATCACACCGGCTATACTTAGTACCATCAGCCCAAAGCTAGCTGACCTTCAAATCAAAACAATAACCATAAAAGTAAGTAGTGTAGACATCAACTGCATAAACCACAACTTGAAACCACATAGCAAGCAGCATGGACCACATAGCAGAAAAATGTAGCCCATCCCAGCACTACCAACCAAAAGCATTGGCAAGTGCACAGGCCAGATGCCAAAAAGACTCAGACCATCTCCATAGGAGCATAGAAGCTGCACCAAGCTGACCAACTGCACGGAACTGAAACAGAAATAAAAACTGAAATCAACCTCGACAATCAGACATGCCCCCGACAGAAGGTGACTCCAAACATGGCAACCATTAGAACAACTGCCCAAAAAACTATGAGCAGCAAACCAGCTGGCGAAGACCAAAAACCCAGCTCTTGGCTTTTGGCGTACTTGAGCAGCCAAAAATCTAAATGTCAGGAGGTTTTGGTTCCATAATCCTCAAAGTTGGTCTAGGAGTAGATACTTTTAAGCACGACTTGAGAACAGGAAAAGTAGACAAGGCAGCCTTTTGAGTTTGTTGAACCTTTGTAATCAAGAACTCAGTCTTGTCAAATCGAACTTTCTTCATAGCACTTGAGTCAGGGGTATCTTCCATATGCACCTGATGTGGAGCAAATCTCGCTAATTCATTGAATTTGACAGCATACTAGGGAACTGTCATATTCCCTTGCTTAAGTTCCAAGAACTTAATCTACATCCTACCTTGCATGCTAGTAGGGAAGTAGTTCTCGAAGAATACCTTCTTAAACTGTTCCCATGTAAATGCCTCTGTTCTAGCCCTACCCTGGTGAGTCTCCCACCAGTAGTTGGCTTCCCCCTTTATCATGTAAGTCACAAAAGAAGTCTTTTGTGCCTCACCTACATTTGTAATCACAAACTCCTTTTCAATCTCTTTCACCCATGTCTGGGCCTCTAATGGGTCCGTCGTTCCTCGAAACTCCGGAGGACCCACACTTTTAAATTCCTTAAAGGTAGTTGTTCTTGCTACCCTACGTGCTACAGAAATTCCTCCCCCAACTTGGTTAAATGTTGCCGTTTATAAATTAACAAACTCTTGCATAGGGTTATTAGGACCCTCCTGATTTTCATTATGAGACTCGGCCTCTTGATTACGTTGTCTCCTTCTTGGCGGCATAATTTTGATTAAATAAATAAAGTTTTGTTATTATTTATTTAACTACTTAGTTATCATTCTCAAATAACAACTCATACCACAACAAGCACATTACATAAAAACTTCATTATATTAATATGCTTTCATACTCAAAACTATTTACATCATGCTTCCTTAGTCAAAAAGCTATTAAATTACTATCCCGCGATTGACTTCTACAAAAATTGGGATTTACAAAAAGACTACCCTTTAATTATACAAAAGAGGGTTTTACGTCACTACATATATACAAAAAGATATAACGATCTACTAACACTGCTGTACGACATTCTCATGTTTCTGATTTGCTAAAATCGAAACAATATCTTGACTAATGGTATGTCGAGTCTGCCCTGACTCAATAAAATAACAAGCGATTTTCAGCTTGAAATCCTCATGAGAGCATTCGTGGATGTATGACATCCTAGCTATCTTCTGGTCTTTTTCAACCAGTTTCTTTCGAAGCTCTACGACCTCTTCCTTATAGTCTCTCGCCTTATCCGTCATCAGCACTTTCTCATCGTGCTCCGACTCAAAATCCGCCTTTGCAGATTCCTTCGCCTCATATAGGGCGGTTATCTCCTCATTCTGCATCTGTACCACAGTGCGCAGATGCACATTCCTATCCAACACTGCCAGATACAATGATCTCATTGCATCCGGAGGTGTTGGCTCCTGAGTAGGTACCACTATATTAATCGATGTTACCTCCATCTCCTCCTCCACATCAATCATCATATTAAAGATATGACGCTATGCCCTTTGTCTCCTCGGAGTATTCCTCCTCAGAGATGTACTCTTCAATATCAGAGTCTTCCAGAACCAATAACGGTACCTCCTCCACTTGCATCGATACTATCTCCACTTGGTTCACCGACTCTTCACTTATCACGTGAGTGTCTCTAACATCAAGCTATCGTTTAACATCTCCAAACACATAACACGTTTATTAGTACATAATACACAATAGTATAAGTACAAATCACATTTAATTTATTTTAAGATTAATTTCCATCTTTTAAATCTTTTGGTACTGAGTTTTCTCAATACCTTATTAATTCATTTGACTTGAATTTCTTTCTTCGTACTTTACCTTCCTTACGAGGTTATTAGCCTAAGGTTCTTCCCCCCTTAAGTTTTATAACCTAATGCTTTGATACTAACCTCTGACGCCCCCATATTTGGGTATCTTCCAACCTGACATATGGTACTACACGGTACTCATAACTATATAATCATTCCATTGAAATTCAACATAATGAATGTAATTACTATCTTTTTATTACAATTAAAGTGAATCCCTTCCCATGTTCATAAACCGATTACATCGTTTGTTGTTTGTAAGGTATAATACGTACAAATATACTAATTTATTACATGATGGTTAATTATCCATCTTGGCTTTGCCCTTATCTCTCTTAGCATTCTCAGTACGTTCAGCCTTAACTGCAATCATATAATTCACGCAAGGAGTGAGCATAACAAGCTCAACAAGTTTAACAAAGAATAACATTAATACCACATTCATGAATTATATGACAATTTTCCATAACTGAACAAATAGTTATGAAAAATTATGAAACATTAATACTCTAACAATTCATAACATCAATTCCCAAAGTATAGAATAGATTAGGAATTCTGAACCGGTCGATAGACCATGAACAGTAGCTTTCTGTTTTTATACTTAAAAAGGACATCACAACACTAAGGTTGTACATCCGGCATTACTTACGATCACTTCTAGGTGATCAGCCTATAGTACTTTATGTTGATCAACATTCATCCGTTAAACGTATTTACGTTTAAGTTTTGGCAAACTCGCGTGCCCATCCAATAAGCGATGACAAATACTTTTGTTTGTTCATAGACAAGCCTTACCTTCGAATCCGTACCAATTACTTGGCATATGATAGCGTTAACATTTCTATATAGAAGGATATGTAGACAAATAAATTTATATCTTATGAATAGTCTAGCCGGGTTAAAACTGGCATTAACCCTTTCTTTAAAATCAGTCATGCAATTCAATACAATGAATCACATAAAACTTGACTAACTTGAAGGTTAGACAAGAGTTAAGAAAACTTGCCTTTCAGCTTCTTCAAATAACTTAATCGACTGTTCTCAGCCTTTACAGAATTTATATGATAAATTCACACAGCACACTATAATTCGCTACAAAACAACTATTCATATTGTTTCTACCAACTTCTTTCTCTTCTATGTCTTAGTTAACTTCATTTCATTAATAAAGTCAATTCGACTTATTACCTCTCATCCCGGCTTATTAACAAACTTACATCATTAACCGGACTCTACCATCATTGATGAAATAGCAATGTTATTTACCGATTATGGTTCATTAATAACACTTTGTGATCTTTGTTCACAACCTACGTTAAATTCTTAAGTTCATCACCATATACACTAGTATATATGTAACATAGGAATAGTCTTAGTACATTCATTGAGTATATAAACTCAATTCATGTAGGTCTAGGAACAACTGAAGTTCAAAACCTAGCTTTTATAACAAAAGCCTGCTTTGGAACCGCGGTGTGACACTTAAGCCTAACACTGGCGCTGCAGCGCCAGTTTGCAGTGACTGAACCCCAGTGACGACGCTGCGGTGCGACATTTCTTCACATGAGTGGCGCTGCGGCGCCACTCTCCAGTAGGTAATGACACTGTACCAGCATTGCAGCGCAGCACTTTAAGCTTTGTCTGGCGCCGCGGCGCCAGACCTAAGCACCAGAAAACTTTGAAAGATAAAAATTTTGGTGAGTTTCTCGGATTCATAACTTCTTCGTTATAAGTCCGATTTGGTCCGTTCAAAAGCCTACAAGTCATAAATTACATACTCTACGAAATCATATAAGAATTACACAATTTTAAATCCCTTAACTTGGAATTCACTATTAAGTTCATTTTTAAGCGTTCGTTAAACGTTAATGAGCGTTCAATCCTCGTTTTCTTTGTTTTAAGTCGGAATCTGACGATTCTTGAGTATACAACTCTCAAATACCCTATCTCACGTTTTGACATTGAAAAACAACATTTACAAGTCTTAAGGCAACTTTCGACTACTAATCTAGAAATTCTACGTTTTCGACATTTAACGTCTAATTCCGTAAAATTCGCCATAACTTCGTTGCTAGTGTTCTATAAGCCAAATCACATAGAATACTCAATTGATTTCATATCTACATCCTAACCAAGCACGATGCAAATATATTAACATTGATGGAGTTTAATTGTTCATCAACAATCAACCTCAATAATCAATAATTTCACGGTTTAAAACTTATCTCAACCCTTACGATTTCTATGTCTTCATGACTTATAAAGATTGTTTATATTACAAGTCATCTTTATTCCTCCATAAGAGGCATACACCACCAATATATGATTCTTCATACACATAGAAATCAAAAGAGATGGAAACTATTATTAAGGAATATTACCTTTTTGTTCTTGATGTTCTTGCTAAATTCTCTAAAGAAAAACTTCAAGGTGAGATGATGGCTTAAGTTTAGATCTTTCTCCCTCTCAAAATATATGTTAGACAACTTGAAAAACCCTCAAATGACCAACCTTTGCTCTATATTTATAAGCAATTGAAATGGAGGGCAAGAAGGTCATTTCATTTTTTTTTTTTTGCTAAGTTTGTTTGTATATAAAAAAGATACTACAATCGCAAAGGGGCATACCCCAGAGGTTTTGGAAGATTATCATGGAACAGGACCCATGAGGAAAGCCTAAAGACTAGACTAGTACAACAAAGAACAATCCTTTATCCAACATATTAGAAAGCTAAAATATAAAAGTCCAACCATACAAAGAGCCAAGCCAGCAAACAAAGCCAACAACAGTCAGGATAAGGCCGCTCAGCTGCAACAACCCGAGACTCTCTCAAAACAACCCTGTAGGCAGCACCCTTTTCAGGCGTTGCTAAGAAGGTCATTTCTCCCACCTCCTTACTATTACAAAGTAAAATACTTGGTGATCAAGTAGATTACTTAGCTTGCACACCAAGTGGCCGGCCCACCATGCCCATGGGTCATCCTCATGGGTTGCCCCATGGGTTTTACCCATTCGGTGACCCACCGGTTCGATCCATGATTCAGTTTCGTGGATCGAACTTAATTAACTCTAACACTGGGCTTTAATTTGGGGCTTAACCACTTAATTCATTTGACTTAATAACTCAATTACTTGGGCTTGGGATAATCCAAATCTAATTGGATCACATTAAGTCTTAACTTTAATTTCATAATACTAATCGTATTCTACACGTATAATTCCTGTATTCTTTTCGTATAATACTCGTATGATAATCGTATTGTACTTTGTATTAACTCTTCGTATTATACATAGATACTTAATAGTATCATACTTGTATAACGTACGCTTTATCATTATCTTAATTCCTTCTACGCGTCTCATTTGCTTCTCGGAAATCGTTTTATTCAACCCTTAGGTTTTAAGTCCGCAGGCGAAAACTTCGTTTGCCATAAATGAAATATTATTAGATATTTCATCTCATCTTAATATTTTATCATTACGCATTTCATAGAATTTCAAAATTTATTCCCAAACAGAAACGGATGAATAGTGTTTTTACGGGAATTTCTCGAAAAACATTTGTTCTCGTCTTGGAAATTCTAAACAATTAATTCTAGCACGTAACCAGATTACTAATCATATTAGCACATTCTAGGTCATAGAACGACCATCACATAGCTTACTCACAAAATAAATTAATTAAATTCATTTAATTCACATAATCAAATAAAAATTTAATTATCATAAAAATTCGATTTTCTCAGGCGTTACAGTTGCCTTAATTGGTTTTCGTTGCTAATTGTGTACTTTTTGGTAACGATGGTTGTTGGTAAATGTACAAAATAAACCAGTTATATATTAATTTGCAACAAAATTTTTCATTTTCGTTGGTTTTTTTATGGATAATTATGATGAATTAGCAACGATACTATTCGAATGTGATTATTTTTAGAGAGCAACAAAAGTTATTGACAATTAGCAACGACACTATATGTTATCGTTTATTTTTCAAATGCAACGAAATTTGATATGATTTACAATGATATAAATATTGCCTTTTCTTTTGTTATGTAACGAATGTCAAAATTATTTTATAAACAAAAAAATTATGTCTCAATAACCCCATAACAAATTATGACAGAAATACAAAAAACCAAAATATTATTAATTAAATAAAATCATCTGATACATGATCATTCATCATCTTTACAATCAAACATCGTATGACTGAAAACTACAAAGCCCGTCTTAGTTGACACTATCTACCATCAAGAGGTTAACACTAGTGCCATATATGAAAAAAAATCATGAAAGGATTCTTTATAATAGGAAACAATACTTAAGCTTACAGTTTCAACAATGTTCATCCTCCAGGTATTCTGCCAATAAAGAGGTTAATTAAGGAATTTAAAGATATAATTAAGGAATTTAAACATATCTTGCAAGTTGAGTTTGTAGCTGTGGCGAAAAATTTGCATATCGCTTGTGTAGGGGTCCTGTCAAACACTTGGAATGCCGGTCTCATGATCGTACTGATGCTTTTAGACCTCGTAGTACACCTGAAATGTTGTATTTGACATTCAACAATGCATCATCACCGGATTATATGATGAAAAACCTAAATGTATCAACCTACAATTCTGCAAAGAGAGATGATTTTTGTTACGCTATTTTATATTCAAGTATTTGTCCTTCATCTATACCTCCATTTTTAATTTAGTCATGCAAGTATTATCAATCTTGCACCACCTTCCCTAATAGTACATGCATGCGAATCAATAGTACACACATTTGAACAAATAGTTATAAAATCGTATAAAATTGAGTTACTTATCACGTAAGCATCAAAGATACTGTACAATACCGTGTGCCACTGTGAAACCACGTGTATTACTGTACTTTTATCAATTTAACCATTTAGTAAATAGAATAATAATTATAAAATTTGAATACTTTCATTTCGTAAAATTTGGGGTCTTACAATCTCCCCTCCTTATGAAATTTCAACCTCAAAATTTATGTACCCGGTAGTTCGAAGAGATGAGAATACCTTGCTTTCTTTTCGAATTGTACCTTTACGATTATTTCCTCTCTATCATATTTTCCCATTTCTCATCTCTTGTATTTCAGATATCATTCTAGAAAATAGTTTCGAAATAAGGGTTAATTGACATGTCACATATTATCCCTATACTCTGACCGACCAATTAAATACCAAATAAACTTAAGTAGGTCATACTAGCGAAGGAATTCCCCGTATCTCCCCTCCTAGTTCTTATCTCACATCTCAGCCAGGGATCATATCCTTAAGCTTTGATACCAACTGTAACGCCCCTAAAATAGGTATACATCACCCATTCTGAGTCGCCAAATACACATTACATAAATCAAATACAAATTTCTTTAATACAAGTGTCGTGTAAAAATACGACAAAACATAGCTGAGTTTTTAAAACAAATATTGTCTTCTAGACAATACCCACACTCAATGAAGTCCTCATTACAATTATTATCACACTATTTCACAGAATAGTGAGGACTACTAAAGCCACTTATTCTGGACCATTAGTCCATTCCCCGACTCGTCCCAACTATATTCTCATTTCCTTTTTTTTTTTTTTTTTTTTTGCTAAATTTTTGTTTGTATATAAATATGCAAAAAACAAAGGATATTACAATGAAGATCAGAACATAACCTCTTCTCCTGAGAAGGTTAAAACACCTAGATAAGACTAGGGGAACCAAGTTCCTAACTTAATTTAATACTGCCTTACAACCTGAAGCTAGAAAAAGAAACCACTAAATAGACACTAACTAAAAGATAATAACATATTTAGCTATAACAATATGGACTAGAGTACTGCAATTGACAGCCCACAAGAGGCTACATAATCTTTTAAAATCCAAGCACCAGCCTTCATAAACTCCGTGGGTCCCGCATGGCATAGCTTTAAACAAGTCATCATGCCCACGTGGGCCCCACTTGCAGAAACACTAACCAGAAAAAGCCGGAGAACTCCATCCCAACCCAGCAGCTGGATCAATCCGGCAGCAAAGAATTAGGAAATCAAAAGAGAACACAACCAAACCATTAGAAGAGTCAAGTAGAGCATGATATCTACTATCTTCTATGATTTAAAAAGTTTTTCATCAATTTTATCGCTGAGACTTAGCTTAATAAATAAACCACATCATTGAATTATCCCAGCACTACGGGCCAAGGATATTCATGAAATCATCAATGGCCATGACTATACCAAATAATCCCTGGTTATAATCATACCTACAACTGTCCATCAATGCACTACAGGCCACTGAGGACTTTTACCACATCATTTGTAACATTACGGGTCACGATTATACCGAATGATCCATGGTCATATTCGTACCAATCAACAGTCCATCTATGCATGTAAGCCAAAGATGACTTCCATCACAATATAAGCATGAGGATGATGACAATGATATAAGCATTAATCAAACGAAATCAAGGATAAATTTTAAAGACTTTAATTTTTTCCAAAGTTTAAAAATATCCAAATTGTCAACATGATACTGCTTTGTAGAGTAAAATTCAAGAATAATATTTTTGTATCAAAAATAATTTGGACAGAAAAGAAATATATTTTTTGGGTGAATAGTACCCTATGAATAGTACTTCTTGTGAATAGTACCCCAACATGAAAAGTACCCCAAGTACCCGAGTGAATAATATTCGGGTGAATAGTAATCCGAGAATAGTACTCCGACATGAAAAGTACCCCGAATACCAGAGTGAATATTATTTGAGTGAATAGTAACTGGGTGAATAGTAACTCATGAATAGTATTTCAGTATGAAAAGATCAATAATTATCAAGAAAGCTCAAAATAATATTTCCATGAAAAGATACTGGATGAAGCGCAAATATTAAGGATGTTCTACTAATTTCATGGAATATAGAAGCAATACTTTAATAGAATGAGTGTATAATCAGGAATACGAGATGAAATAATATTACTCGCATACTACAAAGCATGGAAGAAAATATTATTCCTATGAATACTGAAAAAAATAATATCCCTTACCTCAGAAGAAGACTGGATACTGGAATAGTGAGGTAGCAGACTTCTCTTCTTCTTTCTCTCTATAGATTCTCTCTATAGCTTCTCTCTCTATAATTGCTCTTGTGAGACTTAGTGAATTGGTGAGAATGAAGGAAGAATGAGCTTCTATTTATAGGAAAATATAGTTTCGATAATTGCACGTTTTGGGGCTCGAAATATTACAGTATAATACCATCATCTTTTTATACATTTTTAATTTAGTCCTGCAAGTATTATCAAACTTGCACCACCTCCCCTAATAGTATATCATGTGAATCAATAGTACAATCAGGTGACTCAATAGTTCTATACATGTGAAAAAATAATTTCAGTATAGTACCTTCATCTATACCTCCATTTTTAATTTAGTCATGCAAGTATTATCAATCTTGCACCACCTTCCCTAATAGTACATGCATGTGAATCAATAGTACATATATGTGAATAAATAGTTTTAAGCATGTGAATTAATAGCAATTAATTGCTCATTTATTCGATTAATTACCCGATTGGTAAATTTAACCTCCAAAAATCAATTATTATTGAAATAATTGTCGATTTTCACCAACACTAATAATCCCAACACAGTGAAAATATTTTTATCAACAATTTCATATTTGAATTTTTGACTTTTTCCAAAAAAGTCAACTGTTGACTTTTTGACCAAAAAGTCAACCCCGGAAAATTTTGTGTTTATAGTCTACTTTTACTAATTTCATCGTTCTGGACTCAAATATCACGTCCGCGTCTCCAAATTCAACTCCTCGCTCAAATTTGATTTTTAATAACATTCATCATTAATAGGATAACTCACAATATTAACAACCGAATCGTTCCTAGGAAAGAGAGAGCTTTTCGATAAGGATTTCTCCCTATTGGCGCGCAATTAAATAACCTAACCCCTTTTCTCGATAGAACTTTCTAGACATTGTCAATAATAAAAATAATAATATGAACAACTTGTCATCTCAATTATTGATTTAATAATATAAAATATTGTGACAATAATTGAATAAAATCGAGTTACTTCTCACGTAAGCATCAAAGATATTGTACAATACTGTGTGTCATTGTGAAACCACGCGTATTACTGTACTTTTATCAATTTAACCATTTAGTAAATAGAATAATAATTATAAAAATTAAATACTGCTATTTCCTAAAATTCGGGGTCTTACAAAAGCAATCATCACTTCACTCTCGGAGTGAGGGAGTACTTGTAAGTATATCATACTTCTATCTAAAAATAGGAAACATTGGGAAGCATAGATATAATAATCAGGTTTGATGAGGTTGGGTTTATTTGGGTCAGAGGCCCGGAACTAACATGTTTGCCAATTGGTTGTCACGGGTAATATTTCAACAACAATAATCTATACCATTGATCGCAACATGCACAGATTGAAATGGATTTCCCATGCGGCTACAGGCTGTATCGACATGAGAAATTAATCATTTGCCCATCATTTGCTCATGTGCTACACTATCTGTGACGCCCCCAAAATAGGTATACATAACCCATTCTAAGTCGCCAAATACATTGTACAGAAACAACTATAACTTCATTGATACAATTGTCTTGCAAAATACAAAAACACATAAATTGTGAGTTTAAATACAAATATTGTCTTCTAGACAATATCCACATTCAGATAAAGTCCTCATTACAATTATTGACACACTGTTTTACAAAAATAGTGAGGACTGCTAAAACAACTTTCTAGGACCATCACTTTTTACCCCGACTAGTTCCTGCTATATTCTTGCTTCCTTAGAAGAAAAAAAGGAACAAAAAGGAAAAGGGTGAGCTCAATTAGCCCAGTAAAGAACATTATGACTAAGATAATATACAACAAATTATCCTTAGTCTTCAACAGGGAAAAAATCTGATAGAATATAATAGACAACAAGTTTTAGATCAACAACTGCAGCGGAAACAACAATTCATTAGAAGAGTTAAGTAGAGAATGAAATCTTCTATCATCTTTGAATTTAAAAGTCCAGCATCAATATTTTATCCATGTAACATCAATCAATGTACATCTTGAATCAAATATTCATCTTTGCACTACGGGCCAAAGATATTCATTTGTATCACCAGTTGGCCATGTTCATCTCAACACCTATTCATCTTTGCACTACGGACCAAATATATTCATCAGGTAACCATTCATTTTTGCACTATAGGCCAAAGATATTCATCAAGTATCACCATTAAGGACTGAGGATGATGAAAAACATCTTAGAGAACGAATCCAGTGAGATAAAAGGATAAAGATTAGAGATTCGTACTTTACATAATTCAAATTTAAAAATACTCCATAATAAACCATAATGGAGTAAAATTCAAGAATGAAGATCAAAACATGGATATAATCAAATATAGTAACCATAATAGACATCTAGGATGAAAAACAGAAAATTTCATTTTTTGGTGAATAGTGCCGTATTTGTGAATAGTGTCGTATACGTGAATAGTAACCCCGACATAAAAAGGTAGAAATTCCACAATAAAATTCATATCAATATTTCGGCATAATGATATTGAAGAAAATAATATCATTTACGAAGAAAATAACATCCCTTACCTCAAAAGAACAGTATTTCTGACTGAAATATCGGATATAACGCTGAAGGAAACTTGCACTAAATAGCAACTCTAAAAGTATCTAAATATTCACAAAATACGCTCGATAATATAGAGAGAGAAAACTTCAATTTCAATTGTGTGATTTTTAATTCTAACTAAGCACCCTATTTATTGGAAAAGCGTAACATGTCAAAGCTGACAAATTGGCTACCGGTGGCTTTCTTTTGATATATGGCTCATCTCTTAACTCATTATACACAAAGAGTTATGGATTTTACAAAGTCAAGTAATAAACTAATTTTTCTGAAAATCTCATATTTTGTTCTTCTTTTGATTTCTAGATTTCTCTCATTTGATTCATGCACCGTAAATTTAGTGTAAAAATATCACCCTTAACTTCAACTTTTTATCAATTTAACCATTTACTGAATAATAATTATAAAAAATTGAATACTTTTATTTCATAAAATTCGGGGTCTTACACTATCTATCACGATAGTTTAGTTAAGTAATAAATTATATTGACTCAGTGGAAGCTTAATGGCCCAATAACCCATAGGTCCTAGGTTCGAAACCTAGCTGAGATATTTTTGCTTCTTATGTTATATTTTTTGTGTATTAGATAAATTATATTACCATCTATATATATACCCATCGTAAATCTCAACATTAAATTAAATATATATAAAGTAACTATGAATATTTTTATATATAAATATGTGTGTATGTGTATATATATATACACACACACACACACACACACATATATATACGTATCAGTAGAATAAATTTAAAAATTTTGGAGACTACAAAAATACTTTTTTTGCAAAGAGAAAAAGTATATACACGGCTGTGTATTACACAGTAGGGCTATTGCGACAAATTTTTAGGCTATGGCGACGGGTCATCCGTCGCCATAGCCGAGAATAGCTATAGCGACGGGTGAAACTGTCGTTATAGCCCAAAAAACCATCGATATAGCCTACTGTGTAATACACAGCTGTGTACATACATTTTTCCCTATATATATATATATATATATATATATATATATATATATATATATATATATATATATATGTAAAATTTATCCAATACATAAAAAAATATAGCACATAAAAGCTTGAAAAAAAATTTAATAATGACTTATAAGTCAAAAAAAAGTTAAAATTTAGGTTATTGTCAAACAATAAATACAAACAAATGACTTATAACATGGTTTGACCAACTTATAAGTCATTGCCAAAAACCCTCTAATTCAAGATATAAAGAGAAATTAATATTTGATTATAAAAAAATTACAAGTAAAGAAAAAGGAGAATTTGAAAAAAAGGAGTTAAAAAAGAACTTACACACCATATTGCAACTTAATTGTTCTATGCTGGAACCATTGGCGTGACTTAATCGGTGAAGTTTGGTTGATTTTTGGTGCAATTTCGGGAGCGATTTCGATTCCTTGCCCATCCTTTGTCAAAAAGTGTATATGTAAAATAATGAGTTGCAAGAAAAATTAATATAAATTATTTTAGAAATTATTTGTATTTTTTTTCAAAATTATAAGTGTACGAATATGATCATTATAAACTACATCAAATTAACTAAAAACTTTAATTTTTGTAAATTAAAAAATATATCTATATGATTAATATTTTAATTTCAAAAATTATAACTTAAAAAAAACTGGGCATTTATTTTGAGACAGACGGAGTGAAATATTTCAATGTATAAAATTATGTCCAAATAAATAAATAATTTTAAATAAAAATGATGCATTTTGGAAGAAAAAAGGAGGCATGCTTATTGGGTTTTTCTTAATTTTGGATAATAATTTACTAGTCGTTGCAAATAAATGTATTAAATACGCAACAAAAATAAAGTGTAGCCAATGAATGTGACCTATATTAGGCAACAAAATATAGCAACAAAAATGTTTTCGTTGCTGACGATAAGGAGAAATCTCATTGGCAACAAAAAAGAAAATAGGCGATGTGTTTTTTTTTCCGCTAACGATTTGGAGGAAACGAATTTTGCAACGACTTATGAATTTTGTTACGAAAAATTAAAGCCTTTCATAAACTACAACGAATGACAAATTTCGTTGCTAAACATGCATTTTTGGCAACGACTTTATAAGTCATTTGTCGATGTCGGGATTTTTATTTGTCCCTTTTCTGTTCTTGTTCTTTGGTGTTCTCATGTTATGTGAGATTTGTTTGAAAAAACAAGTGAAAAAGGTCCGACATGTATCGTGTCGACGATTTGACTGTAAGAGTCGCCAGTTGGTGTTTTTAACTGGTTGCACCAACGTAATCGAGAAAAAGTTTGCACATTGACTCAGTGATGTGACACTGCTAAATGGGTCTGTGAAACCGAGATTCATTTAGGTTCGGGGGCTTGATTATATAGAACGAAGGTGTTAGACACCCCCCGACATCCGTGTTATCACAGTGACCGCCACTTTTCAAGAAACTGTTATATGAATGTGTGTGTGTGTGTTTGTGTGTGTGGATCAATGTGTAATTTATTTGGAAGTAGTGTGAGGCCTCGTTCGCACCTATATACAAAGGGTTTGAATTTATATGAAAAAATCAGTTTTAAACATGATATAGCAGCGAAGTTTTGGAAAAGAGGTTTTTCAAACCCTGTGGTCAATAGTAATTGAGACCTTTTCATACTCCAATTTTATTATTAAATGTTAAGCTTAATTGCTTTTATTTTTGAGATGCGAAGCATCTTCAAGGAAATAATATATAGCAGTGCTGAACTCTTTATGGGCATGACAGCCATCTAAGAAAATTCAAACACCATGAATAATTTACAAGATGCTTACAGCTAAAAAAGTCCATCACGGGAACTGAATCTAGATTTAGTGGACTGAATCTATGATCACATGATTCCTAGGCTCACATGATGCCGCAATTTATATGAAAAGCAGTAAGCAATTATATATATATATATATATATATATATATATATATATATATATATATATATATATATAAACATGATCAACTACCACGAAGCACTTCTATAGAGGATCGAAAATGTAAATATATAAAAGCGGTAAATATATATATAGAGAGACATAATCGACCACAACGAAGCACCTCCATGGGGGATCAAAAATATAAATAAAGTAGTAAATGCGATCAACCGCCACGAAGTAAACTCCAAACGGGACATAATGTAAATAAAACAGTAAAGGTCACGAAAAAAAAAGGTCACGAAATAAACTACAGACATGACAGAAATATATATATATATATATATATATATATATATATATATATATATATATATATATATATATACGGGCCCGATCAGGATCATTCTGCTTAAAGAGTATTACTCTCTTAAAGAGCATTCTGTTTTAAAAAACTGTGTTTTTTATATCTCTCTCCTCGCTCATCTCTCAAACTAGAAGCAAGCGCCACAGAAATTCCTCGCTACACTGCCCTTGATTCCAAAATCTTCTCCAAATCGTCTGCAAATCGAAGAGAGCCACAGAAATTCGAAGGCTTAGCCCTCAGTTCGTAACCCGATCCACTCCAGAAATTTGAAGCCTAGATCGCGATTGCTGCAGCCCTAGGTTCAGATCGTCGAGTTCTTGTAGCCCTCAGTTCGTGATCCTTGACAAAATTTCCTCCAAATGCCCTAATGTGTTCCTTGATCCCCTCAGTTCGTGACCCTTGAAAATTGGATTCTTCACAAATTGGAAAAGCCCTAAGTGTAGCTCAGAGTAATGCCCTCAAAGCCTTTTACCTTCTTCTTCATTCCTACTTTTTTTAAAATTTAGGTTTTTTTTCAAGCTTTAACGCGCATCCATGAATTTCCAGATACTGGTCATAGTTGAAAGATTCTATATTTTTAAATTATGCACGCATTGTGAAAATGTTTAACAACTTTGATAATATACATGAAGTATCAGTGCCCCAGAAATATAACTGATATGTACAAGTCATTGTCCAAGAAGTATTTATGTTTCTAGATTATATTAATTTGGATAGCATTCATCATAAGCCATCTTTTCCAAAAAAAGATATAACAGATACTGAGCATATTGATAACTAATTTGAAAACTCAGCTATATGATATACCTGAATATTCTCTTTCCTGTATAATCAGGTAGTTGTGCCTTTCATGGTGTCTCACTTCAAGACATGTCTTTTCTCATATTGTTCATCTGTTGCATTTGGATGGTTGGCACAAAATGATTAATCAAAAGATTGTACCTGAACTACTTGGACTTGTGCTTCACATGTATCTACATTATTAATTTTATTATGTTATTTTCATTACTTACCCATTTCAATATAATAACTGAACTACGATCATACTCATGTTTCTTTAGCCTTCACAATCTTAGTCTGATTGCTTCAATACCTGCTTACTTTCCGATGCAATTTTGAATAATATCAGTTTTTGAAAACGAAAAGAAAAGAAATTCAGTACAGCTGATGTGGACACAGGCTTGTAAATCAAGGTTTCTGAATTATATCAGTTTTTTTTCACTTTGACACACGAAATTTGAAAACGAAAAGAAATTCAATACTGTAGTTGTTTGTGGACAGAGGCTCCATAGTAGAATCATTATAGCAACATTTTATAATTATGGTCTTTTATATTAACTTCATTTAACTATATTCCTCCACAGCTGATGAAAAGCTTATCCGAGATTTCTTTGTGGTTATTATATTGCAGTACTTATTTTATGTGAAACCGAGAGAAGTACTTCTTGAGAGCATGGGGATAAAGCTTCTTCTACTCTTAATCTGTTTATGGAACTCTTTGTCCATTTTTGCTTTCAATGGTTCATCTGATGATATGCTCTTCCCAGGTCCTGTCTAGTGCAAGGCAGCAGTCCCCTTCCCAGGTCCTATGCTTACATGTTTATAGAGGCTAAAGGGAAGGACAAGATGTCAAGAGGTGTTGATCCTGTGGAATCAAAGAAACATGAAGAATCAAGACCATTGCCTTTATCTATCAATGAAAAAGAATTTAAAGTTAGTGAATAAATTTTGTTGTGCATATATTTGCAGATGTAGTATCTCACATTCGGGAGCCCTTTGATGAATGTCAGTCCAATGTCAAGCTGGGGTTACTGGCCAGCTTAATTTTGATGGAGCATGTGATGCAAAATTTTATCATCTGTAATGTTTTAGTACTATATGTTTAATTTTGATGTAACAGTGATTCCAAATTTTATCATATGTAATGTTTCAGTACTATATGAATAATTTTGATGTAACAGTGATTCCAAATTCTATCATCTGTAATGTTTCAGTATTAGTTGCAACAGGTGTCCAGCCATACAAACCATAGAAAGAGACATAAAATAGAGAAGTTGGGATTAGGACATGGGTTAGTTTATCTCTCTAGAAATGTGCTCTCCCTTCTCACTAGGATCCTAGGCTCCTTTCCCCCACCTTTTTGCTTCTTCCTCTTACCGTTAACTCCTTCTTTCCTTTTTCAGCCTCCCGCCCTCCCTCACCTACTTTTTCCATCTTCACCAAACATTTTGTTTACCCGTTTGGACCTTCCTCCTCCTCCACCACCCTCCTTTCTCCCTCCCGTCCTCCACCGTCACCCTCCTTTCTCCCGTCTCCCCCGTCCTTCCTCTAGACTTCTACGGTGCCTCTGCTATCCAGAGCTATGGTCGACCACCCCCATCTCTCAGCCGGAAACTCTGTGAGTAGCCCGTCCCGCGATCTTTTTGCAGAATATGGAGTTTCAAAGCCGAGTTCCCCCACTGAATCTGTGGAAATGGTGGAGTCTGAGCCTAACCCCTCGAATATTTCTATAAGCTTGGACGAATCAAATGCTCTTGAAGCTCAGCTTGGAGAGAACTTTGGCCCAGCCACTAGTTCGGAAGCTCAAGATATCTTTAAAGCAGCTCATTTCTTCTCTAGAAATGCCCGAGAGGAGGCCCTAGCAGAAAGGAGGAAGAATGCAAAGTTAATGGAATATATATCTGCCTTGGGTCTCCCTTTAGATGATGATAATAACCTTTCCACCATAGGGGCTTCCGCTGCTCTAACTAATGCCCGTAAGGTTCTCGAATCCGGTCCCTTATTTGGACGGAGTTCACCAAAGGAAGCATCGTCTCCTCCCCTTACCTCCCTTGCCACTACTTCGGGTAGTCTTACGAAGTCTGTGGCTCCTCCCCTTCCGATCCCGGAGATAGCCGGCAACCAGCCCATTCTTCCTAAATCTTGGAGCTCGATTGTTTCAAACTCTGTCCCAGAGAAGAACTTGGGTCTGAGCTTCTTTCCCCCTGCCTTGGCTGAAGGGAGTGTTAAGGTGAACCCGCCAGTTGAAGTCCTAAAGATTGGCCTGCATAAATGGTCCACCAGTCTAGTTGGTCATTTCATTCAGTCGAAACTGCCTTTCAAGCTTGTCGAGACCTCGGCAAAGAAGCTTTGGGGACACTTGGGTTTGGCTAAAGTTTATCTCCATTACAAGGGGTATTTCATATTCAAGTTCGACTCAGAAGCTGACAGGGACAATGTTCTAGCAACAGGCCCATGGTATATAGCATCAAAGCTTCTCCTTCTGCAGCCATGGCATGAAGGGGTTAAACTTGTAAATGTCGACTGTAGCAAAGTCCCAATCTGGGTTAAATTTAGCAACATTCCCCTCTCTTACTGGACAAAAGAGGGTTTGAGCTACCTGGCGAGTGCTGTCGGTCGTCCTTTATTCGTAGATGATATGGCATCTAAGCTTGAGCCAATGAGCTATGCTAGGATTTGCATTGAGATGAATGCTTCGTCGAAGTTCCCGGCCTTAATTAAAGCAGTTGTTTTCAATGGAGCGGACTTGGCTGAAGATACCGTTGAGGTGAAAATGGAGTATTGGAGCAGACCTCCTTCTTGCTCAAATTGTAACTGTTTCGGTCATTCCTTGCTCCGATGTCCTAAATCAAACTTTCAGTGGGTACCCAAGGCTCCGCCTTGTCCTCCTGAGGCCACATGTCCGCCCATCTCAATTACTACCAATGCCTCTCCTCCCCTTGATCCAGAAGGTTCCTGGACAGCTGTCTCTAAAGGACCTAAAAAACCATCCTCCCCTCCTGCTGCCCACCCAGTTCCTTTTTCAAATACCTTCAACCCTATTGCTTCTCCCCTTCTTCCCGACGACGACTCTGAATCTCCTGTTCCCCCCAACCCGCTGGTGGATAGGCTCAAGCAGGTCGACGAAAAGGAATGTAGGGACACCATATCTCTTTTGTGGGCCTTATTGAGACTCGAATCAAATCTCCAAAGGCTCTCAGGATCTCGAGAGCCTTGTGCCGTAACTGGGTTTGGACATTCAACTATGATCACCATCCAAACGGGAGGATCTGGGTGGGGTGGGATCCTAATATCTGGAGAGTGGATAGCCTGTTTCAGTCTTCTCAACTATCCCATTTCAAACTTACCCCTATTCATGGAGATACCCCTATTCTGGTTTCGATCGTTTATGGCTTGAATTCGGTAGTGGAGCGTAGGCAATTGTGGGATGACCTCAAATCTATATCCTCTTCGGACACTTGGTGTATCCTGGGAGATTTTAACACTGTCAAACGGGTTTCTGAATCTGAAGGAGGTTATCCTTCCTGGGACGCTGGCATGACGGATTTCAATGACTGTTTAGACACTATCGGAGTAGATGACATTCGAGCTATTGGGCCTCTGCACACGTGGTGGAATTGCCAAGTAGGAAACCCAATTTTCAGGAAGCTAGACAGAGCTATGGGCAACAGTTCTTGGTTTAGCACCATGTCTGATTCCCAAACCACCTTTGGTCCCCGTGGCCTTTCCGATCACTGCCCAGTTATTCTCAACACAGATTATCATCTGAGGCGGCCTAAAAAATCCTTTCAATTCTTTAATTTCATGCTCGAGTTAGACGAGTTCAAAGAAGCTGTTTCGGATTGTTGGACCAGTAGTATCCATGGGAATTCTTTTTACATCCTTAATGAGAAGTTGAGGAGAACCAAGAGAGCTCTTGTTGCCTTGAATTCTTCTATAGGTAATCTGACGTGCAATGTAAGCAAGCTTCAAGGTTTTCTGGACTCCGTCCAAATGTCTCTCTATGCTAATCCCTTGAACCCTCTTTTATTAGCTCAAGAATCGTCAACTATCCAATCTTTATGGAAAGCAATGGCTCTTGAAGAATCCCTCATGCTCCAGAAATCTAGAGCAATTTGGCTAGCCCAGGGCGATAAAAACACTAAGTTCTTTGCAACTGTCATTAAGAGTAACTGGAACCATAACAAAATTCTTTCTATCTTCAACAACTCGGGTGACTTGATTGAGGACCAGCAAGGTATCCAGCAGGTAGCGGTGGTATATTACTAGGATCTTTTGGGATCATCCCCTTCATCCTATTATCCAGGGCGTGATGATCTTAAAAAATTTATTTCTAAGAGGATCTCTCCATCCCAGGCAGCTGCTTTAACCACTCCAATCCTTGATTCTGAAATTAAGGCGGTCCTTCAGTCCATGAAACAGAATAAGAGCCCGGGGCCTGATGGTTTCAATGTTAACTTCTTCCTTCACTGCTGGGATACAATCGGTCGAGACTTCACTGCTGCTGTCCACTATTTCTTCAGAACCAGTCTCCTTCCGAGGGGAGTGAATGCTACGGTCATAACCTTGATCCCGAAGACAGAAAACCCTTCCAATATGGCAGACTTCAGACCCATTTCTTGTTGCAACACAATATACAAATGTATAGCAAAGATTCTTGCCAATAGGCTAAAACTAGTCCTCCCGTCCATTATAGACCATGCTTAGTCAGCTTTTATCTCGGGTAGAAGTATTAGCGATAATATTCTCCTTGCTCAAGAGCTATTCAGAAACTATCATCGCCTTTCTGGTCTGGCAAGGTGTGCTCTAAAAATTGATATCAGGAAGGCTTTTGACACAGTTGACTAGGGTTTTCTTCTAGACTTGCTGAGTTTGCTTCAGATTCCACCCATTTTTATAAACTGGATTAGAGAGTGCATCACAACGCCAATGTATTCTGTTAAAGTCAATGGCTCCCTTGCCGGCTACTTTAAGGGAGCAAGGGGTCTTCGTCAAGGAGATCCTCTGTCCCCTTACCTGTTTGTTTTAGCCATGGAAGTATTATCTATGATTTTGAATAAGGAAACTCTCTTGCCGAATTTCAAGTTCCATTGGAAAACAGAACCATGCAACATTACTCATTTATGTTTCGCGGATGATATTATAATGTTCTGCCATGGAGACTTGCCATCTGTTTCCATCATCCACTCGAGCATCCAATCATTCTCAATGTTCTCCGGATTAATCCCCAACGCTCTTAAAAGCCTATGCTTTCTAGCAAATGTCCCTGATGATGTCAAGGAAAGTATAAATCAGCTGCTGGGTATACCGATTGGAGTTCTTCCAAATAGATTTCTTGGAGTTCCCCTCATCTCTTCTAAACTTACACACTCCGACTGCCAGCCTCTGATTCACAGAATCACCGCGAGAGTCACTTCATGGACTTCCCGCTACCTCTCCTATGCCGGCAGAGTGCAGTTGATAAAATCAGTGCTATTTGCCATTCAATCCTATTGGGCAGCCCACTTTATCTTGCCTAAATCGGTAATGCGTGCAATCCAAATTATAATGTACAGATTCCTTTGGAAGGGCTCCTCTCTTCTAAGGTATGGTTCTAAAGTCGCTTGGAATGATTTGTCTACCCCCTATGCGGAGGGAGGTCTGGCTATAAAAAATCTTGCCGATTGGAACTCAGCCCTTATTTTATCCCATTTGCTCAGAGTTATTTCCCCTTCCCCAACTTCCTTATGGGCAAAGTAGGTCAAAGCCTCAGTTCTTCCAAAGATTAATTTCTGGCATTGTTCTACTCCATCGGACTGAAAGTAGTATGCACACAAGTCAATCATGTTTGATGATAAAGCATATACTTTGTAAACAATCTTATTCATTTATTAATAAAAAGTATTAATTTATTAAAGGCTTTTAATTATCTACATGATGCTGTTTTATAATATGTGATAAACCCGTTGTTTTAAGCAATGCTTTTAGAATAATGATGATGATCATTCTAATGAGATCTAAATTCTTAGAAAGCTTAAAACTAAAATAGTTCCCAATCGTTGGATTACTAAATTGGGGATTAGTGAATCCGGATAGATTAGTACATACGTTGCTTGCTCATTGGATGAGGATGATTGATCTCATGATCATTTGTGTGGAGACACTAAAGCAAGTATGTAGGTGCTTATTAGAGAATAAGTTCACTGAACGTGACTCGCTAAGGAATACCTAATAGAGTTTTACTTGCCTGTCAATAGGAATTCCTGTAGTGATAGTAGTACAAGTGATCCTTGGACTTGAGATCATCATAGTATCTTGTGTATGATGAGTTATACTTTGACTTATTCCTTAAGACCCTTAGGGTATATCAAAGGGTATGCTTGGGTATAATACGTTATACATGGAGATAATGTATGATCAATAAAGAATCTACCACTTCTAGTAAAAGAATGGAAATGTCCTATGTGATTCGATAAATGACAACCCAGTAGTCCTTGGCCAAGGCAGAATGAAATTAGAAAGAAGTTTCTAATTTGCATTATTTGGGGTTGTGCATTTAAGAGTCGAAATACATATAATTAAATAAAATAAGACTTGACAGAAATTCCATGTCTTATATTTAATTGGGACATTGTATGTTGGAAGGATTGAATTGTACGGTAACTATTTACTCAAAGGTTCTTTTATGATTAATGTTGAAATCTATATTATCTGGAAAGTCGTTGATCGCTAGGGAGGCTTATCCCTATTGTAGAATAAATATTATTTATTTAAATAAATTATTAGTTTAATTTATTTATTTAAATAAGATTAGAATTGTTCTAATTGATTTATTCACAACCGGTTTAATATGGAGAACCTAAAGGGTCACACCATAAAAGGAAGAATAATTATTTAAGAAGTTAATGGCATAATCGTAATAATAAGTTAAGTATATTTAATTTAATCTATGGTGATAGAATAAATTAAATAGCTTAATATTTATTATTTAATATTTTGAAAATATTAAATATAAATTAATAAGAGGAGTCTTATTATTATTATTACTATTATTATTATTTAATTTCTAAAGGAGTTTGGGAATTAATTAATAAAAGTACTCTCATTTATTCCTAATAAGATTAGGAGGCTAATTAATTAAAAGTTTAATTAATTATCTCTAATAAGATTAGGGAGCCTAATTAATTAAAAGAATTTAATTAATTAAAATAAAACACAATTCCTTAATTGTTAAGGAGGGTTGCCTACATCTATAAATAAGAGGAGTCTTATTATGGGTGCAGATGAGTTGTTGTTGACTTTTACAACATACGTAATTTCAATAGTTGGGAGAGTACGTCTTTGCTATAGAGATAGAAAACTAGGGTTTTGCCAAATACCCATCTTCTTGAATTCTTCTTCTTCCTTGGTGGATCACATCTAGAGGCCAAACACTTGGGTGGCTAACGTTGATCAAAGGAAGGAACCAAACCCGGTGGATTCAAGATGAACGCGAAAAGGATTGGAGGTGAACTTGTACCTGAGGAAGCTTGGATCTTCAAGGGTATGATTCTTGTTATTTCTTTTTCGTTTAATTAATAATTGCGCATAAAGGGTGATCCGGGTATATGGTTTGTAAAATTTTAAACTCTGATTTTTACACGCTTCCGCATATTTTTGCAATTTGATTGTGTTCATGAATATTACAAACCTAACACGGACTGCTCTTGGATTTGGCGTAAGATTCTTAAACCGCGGCCTTTAGCTTTAAATTTTCTTATCTATAAAGTTAGGAATGACAATTCTTTTAGGTTCTGGCATGACCCATGGTTGAATGGCCAGGCATTAAGCCCTTCTCCGTATCTGCTTTCCAACTCACGAATCCCAGTAAACGCTCCTGTCTCTTTTGTCATTTCTTCGGGAGCCTGGGCATTACCGGCAAGCAACCATCATGAAGTGCAACAACTCCGAGGCCTTATTACTTCTCTTCCTGCGCCGACTGCTACCGATGATAAGATCTTATGGGAATCTTGTGAGCTGAAATATGTCAAGGCCTCTCTCATTTGGGAATCTATTCGACCTCGTGCTCCGCTAGTTCCATGGGCTACTCTGCTATGGCATTCTCTTCACGTTCCAAGATTTTCCTTTACTCTCTGGCTAGCTCTTCTTTTTTGTTTTGCTAAATTTGTGTGATTTTATATATGGAACCAAAAAACAATGGCAAAGGGCATACCCCAGACTATAGCTAGATCATCTAGAGACAGACCAATAGAGGATCTAGCTAAAGTTACGAACATATCTTTGGAAAGCAACCAATGTAGCATAATCTAGTCAAATTTATCAAAGCCAATTACAATAATATTGGCAAGAGTTTGTAGCTTTGAGGAAGGATGAACTAGTAGATAGTCTTGATTTGATGATAGCAATTACATCCGCAGCAAGGCATCTTTTAGGGACGAGTGACCCATTGTGAAGTTTTTTGTTTCTTGCTTCCCATATCTTATAAAAAGAGACGGCCAGAGAGAGGCTGAGAATCTGCTTTGTTAATTTTCGCCCTTGGAAAGATGATATAAAGGAAGTGAGCCCAGTCCAGTCCAGGGGTAAAGAGAGCCATCCACCCAGTTGTAAAGTAGCTTTGATAATAACAGTGGAATATTCACAAATGAAGAAAAGATGTGAAAAAGTTTCAGGATGCTTGTTGCATAGCTGACAATTTAGGGTCCGTCCTGTATAAGCTCGAGTGATGTCATTTGTTTGGAGCTTTCCATGGAATCCAAGCCAGAGCATGAAAGAGTACCTTTGCACATACAATTTATGCCAGGGAATTGTGTGCCATTGAGTAACCTGTTTCCTAGTTCTGATGCTATCCCAAATGTGTCTTGCTTTGATGTAGCGAACATCCATTGAATCCCAAAATATACAGTCCATTGATGCAGAGGGAAAAGGAGCAGATTGTACTAGTTGCCGGAGGAGAATCATCTCATGATGGTTTGAAGTGGGAAGGTTCCAGGAGGTGTTATTCATAATGTCCCTGACTGTAGCTGAGGTAGGAAGGCCTGAAATGGAGATCAATGTATTTCTGGGGTTAATGGCTGAACCGTTGAGCCATGGGTCGTACCAGAGGTTAAAATTTGCTCCATGGCCAACAACGTATCTAAGATGCTGAAGAGCAATAGGCCTGAGTTTGAGAAGTTGTCTATAGAGCCACGAACAATCAGTGGGTATGTGAATCTGCCAAACAGATTTCCCAAGGAGGACAGCAGTCTGCACCCACTTAGCCCATAATGATTTTGTGTTGGGCTGCAAGACATGGTTAGATGAAGTAAGAGTAGAGCTTTATTCCAGTCCAAGAGGTTTTTGATGCCCAGACCTCCTTCCTCGGTAGGGAGAGTGAGATTTTGCCATGCAACCTTTGCACCATATGGATTAAGAGATGTGCCTTTCCAGAGAAATCGACAGAGGATCGATTGATGGCTCTTATGACTGCCTTGGGCAAGTAGAAATGAGTACTCCAATACGATTGAATTGCGAAGAGCACAGATTTTATGAGTTGGACCCTACCAGAATAGGCAAGAGCAGTAGCCGTCCATGAGGAGACTCTTTGGGTAATTCGATGGATTAGAGGAATACAATCCTGGTATGAGAGCTTTGAAGAGATGAGGGGGACACCCAAAAATCTGGTGGGAACAGTACCCATAGTGAAGCCCAGAAAGGATAGGATGGATGATTTTGTTTCAGGGACTTCACATGCTAGAAAACAGTGGCTCTTTTGAATATTAGGGATGAGACCCGAGAATAGAGAGAAGGACTGGATACATGAATGTATGATGGAGATGGTTTGAAGGTTAGCATGACAGAAAATTAGGATGTTATCAGCAAAAAGGAGATGGGAGATGTCACTGGCTTTAGTGCGCCAGTGGTGAAGAAATCCAGATTGTTTGGACCCCCAGTTAAGTTTAAGGGAGAGCATTTCCATTACTAGCACGAACAAGTAGGGAGAAAGAGGGTCACCTTGCCTTAGGCCTCGGGTACTACCAAAGAATCTAGCAAGGGAGCCATTTATCTTGACGGAAAACATAGCAGTTGAGATGCAAGGGTAAATCCAGTCGATGAATTGAGAAGGAAAGTGGAGGGATTTAAGGGTGCCCATTAGGAAATCCCAATCATCTGTGTCAAAAGCTTTGCTTAGATCAATTTTTAAGGCACATCTAGGAGGACAAGATTTCCTGTGGTAGTTTCGGAATAGCTCCTGGGCATGGAAGATGTTGTCACTTATACTTCTGCCTTTGATAAAGGCAGATAGTGCCTTATCAATGAGAGAGGGAAGGACCAATTTTAGTCTATCAGCAAGAATTTTTGAGATGCACTTGTAGATTGTATTGCAACAAGAAATTGGTCAGAAATCAGACATGAGAGAGGGATTTGAGCATTTTGGGATAAGAGCAATGGCAGTGGAATTTATACCTCTTGGCATACGGCATGAAGAGAAAAAGAAAAGAACTGCTTTGGTGAAGTCATCACCAACAATGTCCCAACACTGAATAAAAAAATTCACGTTAAGTCCATCCGGACCTGGGCTCTTGTTTCTCTTCATACCATTAAGAACCTTGAAGACCTCAGAAGCTAAGATAGGAGCTGAAAGGAGGGCAGCTTGGGAATCATTTACGTGTTTAGCAGGGAGGACTCCAAAATTTTCAAAATCAACTGAAGGAGGTAGGTGCTGGTGCTGGTAGTTGAACATATCTCTGAAATAGTTGACAGCCACATTTTCAACCTCCTCCTGTCCCTGAACCAGTTCACCCGAGGGGTTACGGATGGAGAGAATTTTGTTTGTGTTCCATCTACTTTTTACCAAATTGGAGAAGAATTTTGTGTTTCTATCCCTTGTAGCAAGCCAAGTGGCTCTAGATTTTTGATGGAGAAGAGTTTACTCTAGAGCCAATGAGTTCCAAAGTACATGAAGGCAGCTCTGTTCCTGGGATATGAGATCCGAATCAAGTGGCCTGTTTGCTAGCAAGGATTGGACGCTGTGAAGATTTGCAGTAGCTTCCTTTACTGAGGATGATAAATTTCCAATGGAGTGGTTAAGGTTAACTAGGGCTCTTTTAGTTCTCTTGATTTTTGCAGCCAAGATATGGAAAGGGTTTCCCGAGTCTGGTTGCAACCAAGCAGATGATACACAGTCATGAAAACCATCCAAGAGGATCATGCGATTAAAGAACTGGAAAGGTTTCCTGGAACGTGTAGAAGGGATGCCAAGGTTGAGCATGACAGGAGAGTGGTCAGACAGTCCTCGAGGGGCAAAGGTGGATTGAGCATGAGGAAAGGAGCTGAGCCATGAGGCATTCCCCAAAGCTCTATCAAGCTTCTTGTGGATAGGATTTTCAGTTTGACAGTTCCACCAAGTATAGAAGGGCCCAATGCCCCTAATGTCATCCATTTCAAGAGTCTGCAGGCACTCTTTGAAATCCTCCATTCCAGAATCCCAATCGGTTCCATTTCTATCAGTTTCATTTAGGTTTCTGATGGCATTGAAATCACCCAAGAGACACCAGTCGAGAGAGGAACTAACGGATGATAATTCAGCCCATAAATCTTTCCTTTCGGATATAGAGTTCAAACCATAGACAAAGGAACCCAAGAAAGTACAATCATTTGATAAGTGCTTGATATTACAATGAACTATTTGAGAGGATACATAAAGGATATCAACTTGCCAAATATTGGGGTTCCACCCAACCCAAATTCTGCCATTGGAGTGAAAATCATAATTATGAAACCAAGTCCAATTTATGCAAATATTTCTGGAGATTCTACTAGCTTTATGCTGCTTGACTCTGGTCTCCAAAAGACCAATGGGGAGATACTATTTTCTAAAATTAACTGTTTAACATAAGCCTGCTTAGGCTTGTTATTCAGACCTCTAATATTATAGGAAGCTAACATTAACATAAATAACTAGGGAGAGTAATGATCAATGGTCAGTAGGGAGATTTGCCACAACAGCCCCTGCCTTTGTTTCTACGCTTAGCATCTTGAGGAATTTCCATCCCAGTTCTATGTTTCTGCTTCAGGTCGTTACACTCCTTTTCATCTATGGCAATTAGCTTGTGCAGAATGGGGTAGTTCACAGGAGGTGAATCAAGATCAGAGGGCGTGATAGCATCAGTAACAGTAACATTTGCAATGGGTGAGAAAGAGTTTGGTGAGGCTAAGGCAGGAAGAGGGGGAGTCAAACCTTTCCCTGCTTTGGCACCTCGAGAGATAGTTACCCAGCCATGTGCATGGGAATTAGCAGGCGTTGTGGCTTCAGCAATGGGTGCATGATTTGTAGGTAAGGGGGCAGGAGCCGATGTGCCCACAGCAGGTTTGGGAGTAGAACCAGATGGAGCGTTTGATTTGGGCACCCATATAAAATTGGATTTGGGACATTTCAGAGGAGAATGACCAAAGACTTTGCAGGTGGGGCATGATGGTGGCCTGCTTTGGTATTCAACACTAACCGGGACAATTATGTCTTCAGAGGTGTCTTCATTTAGAACAACAACGTTAATTGAGGACGGAAAGGAGAAAGAGGCTTGGATTTCAATGCAGACTTTGGCAAAGTGCATTAAGTCATGTTTGGATGTCATTTCATCAGTAAACAAGGGCTTACCTATGGCACTTGCTATGTAGCTTATACCCTCATCAGACCAATAAGAAAGCGGAATTTGGCTTAACTTAACCCAAATGGGAAATTTGAGCTGATCATTTTTTGAAAATTCAACTCCTTCTTTCCAAGCTTGCAGCACGATCACTTTTGAGGCGAAGTGCCATGGACCCAAGGCAAGGACATTGTCTCTATCCGAGACAGATTTGAATTTGAAAACATAGTAACCTTTGCTATGAAGAAAGACGCTTGTAAGGCCCAAGTTGCCCCAAAGGCGCTTGGCAATGGGTTCAACAACCTTGAAGGGAATGTTTGAGTGCAAGAAGTAACCCACAAGGCTGGACGACCATAGTTTATTTCCACGTTTGAGCACATCAGTGGGAGGTTTAACTAGAATCTGACCGGCCTCAGATAAAGGAGGATGATAGGAGAGAGAACGAGAGGTTTTGCCAGAGCTAGTAGAGACCACATCGCACCAAGATTTAGATGGGCCAGGTTGCAAGCAAGGAATTGCACCTTTCTCAATCGGGGGAGCAGGGGAGCTGTTAAAATGAGAGGTTGAGTTGTTTTCCATAAGGGGGGAGGGTTTAAAAGCATCGTCAGCCCGAGGAGGCGCCAAGGGAGGTTGGATCACAAGCTTCGTCATAGCAACCTTTCCAGCATAGGGAATAAGGTCCAGAGGTTTGCCAAGGATAGACTGGTCAGATACAGAGCAAGGTGCCAGCAAGGGGCCAACAATAGGGCAGTGGGGACTTTCATTTAACACTTTGTGGGCATGACCGAAATTTGCTAGTTTCCCTACAGAAACAAAAGCATTGACATCACTAGTGGAGAGTCCATGCGCCAACAAGCAGTTCATAAGGTCAGCATTTTTCTTCCTTTCAGATAAAACTTCTTCACGATCCTTTTGAGAGAAATGTTGTGCAGCTCTGAAAATATCAGATACATTTGAGTTGAGAGCTTGACCCAAGTTGTTCTCAATCTCGTTTGCTAAAGAGGTAGAGTCTTCAGAGCTTAGAGCGGTAGCAACAGGATTTGGGTCCAAGTCTATCATTTCAATCAAGTCAAGACCCACGGAGAGGGACTGATCAGCGGAGGCAGCCATGTCAGCACCGCTAAGCACCATAGGAGAGGAAAGGGATGGAGAGTTTGGGTTAGAGACACCATAATCAGCAAAGATATTCCTGGAAGTAGAGCTCAAAGAGTTCCCAGCAGATAGATGGGAATGACTAACCATGGTGGCGAGGAGGAGATTAGGCTAGACGCCGGGATGGGATGAAGAACGGAAGCTGGGGAATGGAGAGGAGAGGAGAGAAGCTAAATGGGTAAACAGAAAAAGTTGGTGAAGATGGAAAGAGTAGGTGAGAATGAGCGGGAGGCTAAATAAGGAAATTAGGAGGTAACGGTAAAAGGGATGGAGCAAAGGGACAGGGGAGTAGGGAGCCGATTCAAAACAAGAAGCCTAGGATCCTAGTAAGAAGGGAGAGCACATTTCTAGAGAGAGAAACTAGCCCCCCATCACACGCCCTCTGGCTAGCTATTCCAGCTATTACCCACGAATGACAGATTTTCTAGCTATTCCAGCTTCCGCCAGCTGACTTGCCCCCTCTGTGATTCCCGTGTGGAAACATTCCCTCACTTGTTCTTCGAATGCCCCTATTCTTCCTATGTTCTCTCCTCTACTTTAGCGGTGGGTGCCTGGACTAATGCTGATGACAAATTGACCGGGTCAGAATTTTTCGTCAATTTATCGACTCAAGCGCCAAGTGTTCATCAAATAATTTTAAATAATTGAATTGAAGATTATTCAAAGAAGTATAATTCAAGCATTATTGGACTGGGCCAAATTGTCCCATTTAATACAAGCATAGAAGTATTCTATATCAGGTGGGGCGGATTATGCAGCAAGTTAACATGGACCTACAATACTTTACATATTATTCAAACGTGGGCTTTAAAAATTGTTATAACAACAAGATTATTGATAGCATAGAAATAGCATGGAAGAATAATATGGGTATCTTATATGCACACGTGGGCAACAGCTAGCATGCAAATTAAAGGAGTCACTTGGTATAGTATATTCCATAATTACATGAAATCATGCAAAGCTTGCAAATTAATTTACCTACTGCTAGCACAGCCTTCACGCGGCAATGACCTTCACGCGGCAACCTTCATGCGGCAATAATTTTTTTTTTACACGCCAAATTGCAGATTTTTGATTTGTAGAATTCTATTTTAATTAGAATTTCTTTTCCAAATTGATTTCTATTAGGGTTTTAATTTATAATTTCCTATAAGGATTTGGATTGTGTTTGAGTAGTATAAATAGAGGTCCAAGTTATGTAAACATTATACATTATTCATTATTCAATATATTTGTGAGGTTATTCTCTTCTTTTGGTTCTTTGAAGAATTCCTAAGTATTTTTCTTAGTTATTTCTTTGAGGTTCAATTTGACTTATCATACAACAATTCATAGTTGTGTGTGGCGTCTTCTACCGCATCAATCGTCGATTGTACCGAGATTACCGCTTCAATATAAGCGAGGGGTCAAGGTGTCGTTGGTGTCCATTCAACGCATAATTCCGAACGCGAGCAATTGTACCAAGATTACCGTCTACATATAGGCGAGGGGTTAAGGTGTTGCAAGCAATTCAACCAACAACTGTGCTAGAAACGATCGGGGCGGTGACCACCTCACGCAAGCGTGCCGTGGAGTCTATCATTTGGTATCAAAGCTAAGCCTTTCTAGCAAGTTACTTATCTTTAATTTTCTTTCGAAATATATATTGTAAAAAAATAAAAAAAAAGAAACAAAAAAAAAGAGAGCAAAAAAGAAAAAAAAAGGAAAAGAAAAAAAATTCATATTCTATTGTGCTTACCCGATTTGTAGCACACCATCAAATCATCAAATTCCAACCAAGAGTTCATACCGTTCCATCATCATCAATTCTGAAATGGAGCTACAATT
The DNA here is from genome assembly GCA_020205505.1 of Panax japonicus. Classification (NCBI taxonomy): domain Eukaryota; kingdom Viridiplantae; phylum Streptophyta; class Magnoliopsida; order Apiales; family Araliaceae; genus Panax; species Panax japonicus. The sequence continues at coordinate 19,982,133 of CM035099.1, read as the reverse complement.
TACAAATCTGACGCATACAAGAGTACAAGACAATCGATCAGTGATTTTGTGATATTCCAATAGTTACACCATCTATAATTTTGTTTCGTGATAAGTAATTTTGAATTGATTAGTAAAACCAAGAATTTTGCTAGGGAATTCAATAAAAACCTATTAGAGAGAATATTTGAGGTAAAAGTCAAGAGTGTAAGATTATTAGAGGGTAAAAGCCAAATTTGAGCGATACACGAGTGATTCATCATTATTTGAGCGAAACACGTAAGGGAGTGTGTGAGAAAAATTTTTATCTACTAACCTTTGTTTTACAGCAAACATGTATGGCTTCAACTATGAAAGTTATTATGGGTCTCGAAGGAATACTTTCCAAGGCAATATTGATACAGAGGCATATCTGAGATGGGAGAGAAAAATGGAGCTAGAATTTGACTCTCATGATTACTCCGAGAGGAGGAAGGTCAAACGGGCAGTTCAAGAGTTCTCTGATCATACAATTATATGGTGGCAGCTTATCAAACAAAAATATGGCGAGTGTCCGTTCGAGACATGGGCAGAATTAAAAACAGCAATGAGAAAGCAGTTTGCTCCAGTACAGCGTGACAGGAGGGAGGAGTATACATATCAAAGACATGTAGAGCAACCTTCAAGGCGATTTACAGTAGACAATAATAGGAGGGTTCACACACAAGTCACTACAAAAAAGTAGGTCATTGGCGACAACATCATTAGCGACGGCGAAATCCCCGTCGAGAATGACATCATTAGCGACAGGCATTGCCGTCGTCAATGTATCCCGTCGCTAATGACCCTTACGGGGTCCAATTTTGGTGGGAATTATTTCGCGCCCGTGGGAAAGGGTCATAGGCGACGGCCTTGCCGTCGCTAGTAAGTCAAATCGTAATGCCGTCGAGAATGAGGTTATATTTAACCCCTCACTTTCATTTTTCTTCTGTTCTCTTTCTCTCTTTCTCCCGCTCGACCCTCTGCACCTCACCGTCGCCTCTGCACCTCTGCCGTCGCCTCTCCTCCATCCCTGTCCGTCGCCGGCGCCATCAACATTGTCGTGCCTCTCCATTTCTTCCTCCCACCGACTGCTGGCCTTCCCCTTTTCTTACTCCCCTTTCCTTGGCCTGTGCAACCTGCTGCCTGTGATCTTTTCTTCCCTCTTGGTTCTGCTGGTTCTCTATTTCTCAGAGAACAACAATTAGTAAGTTAATTTTTTTTCTTAGGCTTTAATTTGTAAGTTCCAATTTATTTATGTTAGGGTTTAATTGGGTAATTTTCTTATGTTATCATGCTTCTATTATTGTCTTTCCTTCTAAGTAGTATATATTTTACCTTTTTTGAGCATTATTCATCTCTATTATATGTTAGCTTATAGTACTACTGTAGAATGAATTATGTGTTAGCAATTTGTAATTTGTGCTGTGTAAAATGGTTCTGCAATTTGTAATGTCTTTGAGGCTTTGGTGACTGTGTATTGGTGTATGTGTATAGTGGTAAAGTAAGGCTGTTTTCGAAGCTTACTGTACACTCCATGATTTCTCAGATAGAAAAGACTTCAATTATGGTTAAGTAGTAATTTATTAACAGTTTGTTATTTAGAAAAGCAGAAACTGTATTGGCTTTTTGCTGTAAAAAAAGGTAAAGAGTAAAGGTGAAATTGTATTGCCTTTTTTGCTATAGAAAGTAAATGAAGTATCTTGAAATGTGATCTATAGAATGTTAACTTAAGCTCTAATGAAAACGTTTTACAGTTTTGGCGGTGCATTAGAGCTTAATTCTGAGCATTACCCTGCTATTAAATATTATAACTTGATCAACTTGTTATATATAGTTACTATTGTTTGCCTCAATTGTCTCAACTATGATAGTCTGATGGCAAAATCTAATTGGCCATGACTTATCAAAAATAAAATAAAGACTAATTCGCATTGACCAACAAAAGCTTTCCAACTTTTTCATTGACCTTGAATTAGTTATAGTTATGGCTTGCAATGAGATCCTCTGCTATCTAGTTTCAATATTGCAAATAATTCTTTCCTGAAAAGTTTCACCTCTTTCATTAATTACAGAGTCACCTACTAGACCTTACGACCCTCGTTAGTTAAAGCACTTACAAGCATTAGTAACCCATCATAATTAATAACTATTCCCTATATAATGTGTTTGCTTGTTAATTTGAGTTCTTTATTTTCTTTTCTTTGTATCATATTTAAGTTTAAGAAAGTGATTTAGTATCTTTCAATGGCAGAGTTACAATATCCAGGTTGTTTCTACTGCATTTGATTTGTCCTTTTACTGTAGTGTTTGTCGTGTTATAAACTTGTTTTAAGATCTGTTGTTTGTTTTCCTTTTCCTAGTTGAGAGGTATATACTTGGACTAACACGATAGCTGAAGAAAGGTAATTGATATACTTTATGGTTTTGGCTAAAAATTGTATCTTTCTGGTTGAAATTGAAATATGTTTTTGCATCTATATCTTCATGCCCTCTCTTTACATACAGGCGAATATTAGTTTGTTGTGAAGAGATTTGATTTGAGTTTAACTGATTTATATGTAACATGTAATATATATATATATGGTTCATTAAACTGCAAGCATATTCAAATTCTCCATTTATTCGTTTTTCATATAGTTTAGGAAGCTTAGAAACCCGTTTGAGATTCACTTAGTAGGAGTGAATCTCAAATAGTCCCCGTTTTGGGACTGTTCTTGTATGTTTCGATCTCACTTAGGCCGGTGTTAACGACTTGAGCACGTCTTTATATTTTTTGAATTTTCGGTCAGTATATATCTCTTGATGTTCTTCGGGTGCATATTTAGACTACGATGTATTAGTCTATTTCGTGTACTTGAAGACCATGAGGAGGTGCTGCCGAAAATTCTGAAAAATGTAAAGATGTGTTCAAGTTGTTGGCATCAATGAGGCGACACATCCGGGAATGGGATAGAAGCCTGACCCGTTAGAGTGGGAGATGAAGTTAGGAAACTCATAAGCTTGCATATACATTAACTTGGAGACTTGATTGTGTTTGTCTAACTTTCCATATATATAGCAGACAGTTGTCCGAGATGTCTGTTGATCGAAGTTGGATGGAACGTAGGGTAGCCACTGATAGGAGTGGGCTTAGCTCTGAGTATCGTAGTGGGGTTGAACAGTTTCTCAACTTCGCGTTTGAGCAAGTCAGCGACGGTGAGATCAGATGTCCTTGTAAGAGGTGTGTGAATGAAGTGTGGAAGGAAAGGAGTGATATCATGTGCGACTTATTTGCGTATGGGTTCAAGTAGGGTTATACGACATGGATCTATCATGGGGAAACCTGGTTGGATGAACATGAATCAGAACCGGAATCCAGAGGTGACGAAAACTTTGACTGTACTAACATGATAGTCGAAGCTGCTGGTTCGTACTTTCAGTGGAATACAGACAGGGATGGCAGTAGCGTCGAGCAAGAGCCGAATGATGGGGCTAAGGGTTTCTATGAGTTATTGCATGAAGCAGCGACACCACTGTATGACGGGCACGAAAAATACACCGTCTTATCTACTGTGACTAAGTTTTTACACTTCAAGAATGAGCATGACTGTAGCGAGAGAGGTTTTAATGAACTGTTAAGCATTGTGAAGGAGTGTTTACCTGCAGGCAATAAGTTACCGGAGTCGTACTATGATGTGAAGAAAATGGTCAAAAGGCTCAATCTAGGGTATGAGAAGATTGATGCTTGTGAGAATGACTGTATGTTGTATTACGGTGATGTCAATAAAGATAAGAGGTCGTGTGATATTTGTGGTACAAGTAGATACTGTGAACAGCGCAAGAAAAAGGGAAAAGACGTGTCGAGAAAGATCTTACGTTACTTTCCCATTGCCCCGAGGCTTCAGCGGTTGTTCATGTCAATACATACCACCGAGGATATGAGGTGGCACTCTACACGGGACATAGTCGAAGGTCAACTGACGCACCCGGCAGATGGGCTTGAGTGGAAAAATTTTGATAACAAGCACCCCTCGTTTGCTGAAGAGGTTCGTAATGTTAGGCTTGGACTTGCTACGGATGGGTTTAATCCGTTTAACGGGCCTTACACAAAGCCCTACTCAACTTGGCCGGTGATTATTGTGGTGTATAACCTCCCGCCTTCGATGTGCATGAAAGATCCCTACATGTTCATGCCTTTACTGATTCCGGGTGATAAGAGTTCGAGTAAAGACATCAATGTATACCTCAAGCCGTTAGTTGATGAGTTGAAGATGTTGTGGGAAAAAGGGGTTCAAACTTATGATGTATCTCTTAAGCAGAACTTTGACATGAGGGCAGCTTTACTGTGGACAATAAATGACTTCCCGGCGTTAGGAATGATCAGCGGATGGTCGACTCATGGGGGCTTATCATGTCCCGTGTGCATGGGGTCAGTTAAAGCTGTGCGGCTCAAACATGGGGGGAAAATGAGTTTCTTCGCAACATCCAGACAGTTTTTGCCGATTGAACATCGTTATCGACTGATGAGTAGACAATTCAATCGAAAAACAGAGAAACGTCAAGTACCTGGCCGTCTTTCTGGGTCAGCAGTGTTGAGTTGGATTAGTCATTTGAAGTTTCCACCTCCAGGGAAGAATCACAGATTAGAGCGAGCTTATGGTTACGGTAAGGTTCACAACTGGACACACAGATCCATGTTCTTTGACCTGCCTTATTGGGCTACACTCTGCATCCGTCATTGTTTAGATCCGATGCATACTGAGAAGAACGTATTTGATAATATTTTTTATACAGTCATAGATGCCACTGGTAGAACAAAGGACAACAACAAGTCGAGGCTTGATTTGGTAGAAATGAACATTAGGGAAGATTTGTGGCTGTATCAGGAGGGTAGTAAGACGGTAACGCCTAAAGCTGAATATACTTTGACCAGGGAACAGTTGATATTGATATGTAATTGGATTAGTGGACTGAAGCTCCCAGATGGATATTCTTCAAATATAGCAAGGTGTTGTAAAGTTGAAGAGCTGAAGTTTCGGGGTCTCAAAAGTCATGATTGTCACGTATTCATGCAGAAGCTGATCCCTGTGGCATTTATCGACTTGTTACCGAAACGTGTGGTTGAAGCACTGACAGAGCTTTCTAATTTCTTCAGAGATCTATGCTTGACGGAGCTTCAGGTCAAAGACATAGATAAAATGGAGATGCAGATAGTGGAAATAATGTGCAAGTTAGAAATGATCTTCCCTCCATCGTTTTTTAATTCAATGGAGCATTTACCTATTCACTTGCCATACAAAGCTAAGTTTGGCGGTCCCGTACAATATAGATGGATGTATCCATTTGAGAGGTAATGACATTAATGTTTTTAATACGGTAAAATGTTCATTATTTTTTTGTTAATCTATATATCACATAGGTATATGTGACGTCTAAAGCAAAAGGTGAAGAATAGAGCCCGTGTAGAGGGGTAGATTACTGAAAGTTATGTTATGGAGGAACTTGTTAATTTCTGCTCGTTGTACTTTGAGCCGAATGTTCATACGAAGCACAATCGCTTACGTCGGAATCAGGCAGTTGCGCACGAGGAAAATGGAGAATTAACTGCCTTTAGTCATCCTGTACGCCCATTCGGCGGTAAAAAAAGGCGATTCTTGGCCGATAGTGAGTATGCAGCTACCACATTGTATGCACTTGTCAACATGAATGAAGTAGCGCCATACATTAAGTAAGTAGTCATAACTATATATGTCTGGTGTAATTGTGTCAAGTTCCTTTCTTTTTTTTTTTTGCTAAATTTTGTTTGTATATATAAAATATGCAAAAAACAAAGGATATTACAATGAAGATCAGAACATAACCTTCTTCTTCCGAGAAGGTTAAAGCACCTAGATAAGACTAGGGGGAACAATTTTCCTAACTTAATTTAATACATCCTTACATCCTGAAGCTAGAAACCACTAAATAGACACAATTAATATTTAGCTACACCAATAAGGACTAGTGTTGCTGCAATGGACAACCCACATGAGGCTGCATAAACAATTAAAATCCAAGCACCAGCCCTCAGAAAATCCGTGGGTCCCACAGGGCATAGCATTAAGCAGTAAGCACTTACATCATGCCCACGTGGGCCCCACCTGCAGAAGAAACCAAAGATGTTCCCACTATGAAAAATCAGATCTAAACATTAAGAGATATGAGTGAAATGCAAACATTCAGCTCTGAAATCAACTGAATAACCCAAAGCCCATCAAACGAACCAGCAGCCCCATAAAGAAGCACAACACTGCCACCCAAATAAGAAGCACTATTGCAGAAAGGGAGCAAACAAAACCAAACCCAAAACCAGAGCAGAGCAGCTGCCGAGAAAGAGCAGTTGCTGAGAAACTGAGCAAGAGCAGCATGGGACTGAATCATCCCATATGACAGACACTAGAATGCCTCAATAGCAGCAAACCCCAACCGGGCTAAAATCACACCGGCTATACTTAGTACCATCAGCCCAAAGCTAGCTGACCTTCAAATCAAAACAATAACCATAAAAGTAAGTAGTGTAGACATCAACTGCATAAACCACAGCTTGAAACCACATAGCAAGCAGCATGGACCACATAGCAGAAAAATGTAGCCCATCCCAGCAATACCAACCAAAAGCATTGGCAAGTGCACAGGCCAGATGCCAAAAAGACTCAGACCATCCCCATAGCAGCATAGAAGCTGCACCAAGCTGACCAACTGCACGGAACTGAAACAGAAATATGCCCCCTGACAGAAGGTGACTCCAAACATGGCAACCATTAGAACAACTGCCCAAGAAACTATGAGCAGCAAACCAGCTGGCGAAGACCAAAAACCCAGCTCTTGGCTTTTGGCGTACTTGAGCAGCCAAAAAATCTAAATGTCAGGAGGTTTTGGTTCCATAATCCTCAAAGTTGGTCTAGGAGTAGATACTTTTAAGCACGACTTGAGAACAGGAAAAGTAGACAAGGCAGCTTTTTGAGTTTGTTGAACCTTTGTAATCAAGAACTCGGTCTTGTCAAATCGAACTTTCTTCATAGCACTTGAGTCAGGGGTACTCTCAACAACCAACGTACTAGCAAAATTAGAGATCTTTTCCTTTCCTTTTCCCATAACAGGAGGAGTATTCTCCGAACAAGGAGCAATTGGACAATCCTTCCTTTTTGGCAATTCCCTCCAATCAAACCTGGGCTTGGATTTCGTTTCCTCCTTTTTCCCCTCGCGAGGTAGAAGGGAGCAAGTGGAATCAGAATGACCATAGGTTTTGCAGAGCATACATTTCCGGGGTTGCCAAGGAATATCAATATGAATTTCTTGGGGAGCACAATTCTCAATTTGAACTGTAAAAGACTTAAGGTAACTGAGTAGAGACTGCTATATCAATACAAACTCTAGCAAAAGAGAGCTTATTTCCAAATTTAGTTGCATCGTCAATAAATAGAGGTTTGCCAAAATGACTAGCAAGATAGGCAAAACCATCATCGTGCCAAAGTGGAAGTGGGACATTATGAAAATTGACCCAGATAGGAATAATAGTAGGATCACGTTTAAGAAATTCCATACCAGCTTTCCATCTTTGGATGATCAAAAGAGATTTACCAAAGTAAGCTTGTCCACGAGCAGCAATTGGAATAAGGTCTGCCTCCGACCTGAAGCAGAAGAAATAGAGGCCATTTCCTTTAAAAAACACCTTTGATACCTTGTCTCCCCAGACCTGTTTTGCCCAATAGGTAGCATAGTGGATAGACTTTTTTCCTCCAATAAAATAGCCCACAAGAGAAAGAGACCAAGAAGTGATACCGGGTTGTGAGATTTCAGGAGGTATAGCAACAATATCATGATTATTAAGAAGATTGACATTATGATTTATGAGGTTGGAAATGTCATGAGGTTGTTTATAGTTATTAGGAGCAGATTTGGGAGATAAAGAAAGAAGACATGAATCTGTCCCTAATTCAAGGTCACCAAACTGAATTGGAGAGAGGAGGGTTGGGACCCCACCAGTTTCACGTGAGCAACTCCCACTAGCTGGAGAAACATTGCCAGCTTTTGAATTCAAAGAGCAACTAGATCCAAGAGTTGAATTTCTGTCTTCCTTTAGGGTGCTTTCGGCAGACCCAAGGCTACCTTTTCCACTATGAGGTGCACTTGCAGTTTCAAGAGAGTGAGATCCACTCAACAAAAACAACCGATTTTTAGGTTCAGCAAAGTGAGGATCACTTGCCAACTTCAAAGGATTAGTTGGAATAAGAGGACTCATCACCTCATCACCTTCTCCATCGGAGAAGCTGAGATAATCAGGAAAATCAAAACTGCTATCTTTTAAGCTTGATATGGCAGATTTGAAACAAGTTCTTGAGGAGCCCAAGGATTTATCATCCACACTAGCATTCCCAAAGGAGCCGTGCACCAGCTTTGGCCGAGGTTTCTTTGAAGCCGATTTAGATTTCGAACTCTTCATTTGCTTACCCATGGAAAGACCCGCTCAAAAACCCAAATCAGCTATGAGAACCAAAGGAGTTTAGATGGAAAGAAATCCCGACATGGATATTATAATCACTAACCGAAGAATGCAAAGATCAAAAATCACTAATCAAAGATTAGAAATAGATTCAACATGACAAAGTTCAGATCTGAAAACCGGAAGAGACATGGCTGCTATTTGGGAGATTCCATCTTAATTGAAAAATCCATCTCTTTGGGTTGACCTTCGCTCCCTATGTAACTCGATGGTGAGCTTGTTTGAAATGTACCAAGGCCCTAAGGCTAGAACATTATCGCGTTCCTCAGGGTTAGAGAATGGGAGCCGAGGGTGAATGAAACTTCCCACATTCCTTTCCAAACACATTGAGTATATAACTGTTGTGCAGTCAATATGATGTTGAAGTACGTGAAGCGAATCCGAGTATATCGGACGAGGATTTGCAAAATTTGAGAAATGGAGAATTTGTGCAATGGTTTAAGGATCATGTAAGTCTAACCTTTAAACGTTCAATGAATCTACCATCATAGACTTATTCTTATGGCGTAATTAACTTTAGAATATGTTGTGTTAATGTACATTAGGTCCTCGCAGATGAGTTAGCTGACAATCGACTAAAGCTTATAGCCGACGGCCCCGAAAGATCTGTAGATACTTATACATGTTGCATTGTCAACGGTTACAGATTTAAGTGTTGCGATATTGGGGAAGTCGCTTCTGCTGATTCTGGTGTTGTGGTGAAAGGTAGCTGCTACGATAACATTTGGGATGACTGGTATGAACGATTGCTAGAAGTTGTCGTTCTCAAATATTGGGGTCATAAAGAATTAGTTTGCTTCAAATGTCATTGGTTTGATGTTCAGAATGGAGTTAAAGTAGATAAAAAATCAGGACGGGTGACTGTTAATGTTAAGTCAAAACTAAGACTGATGAGTGGTATGGACGAGCCTTTTATTTTAGCAAGTCAAGCGACACAGGTGTACTACGCGCGGAGTGTTAAGACTCCTTCAAGCCCATGGTATGCTGTTATAACCACCAAAGCCCGTGGTTTTCAAGGCACAACTCCTCGTCCAGACGATGAACCTTTACAAGTCGAGTCTACTAGTGTCACACCTGCTGTTGTGACAATTATTAGTGAGTCTAGTGAAGAAGAGGATGATGTTATCGCTGTCGAAAGTGAAGATGATGTTGTTGAGGAGGTAAATATAATTGAAAAAATCGTTGAAGACGACGAAGATGGTGATGACAACGATAGTGAAGATCTACTGCTCGAAGATGACGATTTTGATATTGATGGCTTTGACGATATAAATGATTAGGAGTATGTACTATTTGTGTCAGTTTAGTTGTATTCAAATGTAATAGTTTGTAGTAGTGCAATCATTATCTTCAACTTATATTAATCTACTAAATAAGGCGTTGAGTTGTTTTATGAGTATGTACTATTTATGTTGCATTCTTTTAATTGTATTTGTATGTAGGTTACTATTTATGTTGCATTCTTTTAATTGTATCTGTATGTTATCCTCTATGTTATCCCTCTTTTACTGTATGTTGCATTCTTTTAGTTGACAGTATACATACATATGGCGCGCACACCACACGGCGATCGTGATGGGCGTGCAGGTCGTGGGGGCCGTGGAGATTCTACGCGTGATGATCAGGCGGGATCGTCAGGTATAATTATATATGTTATTGGGATACACCTTATTATTTTTTATTTTATATTGTATTGACATTATATTCGTTTATATAAATATTGATGTATTTCAATACATAGGTGATCGATGTAGGCCTCCGCGGGGACTAGCACGTGGCTTGCTAGGGAATCCCCCCCCCAGGCGCCTCTTATATGTCGTGTTGGGACTCATAGGTAATTTCATAATCCTATATAATATTACTATAATATAAGTATTTAGTTCTTATATATTCTTTGTAGTTTTCAATTTCAACTGTAGTATCCTTGACGCCACGCCAAGGAACACGTTGCTTGGGATCGTCCGCAACCGATTCTCAAGCCCGTGGATGAGGTGGGCAGATGTGGATGATCGTACACGTCAGTTGATTATTGCTGAATTTAAGGTAGGATGTCAATCATTCATATGCTAGTTTTATTAGACATTTGAATATGCTGTTACCTCTTTGATTTATGTAATCTCTTTGATTTATGTTGTCTACTAAACTTCTTAATGTGTAATGTGCAGAGATATTATCGTTTTGAGGATGGGCAGGAAGCCCATGGCATGACTGTTCTACACAGATACCTAGAGATGAATTGGCACAAGTGGGTCTACGATTGGAAGAAAAAGGCCCAGACGAAGATGGCTGATGGACAGACACTTAAGGATGTCCGGCCAGATTTCATATCTGCTGCAGTGTGGGACCAGATGTGCAGCATTTGGGACGGCGAGGCCTTCAAGAAGATGTCGGCACAGCGTTCAGCTGCCCGACAGCAGAGTCGTCTCCCACACTGCACTGGGTCTCAGTCGTACGACCTATATTGGGAGAGACTTGAGGTGAGTTTAAAGCATGCACCCTCCCGCTTGGAGTTTTGGTGGCACGCCCACCAAAAGAAAGGTGACGGTGGTTATATCTCACCTGAGGCAGAACGCATTGCTGTAAGTTATTTAATTCTCTTATTTAATATGTACTTAAAATTTGGATATTCTTTTATATTATTTCATTTTATACTTTGCGTAACATCCCATCCACTACTGTGTTTTTTGTCAGCGACGGTTCGAAGATCTTGCAGTGGCCCGGAGCAGTCAGAGAGGTGACACTCCAGTAGACGAGTCTACGCGTGCAGACGAGGAGATAGAGGACTGGCTGCAGGCTACAGGGGGACCGAAGAAGGGTAGAGTTGTGGGCATTCCCCATGACCCAGCTTACACCCTAGTCCCTGCTGCGAGATCTCGACGACGCCCACCCACTGGAGGTAGTGGTGCGAGTGGATCAGGCGCCGGCCCTTCATTATCCGACGACTTCTTCCGACGGATCATAGAGGGGTGCATGTCAAGCGGTGTAGTGCAGTCAGGCGCACCATCACGCGAGCGGATCTATCAGCTGGCTCAGGAGGTTATCCACGGCTCTATCGATCCTACAGCTGCCGTTGACGATCTCATGGGTGTAGTACGGGAGGAGGCCATCCGCGTGTGTGCAGTTGTCTTGGCCAACATCTTCCCACCACATATTCGACAGGTAAAAATAATTAAATTATGTATTTCCTTATTTAATTTATGTAATTTGTAATTGTATTGCTTAGATAAACATAAGATAAAACCCTAACACCATTATACACACAGAGAATGCCACGCAAACACACACACAGCACCGCGTAGGTATTAGACACGCGTTACAACTGACGGTACTCGATTCCGACATACGAGGACCGAGTTATCGCCTAGTTTGCGAAACTGAACCACACTTAGCCAAAAAGCCGAAAAAGAGCCCGAAACCCGCATCGTCCGTCCGAACGCCACGCAAACACACACACAGCACCGCGTAGGTATTAGACACGCGTTACAACTGACGGTACTCGATTCTGAAATACGGAGACCGAGTTATCGCCTAGTTTGCGAAACTGAACCACACTTAGCCAAAAAGCCGAAAAAGAGCCCGAAACCTGCATCGTCCGTCCGAACGCCACGAAAACACACACACAGCACCGCGTAGGTATTCGGCACGCGTTACAACTGACGGTACTCGATTCCAACATACGGAGACCGAGTTATCGCCTAGTTTGCGAAACTGAACCACACTTAGCCAAAAAGCCAAAAAAGAGCCTGAAACCCGCATCGTCCGTCCGAACGCCACGCAAACACACACACAGCACCGCGTATATATTAGACACGCGTTACAACTGACGGTACTCGATTCTGACATACGGAGACCGAGTTATCGCCTAGTTTGCGAAACTGAACCACACTTAGCCAAAAAGCCAAAAAAGAGCCCGAAACCTGCATCGTCCGTCCGAACGCCACGCAAACACACACACAGCACCGCGTAGGTATTAGACACGCGTTACAACTGACGGTACTCGATTCCGACATACGAGGACCGAGTTATCGCCTAGTTTGCGAAACTGAACCACACTTGTAGAACACAAACTAAAATAATATAAATATGATCTATTTTGGGGACTCCGTTATTAATATTTTAATTTTGTAGGGTCTTGTTGATGAGACTCGTGGAGGTGGAGATGGCGGCACAGGTGATGCTCGTGGAGGAGATGGTGATGATCTCCGAGCTGATGCGGATGAGACTATGGAGGATGGGACTGGCGATGGGACAGAGATTCCTGATCTTGGGCAGTAGTTGTTTATATTTATATTTTGACTTTCATGTATGTATTTAGCTTTTGAGTTGTATAGATTTGAGTTTGGTATCTAATTATATTAATTGTTGATAGTAAAAGATATGATTGTTATTGATATGCGTATATTGTCATTATTTATTTTTCTTAGTTTATAACAGGTACAATGTATATGTAAATGAACAGGAGAATTTTGTAATTTTATTATTTTTTTTTAATGTGTGTCATTGGCGACGAGACCATTGGTGACGGCCATGCCGTCGGCAATGACTCATTGGCGACGGCACGCCTTCGCCAATGACCCCCATCGCCAATGACACACTTGCCGACGGCGAGCGACGGGAGACCGGGGCGACGACTCATACGGCGACGGTAAGGGCGACGGACAATGCCGTCGCCAATGCTCTCATTGCCGACGGCAATAGGGTCATTGGCGACGGCACATGCCGTCGGCAATGACCTTATTTTTTGTAGTGAGTAAACAAGGAAGATTATTGGATGCAGTTACAATATACTTCTAAGGCGCAAAAGAAACAAGATCAATGGGGGGAAGTGGAAGAAATTATAGAATATGCGGTCCAATGAGAGTTATTGGGTTCGAGTGTTAAAGATGAAATCCATGATCAAAAGCAAGATGGTGAACATCCGAAAGAAAGTAATCAAGGAGATGAGTTTGTAAAAGAAAATGTATGTGGAAAAGATCAACAAAAAGAAATTGTTCAAAAGGTTGATAATGTAAAAGAAAAAAGTGAAAAAGAGTGAGAATGAAAAGAAAAGAGAGATTGAGAAAAAAGAGAATGAAAAGAGTGACCTTGAAAATAAACGAGAGAAAAACAAACGAGAGGGTGAGCATAAAGAAGAGAGAGAAGAAATATGTGACTATGAAAAAGATAGTGAGTTGAAAAGTGAGTTATATTTTGAAAAGCCAATGACTGTACATTCGTACAAGACGGCGCTTTTGAATACAAACACTAATGATTCTTCTTTGTCTAGTTTTGTTTTGTCTCTTGTACAGGTTGTTGATGAAATACCCCGTAATATCATTCCGTACCGATCAGCTGATAGTATTCTCGAGGAGACGACGGAGTTACCAAGGTGGGTTGGAGAGTTGGTGAAAGTGGGTATCGTGAGAGAAGACATGAGTTCATGTGTTGATTATGAGATCATAGTATCTAAGGAGGATGAGACAACGAGTTTGTTCGTCGATTTTGAATTGGTAAACAAGTATCGTTATTCTTTTCTTTATTTAGATAATATGTTTGATAAATTGCATAGTTCTTATGTTTTATCTACATGTGATAATGATACAATGCCTAATCAATTTAGCACAAGAGATTGTGATAAATGGAAAATTATTTTAGCATGTGAGTTATATAGGTGGTTAGTTATTTCTGCTAGATTAACTGGTGCATCTAGTGTTTTCATGAGATATTTAAAACATGTTTTGCATGCTTCCATTGGATTTGTTGTTAGCTATTTTGTGGGTAGAATCATCTATATCATAAATTATGGTGGATACTTGATATTTGTTGAGTTAGTTTATGATCATGATATATATTCTCATTTTCGGTGTGCTTACTTGCATGAAATAAATTCTAGGTTTTGTTATCCAAATATTGACTTAGGGTTTCATGCTAGTCAATCTTTACATGAATTGTTGTTAGTTGACAATGGTAGTAATCATGTTGTTTCGTTAGAGCAATCTTCGTTCCATGATTTGCTATTATATGGTTTTGATTCAAGAAGTGTTTATCATCAAGATGGTTTGAGAGATGAGTTATTTGCATGTTTAGTTAATTCACTTAGATTAGCTAAGGCATTGCATACTTCCATGGAATTGTTGAATTATATTTTGAATTCTTTCATGGGAAAATTTGTTATTCTCTATTTTGATGATATTCTGATTTTTGTCAACATTTTGAGAAATTCTTTAGCATGTGTTGAGTTTGTTTGTGATCATCGTCGATATGCTATTGAATTTTCAACTTATGATTGTGATCTTTTTATTCCGTTGGTGCTTTTATGTGATTTTGACTGTGTTAATGTCAATGGAAGGGGAAAGTGTGGTTGTGTTTTGCAGATTCGTAATGGGATCATATTCATCGAGGGAAACATGGATCGTGCAATTCAATTCGATCAATGCATTAAGAGTTTACAGGGAAGTATTTTGAATATTGTTTTAGTAGACTATGCAAGTGATTTTGATTTATTGATTTGTTTTGTTTCGTGTTTAATCCAGGAATTCAAGAGAGTTTGCGTGAGAAGCATGACGAATTTCAAGTATTGATATTTGACCCAGGATCATTGGCGTGGTTATGTTTGAAAATGATCGAGATCATAAGATTTTCGTTTGATCCGGGAATTTGCCATTGGGAAATTCTATCACATGAAGAGTTTTTCATTTTGATATTTGATCCTGGAGGAGTTGGAACTCTTCAAATTCTTGCGTGTGTTGCTGGTATTGCTTATTCATTTAAATTACCAGGTGAGACTTGTGGTTATGTTTTGTTTGGTGATTCTTACTTTGATTGTTTGATGTAGGATCAAATTTGTGGACAAATCCTTTTCAAGGGGAGTGGATGCCAAATTTGAGGACAAATCCTTTTGAAGAGGAGGGGAATGATGACAAATTGACCGGGTCAGAATTTTTCGTCAATTTATCGACTCAAGCGCCAAGTGTTCATCAAATAATTTTAAATAATTGAATTGAAGATTATTCAAAGAAGTATAATTCAAGCATTATTGGACTAGGCTAAATTGTCCCATTTAATACAAGCATAGAAGTATTCTATATCAGGTGGGGCGGATTATGCAGCAAGTTAACATGGACCTACAATACTTTACATATTATTCAAACGTGGGCTTTAAAAATTATCATAACAACAAGATTATTGATAGCATGGAAATAGCATGGAAGAATAATATATTCCATAATTACATGAAATCAAGCAAAGCTTGCAAATTAATTCACCTACTGCTAGCACAGCCTTCACGCGGCAATGACCTTCACGCGGCAACCTTCATGCGGCAATAATTTTTTTTTTACATGCCAAACTGCAGATTTTTGATTTGTAGAATTCTATTTTAATTAGAATTTCTTTTCCAAATTGATTTCTATTAGGGTTTTAATTTATAATTTCCTATTAGGATTTGGATTGTTTTGAGTAGTATAAATAGAGGTCCAAGTTATGTAAACATTATACATTATTCATTATTCAATATATTTATGAGGTTATTCTCTTCTTTTGGTTCTTTGAAGAATTCCTAAGTATTTTTCTTAGTTATTTCTTTGAGGTTCAATTTGACTTATCATACAACAATTCATAGTTGTGTGTGGCGTCTTCTACCGCATCAATCGTCAATTGTACCGAGATTACCGCTTCAATATAAGCGAGGGGTCAAGGTGTCGTTGGTGTCCATTCAACGCATAATTCCGAACACGATCAATTGTACCAAGATTACCGTCTACATATAGGCGAGGGGTTAAGGTGTTGCAAGCAATTCACCCAACAACTGTGCTAGAAACGATCGGGGCGGCGACCACCTCACGCAAGCGTGCCGTGGAGTCTATCAAATGCTCCTATGAATTGGGAAAACCTTGTGGACTACATTATCCAATTTCGAGGGAACAAACTCAGGTCGGATATTCTAAAGTTAGTTCTCTCCACTACAGTATACAAAATCTGGTCAGTCAGGAACTCCATTGTCCATAACAAAACAAAGATGCCTATGGGGGTTCTCTCTAGGGAGATAACCAATGTCATTAAGGCTAGGTTATCTTCTTACTCTGTTTTTTCTAAAAAAGTCCAAAATAAGCCCAACCTCTGGGGGTGGTTGTAGGGTTGGGTTCTTTTTCACGGGGTGTCGGCAGTTCCGCCTCTTCGGTATTGCCGGGAGTGCAGGTGGCTGGGCCCGTCTCAGTAGCGAATGTTAGTTATTGCTTCGGCTGGGGTTCTTTGGACAAGATCAGAGTTGGCAGTGGATGGCCTACTCGCCCATGTTACTCAGCTTTGTCATTATAGGGGATGGCCTACGCGCCTCTGGCCACTAGTTCAATCTCAGCTTCGGGGTCTGCCTAAGGGTTGGGAAGGTAAGGTGTTAGGGAGTTCGGCCTCAGGAGTTAGTTTTGAGGTTGTGGGTTTCAGTTCTTCTGCAGGGTTCGGCTTGCTGGCTCTAGCAGCATCTTCAGCTCGATGCTGTTTGCGATGGTAGTTCGGCTTCTCTGGCAGTTCGGTCTCCTCAGTAGTAGGGTTCGTCTCCAAGGTCAATGACGGGCTGGATCGGTCTCTTGGCACGGTCACGTAGCCCGACTAGGGGGGTTCGCTGGTTTCGGTTTTGGGGCTTGGGGACCCTCATTGGCTTCGGGGGGGGTTCGTTTGATAGAGCGCTGGTTGCTGTCTTCCGGTTTCGGGCTTCGGTGCTCCCTCTTCGGCACGGCAGTCCAGTCTTGAGAGGTTCGGGCTTCGGGGCTCACGGTTTTGGAGCTGGGGGGGGGTGAGTGTTCATTGGTTTTGGCTTCATGGCGCTCGCAGTTCATTCAAGGGTTCAGCATTCTCATCTTCGGCTGCTTCGAGTGTCGGCTGGCGCTCAGTTCGGATTGGTTCGTTGTTGTTTCCAGTCCGGACTGGTTCGGATGCTGCCTCCTTCCGGATTGGTTAATGTTTCGATTTATGGGGTCAGTGAAGGGCTAGTTTTGTAGCTTGGTTTCGGGTCCTTGGTTTAGCCTTGGGAAGCTGGGGGATCTGGGCTGGTAGGTTAGGCTTAAATGGTTCGGCCTCTCTGCCCCGCAGCTCCTTCTAGGCTTCGGGATCTTCAGTTCAGCCTCTTAGGTGCTGACAGCTTCAGTCTGCTCGGCAGCTGCTTCAGTTCGGTTGATTATGTTGTCTTTTGCAGTTTTGTCTGCAAATGGCAGTTTTGCAGTTTCATTTCGTCATCAGATTGGTTCATTTAGATGCTTAGTTTCAGCTGATTTGTTGTTTAGGCTTTAGCTTGCTTCTTTTGCATGCAGCTCTGTTTTGTAATGTTCCTTGTTGCTTTGGCTTGGTTGTTAGTCTTTAGTTGTCCATTTTGGGGGTTGTCCCATGTGGTTCACCTAAAACTTCTGGGGTATGCCCTTTGTGATTGTTTTATCTCTTTTTCTTCTCAATATACAAACAAATTAGCGGAAAAAAAATAGAGAAGTTATAATTACAATCAATTAAAGTAAATCCCATTACAATCATAAAACAGAACAAATTTGTGCATATCCTATTACAATAAATTCATTACATCTCCCAAATTATAATTATAAATTTTTCCTATTTAAGCATCTTCTTGGAAAGAGATTGTTCCAAAGAAATTCCTATGTTTGCGTCTAACATTTTGAACTTCATTTTCAAGAGCCCTCAACTTCCTCAATAAACCAGGAATCACTTGAATGGCTCTCAGCTGCATCGGAGGATCATACCGCATGAAATACCCGCAACAAACTTCATATCAAAGGAAATTGAATATAAATTACGACCATAAATCGACGATCAGGATTCAAATCAGTCCAAGAAGTTATCAACATAGCTGGGCGATGACAATGATATTGGTTAACCACGGCCATTTAAGAATACACACTTGAAATATACATTACAATGAATCATCTGCAGATTTAGCGTCACTAATAGAGATTTATCTCAAAACTGTTATTATCTCAAAAAACATTTGTTTCCAAGAAGTTGTTATTATCTCAAAACAGGAGCATAACAGTTCACACTGGTATATACTATGCATTGTTAGGGAGCAAGATGCAAGTTCACACTGGTTAACAGTGATTCACACTTTTTTTTTTGATAATGTGGGGTTTCCGGTCCGCAGTCCGACTAATCCCCCCACCCCGAACAAGGCTTTCGTGGGTTGTTCCGGGTCTAAGCCCGGCCCAGGTCCGTGGCCACACGAATTAAAGAATTCTCACACTTGTTGCAGGCGGGAATCGATCCCAGAATTCTCACACTTGGTCTTTTGACATGCAAAGTTAGGGAGCAAGAAGCAAGTTCAAATCCATCCTAATCAGCATGGCAGAACATGAGATACAAAACCAATCAACTTAGATTTAGCATTGAATCAAGTTTCACACTGGTATATACTACGCATTGTCAAATCAAGCATTACATCATCAGAATCTAAGCCCTAATATAATTGAAAAGAGATCTTAATGGATTAATACTAAATTAGAATATAAACATACACTAAATAGACTAACATACTCAGAACCATAAAATAAGTTTCTCCACATATCCATTATTATGACAACACTGAATATGGTTCTTGTGCCCGTCTCCCACTCTAAATATGAGAGAATCAAGGTGCACATACTATTCGCAGGCACTAAACTAAATTATACAAACAGGCACTAAACAAATATTAAAAGACTGTTAACAAGTAAATTAGGTAGAATAAACTCAAATTTGGCAGGACAAAATTATCAGTGTCAGTTCTTTAATCTTCCTTTGAGCCACAGAAAGGGACAACTCTCAAGACTGTTACTAGGTAAATCGCAAGCCCTTACCGAATTATCTGAACCTAGGGCTGCAGCAATTGCGATCTGAACCTAGGGCTGCAACAATCACGATCTGAACCTAGGGCTACAGCAATCTCGATCTGGGCTTCGAATTTATGGAGTTTGATCGGGTTACGAACTGAGGGCTAAGCCTTCGAATTTTTGTGGCTCTCTTCGATTTGCAGACGATTTGGAGAAGATTTGGGAATCAAGGGAAGTGTAGCGAGGAATTTCTTTGGCGCTTGCTTCTAGTTTGAGAGCTGAGCGAGGAGAGAGATATAAAAAACACGGTTTTTTAAAATAGAATGCTCTTTAAGCGAGTATTACTCTTTAAGCAGCCCGTATATATATATATATATATATATATAGGCCGGATCCTGTCCGGGAGTCCGGACAGGTTTAAAATTCTGACCTTTTTTTTTTGCTTTTTTTTGAAACAACTAAAAAAAAATTATGGAATTGGAATTTTTACATTATACAGTGTTTTGGGCGTGATTTGGATGCCTATAACAAAACATGTCTGTACAGTCTGGCAGACTGTACATACATTGGTTGGTGTATGCATTAAAAACACACCCAAAACACTGTATTATGGAAAAATTTCAGTTCCATAAATTTTTTTTTTAGTGGTTCTACAAAAAAAAAAAAAAAATTGGGTCCTGATTTGGTCAGGTACAGGAGTCCGGACCTGATCAGTTTTGTATATATATATATATATATTTATATTTATATTTATATATACATAACAGATCAGGTTTGGGAGTCCGGATCTGATCAAAAAACGGACCCCAATTTTTTTATTTTTTTTGTAGAACAACTAAAAAAAATTATGGAACTGAAATTTTTCCATAATACAATGTTTTGGGTGTGTTTTTAATACCTATACCAACCAATGTATGTACAGTCTGCCCAGACTGTACAGAAATGTTTTGGTATAGGCATCCAAATCACGCCCAAAACAATGTATTGTGTAAAAATTCCAATTCCATAAAAAAAATTTTTTTTTAGTTTTTCAAAAAAAAGCAAAAAAAAGGTCCGTATTTTAATAGAGTTCGTGATAGACTCCACGGCACGCTTGCGTGAGGTGGTCGCCGCCCCGATCGTTTCTAGCACAGTTGTTGGGTGAATTGCTCGCAACACCTTAACCCCTCGCCTATATGTAGACGGTAATCTTAGTACAATTGCTCGCGTTCGAAATTCTGCGTTGAATGGACACCAACGACACCTTGACCCCTCGCGTATATTGAAGCGGTAATCTCGGTACAATCGACGATTGATGCGGTAGAAGACGCCACACACAACTATGAATTGTTGTATGATAAGTCAAATTGAACCTCAAAGAAATAACTAAGAAAAATACTTAGGAATTCTTCAAAGAACCAAAAGAAGAGAATAACCTCACAAATATATTGAATAATGAATAATGTATAATGTGTAATGTTTACATAACTTGGACCTCTATTTATACTACTCAAAACATTCCAAATCCTAATAGAAATTTATAAACTATAACCCTAATTTCTATTAGGAAATAGAAATCAAATTGGAAAGAAATTCTAATTAAAAAGAAATCCTAATTAGAATAGAATTTAAAATTAAGAATCCAAATAAAAAAAATAAAATAAAATCCTTCGCCACGTAATCCATTGTCGCGTGAAAGCTGTGATGCCAATATGTGAATTAATTTGCAAGCCCACATGATAAATAATATGAAAGAGTCTCTGTTGACATGCTTCATGCATTGCATCATATTAATGTTAACCTGCTGCCCATTTTGGAGAACAAAATCGTGGCCCATGCATGGCTGACTTGCTATTATAACATCCATGACCCACATTAATATTAAATAGCAAATTGGGTCAGCCCATTTTGATTTTAATTTGACAGTATATGTTAGATCTAGAAGACCCAAATCATGTAGTTTATCCTTTCGTCGCAGTTCACTTAAATTGAGCTACATTTCAAACATCCTTGAATAAAATTCAACCCAATTATTTGAAATCATTTGTTGAACACTTGACACTCGAGTCGATAAATTGACGATAAATTCTGACCCGGTCAATCTGTCATCATTCCTTTCCTCTTCAAAAGGATTTGTCCTCAAATCTGGCATCCACTCCCTTTGAAAAGGATTTGTCCACAAATATGATTCTACATCAAAACAAACAAAGTTAGAATCACTTGGTAATTTAAATGAATAACCAATATCAGCAACGCAAGCAAGAAATTGAAAAGTTCCAACTCCTCCTGGATCAAATATCAAAATGAAAAACTCTTCATGTGATAGATTTTCCCAATGGCGAATTCCCGGATCAAACGAAAATCTTATGATCTCGATCATTTTCAAACATAACCACGTCAATGATCCTGAGTCAAATATCAATACTTGAAATTCGTCATGCTTCTCACGCAAACTCTCTTGAATTCCTGGATTAAACACGAAACAAAACAAATCAATAAGTTTTTTTTGTCTATTCACAAAGGACTCAAATAAATTAAAATCACATGCATAGTCTACTAAAACAATATTCAAAATACTTCCCTGTAAACTCTCAATGCATTGATCGAATTGAATTGCACAATCCATGTTTCCCTCGATGAATATGATCCCATTACGAATCTGCAAAACACAACCACACTTTCCCCATCCATTGACATTAACATAGTCAAAATCACATAATAGCACCAACGGAATAAAAAGATCACAATCATAAATTGAAAATTCAATAGCATATCGACGATGATCACAAACAAACTCAACACATGCTAAAGAATTTCTCAAAATGTTGACAAAAATCGGAATATCATCAAAATAGAGAATAACAAATTTTCCCATGAAAGAATTCAAAATATAATTCAACAATTCCATGGAACTATGCAATGCCTTAGCTAATCTAAGTGAATTAACTAAACATGCAAATAACTCATCTCTCAAACCATCTTGATGATAAACACTTCT
The DNA here is from genome assembly GCA_020205505.1 of Panax japonicus. NCBI lineage: Eukaryota > Viridiplantae > Streptophyta > Magnoliopsida > Apiales > Araliaceae > Panax > Panax japonicus. The sequence continues at coordinate 19,959,854 of CM035099.1, read as the reverse complement.
TGAATCAAAACCATATAATAGCAAATCATGGAACGAAGATTGCTCTAACGAAATAACATGATTACTACCATTGTCAACTAACAACAATTTATGTAAAGATTGACTAGCATGAAACCCTAAGTCAATATTTGGATAACAAAACCTAGAATTTATTTCATGCAAGTAAGCACATTGAAAACGAGAATATATATAATAATCATAAACTAACTCAACAAATATCAAGTACCCACCATAATTTATGATATAGATGATTCTGCCCACAAAATAGCTAACAGCAAATCCAATGGAAGCATACAAAACATGTTTTAAATAACTCATGAAAACACTAGATGCATCAGTTAATCTAACAGAAATAACTAACCACCTATATAACTCACATGCTAAAACAATTTTCCATTTATCACAATCTCTCGTGCTAAATTGATTAGGCATTGTATCATTATCACATGTAGATAAAACATAAGTACTATGCAATTTATCAAGCATATTATCCAAACAAGAAAAAGAATAACGATACTTGTTTACCAATTCAAAATCGACGAACAAACTCGTTGTCCCATCCTCCTTAGATACTATGATCTCATAATCAACACATGAACTCATGTCTTCTCTCATGATACCCACTTTCACCAACTCTCCAACCCGCCTTAGTAACTCTGTCGTCTCCTCGGGAATACTATTAGCTGATCGGTACAGAATGATAGTACGGGGTATTTCATCAACAACCTGTACAAGAGACAAAACAAAACTAGACAAAGAAGAATCATTAGTGTTTGTATTCAAAAGCGCCGTCTTGTACGAATGTACAGTCATTGGCTTTTCAAAATATAACTCACTCTCTTTTTCATAGTCACATATTTCTTCTCTCCCTTCTTTATGCTCACCCTCTCGTTTGTTTTTCTCTCGTTTATTTTCATTCTCCCCTTTCTTTTCTCTCTCATTCTTTTCAAATTTTCTTTTCTCACTATCAATCATTTGAACAGTTTCCTTTTGTCGGTCTTTTTTTTCTTCTTGCATTTGATCACGATCTTTTTGTAAATACATTAGATCATCATGAACTTGCTCGGACGTCATAGGACAAAGGTTGACTCTTATTCGATTGTGTACCAATGAATACTTATTAGTACAACTATTATGCTTCGCGCGCCTGCTGTGTCGCCATGGCCTCCCAAGTAACAAATGACAAGTATGGATTGGAACTACATCACATAATATTTCATCTTCATATCTGCCAATGCAAAAAGAAACTGACACTTGTCTAGTCACCATTACCTCCTCACAATCGACGATCCCTTGCATCTTGTAAGGCCAAGGATGTGCAACTGTTGACAACCCTAGTTTATCCACCATTGTAGTGCTAGCAATGTTAGTAACAATTTCACAATCAATTTTTACAATGCATACCTTTTCTTGTACTAGAAACCTAGTATAAAACATATTCTTTTGTTGCATTGTTTCTTCCTCGTTAGCTTGCTCACTTGTAGCTTTCCTAGTCTCCCATGACTCTCCAAGAATCGCATGATCTTCTTCAACTTTTATTTCCCTAGACAATAAATGTTCCCTCCTATGCTCCATAGGTTTATGAGGTTGCTCCCTACATCCATTATAATTATGATGCCTCTCATAATCCTCATCCCATGATCTCCACCACTCATCCACGTCAGACTTCATACGAACTCTGGGTCTTCTTTTCAATGGCTCCTCATAGCCAAACATATTAATTGACTGCAAATCAAGGGTTAGTAGATAAAAACAATTTCCTCACACACTCCCTTACGTGTTTCGCTCGAATTAATGGTTCACTCGTGTATACTCTCAATAAATTGGCTTTTACCCTCGATTAATTTCACCACTAAGCCTTTTACCTCAATATTCTCTCTAATAGGTTCTTATTGAATTCCCTAGCAAAATTCTTGGTTTTACTAATCAATTCAAAAAGTACTTATCACGAAACAAAATTATTGATGGTGTGACTATCAGAATATCATAAATTAAATCACCGATCGATTGCCTTGTACTCCTCTTGTATGCTTCAGATTTGTAAATTGTAGTTCCGTTTCAGAATTGATGATGATGGAACGGTATGAACTCTTGGTTGTAATTTGATGATTTGATAGTGTGCTACAAATTGGGTTATCACAATAGGAATATGAATTTTTTTTCTTTTCCTTTTTTTTTTCTTTTTTTGCTCTCTCTTTTTTTTGGCTTCTTTTTTTTACAATATATATTTTTACAATATATATACCAAATGATAGACTCCACGGCACGCTTGCGTGAGGTGGTCGCCGCCCCAATCGTTTCTAGCACAGTTGTTGGGTGAATTTCTCACAATACCTTAACCCTTCGCCTATATGTAGACGGTAATCTTGGTACAATTGCTCGCGTTCGAAATTCTGCGTTGAATGGACACCAACGACACCTTGACCCCTCGCTTATATTGAAGCGGTAATCTCGGTACAATCGACGATTGATGCGGTAGAAGACGCCACACACAACTATGAATTGTTGTATGATAACTCAAATTGAACCTCAAAGAAATAACTAAGAAAAATACTTAGGAATTCTTCAAAGAACCAAAAGAAGAGAATAACCTCACAAATATATTGAATAATGAATAATGTATAATGTGTAATGTTTACATAACTTGGACCTCTATTTATACTACTCAAAACAATCCAAATCCTAATAGGAATTTATAAACTATAACCCTAATTTCTATTAGGAAATAGAAATCAAATTGGAAAGAAATTCTAATTAAAAAGAAATCTGGGGTGAGCCGTGAACCCGGACATCCTGGGATCGATTCCCGCCTGCAACAAGTGTGAGAATTCTTTAATTCGTGTGGCCACGGACCTGGGCAGGGCTTTAGACCCGGAACAACCCACGAAAGCCTTGTTCGGGGTGGGGGGATTAGTCGGACTGCGGACCGAAAACCCCACATTATCAAAAAAAAAAAATCCTAATTAGAATAGAATTTAAAATTAAGAATCCAAATTAAAAAAATAAAATAAAATCCTTCGCCACGTAATCCATTGTCGCGTGAAAGCTGTGATGCCAATATGTGAATTAATTTGCAAGCCCACATGATAAATAATATGAAAGAGTCTCTGGTGACATGCTTCATGCATTGCATCATATTAATGTTAACCTGCTGCCCATTTTGGAGAACAAAATCGTGGCCCATGCATGGCTGACTTGCTATTATAACATCCATGACCCACATTAATATTAAATAGCAAATTGGGTCAGCCCATTTTGATTTTAATTTGACAGTATATGTTAGATCTAGAAGACCCAAATCATGTAGTTTATCCTTCCGTCGCAGTTCGCTTAAATTGAGCTACATTTCAAACATCCTTGAATAAAATTCAACCCAATTATTTGAAATCATTTGTTGAAGACTTGACACTCGAGTCGATAAATTGACGATAAATTCTGACCCGGTCAATCTGTCATCAGTTCGGGATCTCGGACTGGATCCGGACTATATATATATAAGTAGTAAACGCATAGGATGTTTCTCAATCCTGGCTCAGTTTATCATTTCAGCGATTTGTTGCTATATATATAAAAGCAGTAAACGCACCGGATATAAAATCCAGGCTCATCGAACAAAGTTCGACAACAGTTCATATATATAAATATATATAGATAAAAGCAGTAAACGCTCCGAACGTAAAATCCAGGCTCATCAGACATAATCCGACAACAGTTTATATATCTATCTAATAAAATACAAATGATTTTGAATTTCCCGCTCACTTAATAAATCATCTGGGCCGTCCAAAGTTTGGGATAAATCCCACCGTTCATACATCTATCTAATAAAATACATCTATCTATCTAATAATCTAATAATAATTTAATAAAATACAAATGACTTTAAATTTTCAGCTCACTCAATAAATTATTTTGGTCGTTCAAAGTTTGAGATAAATCATATTGTCCATACAGTGCCGGAGGCACGAGACCCAGCTAGTATATATATATATATATACACCACGGATCCAGTCCGGTCTCCCGGACTGGACTTAAAATACGGACCCCAAAATTTATTTTTTTTTTGCTTTTTTTTTTTTTGAAACAACTAAAAAAAAAAAAAAAATTTATGGAACTGAAATTTTTCCATAATAAAGTGTTTTGGGCGTGTTTTTAACACCTACTCCAACCAATGTATGTACAGTCTGCCCAGACTGTACAGACATATTTCGTTATAGGCATCCAAATCACGCCCAAAACACTGTATTATGGAAAAATTTCAGTTCCATAAATTTTTTTTTTTTAGTTGTTTCAAAAAAAAAAGCAAAAAAAAAAAAAAAAAAAGGTCCGGATTTTATAAAATTCGGGAGTCCGGACCTGATCTATATATATATATATATATATATATATATATATATAAGCAAGTAAACGCTGCAAACATAAGTCTAGGCTCAATCGAGGCATAACTCGATAATGTTAGTCCATATATAAATATATACATATATAAGTATATATATACAGACAGAAATAAAAGTCACAGACAACACAACACGACTCTCAATGTGAAGAATAAATGATATCTTATTCTTCACATTGAGAGTCGTTGCTTCGGCTTCCCAACTTCGGGTAAGATGGCTATTGGTCTGGTGGATCTGGACTTCAGCTTTTTGCTCCCTTTCGCTTCGGGTGGTATGTCGTCACACCTCTGCAGGTAGGATGGCTTCGGTTCCTGGCTTCTGGCTATTTTCTCTTCTCTCTTCGGCAAGCTGTGTTAGTTGCCTCGAGTAGGACGGCTTCGGGAAGGATGGATGTTGGTTAACTAGGTTAGGCTTCGGGCTATTTCTGGTTCAGTTCTTGATTAGTTGGGCCATCATGGTTGGGTCCACTTTCTCAGATCACCTAAGGAAGGGGTTCGGTCTCTGGGTCTGGTCGGATGCTTTGTTTCGGGTTCGGATAGTTTGTTTTGATCTAGTTGCTTTTGTCGTTCGGTCTTAGTGTTACTGTGTTATAGGGTTGTTGTTCCCTTGTGGTTTTGTTCCTTCGGGTTGGCTTTGTTTTCGGGCCTACTTTTTATAGTCATGACATCATAGGGCATGTCCTATGATGTCTATACTATATCCTATTGGTGTCCTCCAATGTCCCTTGTAACTCGTTTATTTTTTTATATAGTTTAAATTTAGCAAAAAAAAAAAAAAAGAAGAATAATGTGTACAAAGATGAAGAGAAAGACTTTATAGAGTGTAAGAAGGCTTACAGTGGGCTGTCAAAGAAGACTTCTATGACTCTAAGTGGATAAACACTTGACTCCCGTCGATAAAAATGTAGCTATATGTGAGCTAACATGTAACACCCCCTTCCCGAAAAGGAAAGGGAGGTCACATGCGAAGCACAACAAACCTCAAAATTATTAAACAGAGCACTAAAAACTTCAAATATGTAATAATGATAACCATCAATAAGGCATTAAATACGATTCTCAACATAGAGTCAAAATAATCAAAACCTAAAATTCGAATCCACCTAGATGGTCAAAGGCAACACTCTCATCACACTAGCCCTGAATCACCCCTGCAAACCTGCCGGAAGAAAAACACAGCATGAGCCAATTGCCCAGTACGGATACAGATATACAAAAGATATACAACTGATATATGAAAATAACTGAGACAAAATATTGAACAAAGCCTCAAGTGCAAATACGAACGAAAGTATAATATCCAAAGATCTGAATGGAATATATCTGAATCAACGTAATAAATATATCTGAATCAATGTAATTGACGAAACAAATAAAAGAATAAAGAAATAACGAACTGAAGTGACTAACTTAATGACTTGAACTGAACAGAAACCAACAAAACTATTCAAATACAATAATAGGCTGAAACAAATGGCTGGAGTTATTTTATACCGAATGAGCTCAGAAGTATTCCTTGCCACATAGGCAAGTCAAAATAATGCCACACAGGCAACCAAAATAATGCCACACAGGCACATCAAAACAATGCCACACAGGCAAATCACACATTGGACCGCGAATCCGAATGTATGCAAATCGGATAGGTGTGTTTGGCACAACATCACCAATCCGCAGAACAGAAAACTAGGGTTAACTCATACGCCTCCCACAACAAAACACCAAATGGCCCACTTACTCCGGAGCCCAAAATGGAGACGCCGTGGACTAATCACACCGCCATGGAAAGTGTCATGTCTCTCGTGCCAAGACGACATGCCTGTGGTACCCCCACAGGTGGTTATAGCTCAGGTATACCCTACGGTATATTCTAACAAAAATATCATGTCACAACACATGCGACAAAATACCAACAAAAGGGTTCTATATGTACATGTTGAACCAAATCAAATTATAATCACAAGGTTTCAAAAAGAAGGTAGCAACATGTACCGCTCTATAATTATCGAAATAAATATTAGACATGATAACCTCATTCAAAGAGTACAAATACGAGTTATATGAATCAACTCCAAAATGAAACTAATATACTTATTTCACAAGAAACAATTATGTGAAATAATAACAAAATTCGAACAAGCGACAAAACGAACAAATCAAATTTAACAAGAGTATCGCAGAAAGAGTACGGAATCCGTACCTGATACTTCCAAACCATTTATAGCACACTCCACAAAATCTTACCCTCAAATGCCAACGATATCAAATACGAACGTTATTCATCACCTAAATATATTCACCTCAAATTAAAAATAATCCAAACTAATAATTATAAAATAATTCATAATCTATTTAATATGTCTTTAATCAATTATTAATACTCCAAAATTTATATTCCAAAAAAATCTCTTTAAATTCCTTCCGTCCGAACTAATTACACAAATTAATAATATATATATATATATATTACTTAATTAAAATTATACATGTTATTATATAACTTTTTATTTATTATTATTATTATTATTGAAATAGCACATGAATATCTTACAAGCTTCAATACTATTAATTATATAAAAAAATTTACCCATCCATTCCAAATACAATAAATAAACTAAAAAATAACAATTTACTTCTATTGTAGTATACTGTATTGATGTAATTTTACTTTATCATTTAGAGCATGTCAAAATCCATGCAATACACCTATACCTTTACATGCCATGCAAAATTCATATGATCTTATCCATTATTGCTAGAATACTAAGAAATCATTATACCAACATAAGCTTAGTCTACTATACTGAATTGAATTGACCAAGCTATGCTAATAATCATATACATATAACACAACGCCAAGTCTCATATGCGCTAAAAAAATACCCACTTGACCGAAGCAATACTAGTCATAATCAGAAAATATATACTTGAAAATACCTTATAAATGATTTACCTCCTATTTTTCTCACGAACAAACTTCTGGTTATTCCTACTGTTCTCAGCCGCCGCAAACTTCTTCTATTTTCGTCTCTTTTCCTCAATTTTATAATGAAATAAGATTAGGTCTAGTTATGTGTTTATTTATTAACAAACTTTATTAATTCTCCAAATTTTAATAGGATTTTAAAATTACCCACACATATAAATTAAACCAAATTAGTTTTAAGGCCCAATTTTATCAACTTAATTTGTATCATTTAATAATACTCATTAGCCCAAATAAATTAAATATGAGTTGACCCAAATAAAAACAAAGTCCAATTAATATGGTTTTAAAAAAAAATTCTTTTTTTTTTCCGGGTATTACATAACAAGTGTTTAAAATGAGAAAGCACTCAATATGGGGTGTGTACAGAGCAAATTTGATAAGGCTTCCTCGCCTTTTCCTCTTAAAATATGGCCACCCCAAGCTCTATATTTATAGAGCTGGTGGCCACAGGTGTACCTGCGGCAGCCGCAGATGCACCTGCTGCAGCCCGGGGTGCCCCCGGGCTTTGACGTCTTGAAGTACGTGCACTCGTGCACTGTGATGTCCGTTCGAACTTGCAGAACTTCAATTTTAGCATTCGGTTGAGGTGTACAAGACCTTCTTCGGACCGCCGTTGTCGAGAGTTACGCAATGACATGGGATTAGAGGTTGTACGAAGTCAGGAAGATGGGACCATGCCCATAGTCTTCAAGCTTCAAATTCTATTCAGTGTGCTGCCACTCGTAATAGTCACTTGGGATTGGAACTCTTTGGCTCTTGTGGGACATTATTGTGTAAAAATGTATGTATGAGATGTTGAGACGACACAATATGGGGTTGAGGTGGAAAGATGACGGTTTTGCCCCTCACCAGGGTTATCTCCGGTTTGGGCTGATAGTAGACGTTGCTCAAGGTTATCTCTGAGATTGGACTGCTGCAAGTTTTTGAATTCCTCAGGGTCATCTTTAAGTGTGTTTGTCTTCCCAGTGTTATCTCTGGGTCTTTGGAATGAGTGCCTCAGCGGGAGTTCTAAGGTTGAAGCTGATTGCATGCATTTCAAACAAGCATTTTTGGGGTTATCGCCGGAACTGCAATGGCATTCCTTGGGGTTATCTCCAAGGATGACACTCGGGGTTATCTCTGTGGTTGGAACTGATACTCCATGTATGTGTTCCGGGGTTGAGACTGAACTTCCGGTGGTATCCGGAATGGATATGAGCTGCCTTCCAGGGTTATCTCTGAAAGACGAATCTACCCTCCTGCAATGTTAGTAACAAGTGTGCAGAAAATTTTGAGTGTCTACAGATGCCCCTCTTTATCATATTCATGTAATGCAAGGCATGGATAGGATAAAGAATCCTAGACACTTGAAATGAAACAAGATACACATGATGCCATGTGCAGCAACATGATGCAAATGCATGATGGATGTATGTTGTTGTATTATTTTCCAACATGATGGGATAATTTTTGGTTCCCTGTTAATCCTACCGGGGATGATAATCAGTGATGTCTTGGACGTGTAATCCAATTTTTCCAGGATGTTGACGTTGGGGTTATCACCAAAGTCCTAAATCCTTGATACATACTTTACCTTGAAGATGTGCCTCTATCGTATGCAAGAGATCTGTGGGGATAAAACTTTGTCTATTTGAGGATGTGTATAACATATTCCATCATTGGTCCTCTCCAATAAGGATGAACTTCTCTGGTTTGTGTCACCAGTATATACCACGGTCCTGTTGGAGTTACTGCCAACAGTATGTATTGTCAGGGCTACCTGACCTTCGTTGACGTGTGTATCAACGGATAGATCCTTGTTGGGAAAACTGTCAAGGCTGCTTGACCTTCATTGATGTGTGCATCAATGGATAAATCCTTGTTGGGTAAACTGTTAAGATTGCTTGACCTTCATTGATGTGTGTATCAATGATTGAAAATACGTTGTAACCCCCACCGGGGGACATGTCAAGGCTGCTTGACCTTTATTGATGCGTATATCAATGGTTGAAAATGTGTTATAACCCCCGCAAGGGATACTTGATCAATGAATGAAATCTGCATTGTGACCCCCGCCGGGGATACGTATCGATGTATGAAATCTGCGTTGTAACCCCCGTCGGGGATACGTTTAGGATTATTGTAACACCCCCTCCTGGAAAAGGAAAGGGAGGTCACGTGTGAAGCACAACAAACCTCAAAATAAAGAAAACAGAGCACTAATAACCTCAAATTATTAATAGTGGTGATCCATTAATAGCGTACTAAATAAAATTCTCCAAATAAAGTCAAAATAATTAAAACTTAAAATTCGAAATAACCTAGATGGTCAAAGGCAACTCTCTCATCACACTAGCCCTGAATCACCCCTGCAAACCTGCCGGAAGAAAAACACAGCATGAGCCAATTGCCCAGTACGGATACAGATATACAACTGATATACGAAAACAACTGAGACAAAATACTGAACAAAGCCTCAAGTGTAAATACTGAAAAAAATATAATCTCCAAAGATCTGAATCAACAAAATTGACGAAACCAATAGACGAATAGAGAAATAACGAACTGAAGTAACTAACTCAATAAATTAAACTGAACAGAAACGAAAAAAACTAATACAAAAAAAATAATAAGCTGAAACAAATGGCTGTGATTATTTCATACCGAGTGATTTCAAAAATATATTTTGCCACACCGACAAGTCAAACTAATGCCACACATGCAAGTCAAAATAATGCCACACAGGCAAGTCAAATGATGCCACACAGGCAAATCACACATTGGACCGCGAATCCAAATGTATGCAAATCGGATAGGTGTGTTTGGCACAACATCACCAATCCGCAGAACAGAAAACTAGGGTTAACCCATACGCCTCTCACAACAAAACACCAAATGACCCGCTTCCTCCGGAGCCCAAAATAGAGACATCGTGGACTAATCACACTGCCACGGAAAGTGTCTTGCCTCTCGTGCCAAGACGACATGCCTGTGGTACCCCCACAGGTGGTTATAGCTCAGGTATACCCTACGGTATATTCTAACAAAAATATCATGTCACAACACATGCGACATAATACCAACAAAAGGGTTCTATATGTACATGTTGAACCAAATCAAATTATAGTCACAAGGTTTCAAAAAGAAGGTAGCAATATGTACCGCTCTACAATTATCAAAAATAAATACTAAACATGATATCCTAATTCAAAGAGTACAAATACGAGTCATATGTATCAACTCCAAAATAAAACTAATATATTTATTTCACAGGAAACAATTATGTGAAATAATAACGAAATTCGAACAAGCGACAAAACGAACAAGTCAAATTTAACAAGAGTATCGCAGAAAGAGTATGGAATCCGTACCTGATACTTCCAAACCATTTATAACACACTCCCCTAAATCTTACCCTCAAATGCCCACGATATCAAATACAAAACGTTATTCGCAACCTAAACATATTCACCTCAAATTAAAAACAATCCAAACTAATAATTTCAAAATAATTCATAATCTATTTAATATGCCTTTAATCATCGTCTTTTATCAATTATTAATACTCCAAAATTTATATTCCAAATATAACTCTTGAAATTCCTTTCGTCCGATCTAATTACACAAATTAACATAAATAAATTAATATCTATAAGTTAAATTACTAATTACAAATTTACTTTTCCTAAGACTCACATTAATATAATTATAAATGCTACTAGTATAATTATTATTTATTCCTGTAACTTTCAAATTTTAAATATGTTTAAAAAAAATCCTACACAATATATTAACCAAAATATTATAATTGTTAACTAAAATATTATAACAGAATTCATAAATATAAAAGCCACACATAAATATACAAGTTGATCCCTTCAAAATTCATCCCTATTTCATAGCTTTATGTAGTATTTTAAAGATTTACTCTCCTATTATTTTTTTTACTCCATATACGAACATGATATATATATATATATATATATATATATATATATATATATATATATATGTATGTATGTATAGCCCCATTACCATCACACTATTAGAATGCCCATGACATACTCCATGCAAAATTATCAAATTTTCTTAAGTTGTCAGCATATCACACCTCAATTATATATATACCTACTATCACAATATTATAGTATATATATATATATATATATAAATTAAAGAAGGTCTTCCACATGATATATGAAAAGTCATCTTACATGACTTAGGCTTCTATTGCAGATGAACAAATTATTCCTCTCCTTTTTCTTCTCTCTGTAGCGGCGGCAGCTTGATCCCCTTTTCTTTTCCTTCGATCAGTTGGTATAAAATATGATGAAGCACTTAGGTTTTGTTTATTTATTAACAGATTTTTATTAACTTTTCCTAATTATAATAGGTTTTACTTATTTATATATCTTATTGTGTCTCCAAATTTTAATAGGATTTTAATATTACCCAAATATAAATTAGACCCAATTTGTATAAAATCCCAAATTAATGTAGTCACATACTCATTATAGTCCACACAAATTAAATACAATTTGACCCAGACATAAGAAAAACCCAATTAAACTATGAATTTAAATATTATTATTATTATTATTAATATTATTTTTTTATTATTTTTATTTATTTTTTTACCGGGTATTACAATTATGACCCTGTATTTGGTGGCATCCGACCTGTGTGAGGTATTACCAGGTATTATTTTCAAAATCTGAGATCATCGGTATAGTGTACCTTGTATTTAGGCGAATACCAATGTGGGACATGTAAAGCAGGATTCCAGGCTATTCCGCTCAGTCGCGTAGCATTTTTATTCCTGATTTGGCATTTTCAGCTTGTGAAACCTCCTTTGCAATTCGAGTTGAACTGAGCTGAAAAGGTGGGACCCATGTAGGGGTGCCGCGGGTACACCTGCGACAGCCGCAGGTGGACCTGCGGCCAACCGTGGGTATGAAATGCCTGTGGGTTGCTTTCATAAGTCATTCTCAAGTTACGCCGCAAAGGAAATCTGAGAGCTCTACTTCAGATCAGCTGAGTTCAGGTGACTTTCTGCAAATTCTGCCACCGTACAAGTGTTCTACACTGTCCTCGTAACGTATACATGTATTCTTTTCCAGTCTTTATCCGTTGAAAAATGACTTATCACATGTAATGCATCTAAACACATAGTAGTGAATATGCATGCTGATATGACTTGATAAAAAATATTCAACATAGTAAATGTTAGTATTAAACCATGCTGAACATAATAATGTGAAACAATTTGACTTTTGAAACAGTCAAATTGGCACCTTTTACTGTCATTTCTTATCCTATTTGAGGATAAATGAGTAAAGGTAGAAAAACAAAATAATCCTGGTAATTAGACTACACTTACGGATTTTTTAATATGATGTATTAATGCATGTAGGATGTATAAGACTGTGGGCAGGTGTGCTACTAAATGGCCACCTAGTCATGCCTATGTGCATGTGGATAATCTTATTTATAAAGGGACTATGGCAAAAAATTTCCAAAATGTAGGCATTGGGTAGTCATGCATTTTTAACTCTACTGTATATGTATGTTAAAATAATGCATGCATGCATGTAGTCATAAACTGCATTTTGAAAAGCTCCAGGTCAGAATTTACCACACCCTTTCTGAGGTGATTTGGAGACTTCTGTCCAGATATTATGGATCCGGATCTGCCGAGTAGTTTCCGCAGGACCACTTCTGGTGTACGGAGGAGGGCTTCTGAATTGCCTCGACCCCGTTCTATTAGACAGCCTCGTCGTTTAGTGGAGACGATGATATGTCCAGTCCAGGTTGAAGTGCCAGACGTCGAGGACGAGGAGGAGGATGTTATGGTTGTGGACCCCGCTCCTGCTGTACGTGTTCCCTGTAGGGATTTTCCAGGCATTCAGTTGGCGAACCCAGAGCTTCTGGGTGATTTTAGTCGAGACCCTTCAGTTTACCTGTATGAAAATGAGGTATAAAGTTAGATATTAATCTTCCTTCTTTCCTATTGATGAGGAGTAAAGGATTTTGATGTTGATCTGCATTTGATGTAGGTTCCCGGCTTTACACAGCCTCGAGGGAACTGGTTTAGTATCCACTCTATGTATCAGGCCCTGCATGATGACTATAGAGCGATTGTACAAGGTTGGGGATTCGGGACGTTCTTTTCCATTCTTCCTCGTCGTTGTCCCTGGGGTTACCTCAGGACATTGTCTGAGCGCTAGTTTCACCAGACTCAGTTACTCCACTTACTAGATTGTGAGGTGATGATTACGCCGATGGATTGGCGGTTTATCACAGGTATGGAGTTTGGAGGGGCACTAGTGCCTTGTACGGCGGAAAATTACCCCTACTGCTGTCAGATCCTTGCTAGGAGTTCCGGCGGAGGCGCTCAAGGGCAGAACTGTTCGTATAGGTCCTTTGAGCGTAGATGCTATAAGCGTTCGGCGATTGTTCTTGATGATAATTAGGGGCTGCTTCATAGCAGATAACTCTTCTACGGTGTCCTTCGCTTTGATCAGCGCCACTCGACACGTGGACAGTATAGGAGAGTATGATTGAGGTTCCTATACCTTCGCCTATTTCCTTAGGGGAATGCGTGTAACAACCTAATATTTTCAATAAAATTAAATTAGAAATTTTGCATATAATTTTTTTTTATTTATTAAAATAAATGTGGGGAATATGTATAAGTCAAACCATATGTATTTATGTGATAAATAAAAATATATTTATTACATGAATAATTACAAATAATTTTATTTTAGAATTATTGATCATTATAAACCATATTCTTATAATAATTAATTTTATAGTAAAAATGTTTTTTATTTTTTATTTTACATGAAAATATGATTATAATATTATTTAAATAATATATGAAATGATTATAGATCTATTATAATAATTATTTTATTATATGAATTTATTTCAAATTAATTAAGTTAATTATTATAACTTAATTAATAATGGTATGTATTTGAAAGATAAATCAGATATGGAATCCAAACCATAATTTTGGATTTTTAACAATGAATGAGAATAATAATATAATATTATTTCTTTTTTAATGCTATAAATATGTACTGTATGTACGTATTGATAATAATTAGGTCAATTATGGTACGACAGTATAAAACCCTAGCATTGCTTTTATAAACCCTAATTTAAAAAGTCAAATACAACTTTAAGAATTTGTTAAGTTGTTGTGTAGTCGTGATAATGTGATTAACGTCTGGTATAATAGAATTTAAGGTTAATTAGGGAAAACCTAATTATTATTTAGGAACCCTAATTACTAGAAATCCTAATTAGTAATTATAAACCCTAATTACTAAATTAGAGCCTTAATTGCTAAATTATAAAGCTTAATGTTAATTAGTAAATACTTAAACCTAATTTTCAAGTCTATGTAATTAGAAAATCTAACTAATTAGCAAACCCTAATTTTCCATTTTTAGAAACTAATTTTCCTATTTTGAAATCCTAAATAAAAAGCCTAGAAAATTAATTTTTGGAAACCTTAGGGTTAAACCCTGAGGGTTAAATCCTAATGGTCAAATCCTAAGGGTTTGCCAAGTTACTTTAGTGCCATTAAAATTTCTAGCCAATTGACTATTTTGCCCCTCTTGTATTAATTAAGATAACTTGCAAATCTAGCAAAGATTGGAGTTGTTCAACAACTCTAGATTATCCCACGTGCTAAAATATATACACATCAGCCTTATATCTCAGCAAAATACATTGTATTCAAGTCTTATATAAGATCAAAGAGAGAGAAAAGTGCTAACATTTGATCATTTGTGCTCATACACTTTACCAAGACCATCTCTCTCTAAACCCACGAAATCCTAAAGCATTTCAGTCCCAAAACAAAGCCCCACTATCATATCTAACAAATCAGAAGCCTAAGATCAAGAATTTGTTCTTAAAGGCATAAAACCTAACCCTAGAATTTGATCTTTAATCTTATATTAAATCTTGTGTTTTAATGTTAAAACATGTTGTTTGTAGTCTTTATTGATGATCTGGGTTGATAGATGTTAGATCCATAACATCTATAGGCTCAGATTTGATGTTTTTGCAAATCTAGAAAAACTGAGAAATATGGTCTGACAACCAAATGTCAGGTCCCATAGATCTCAGTATGTTATGTGATTTTGTTGTTTAAATGTTTGATCATGTAGCATGTCATGTGAACTTTACTCTGAAACTTGAATCAAGTCTAAAACATGTACAGATTTCATTTTATTGATGGTTAAAGTCGGTTGACCGACCATGACCAAGTGAAATCTGGGCAGTCATGAACTTGCCCAGAAAGCTCTGACAGCTAGTTCATGGGCCCAGATCTTTCATGTTTTTTTTGATCTGTGTTTGTTGTTGTATCTAGTTTGTAGTTTGGTATATGGACTACATGTTTATGCCTTAAAATCTCCTAAGAATCAATTAGGGTGAAGGTAGTGGCTGGTCAAAGTTGTCTAAAAGGTCACGAAAACTGTTTTTTGGAATTTCCAGAAAACAGATGAACACTGCCTCTGATAGGGTTTGACCGGCCTAGATCTCACGATTCTCTTGTTGTTGTATTGATGTTTTGTAATGAATTTGTACCTTTACATGTTGGCTACACACTTCAACCTTTAAATCACAAAAACAACACATGGATTGCAAGTTATGGAAACCCAAATATGGCCAGTCAAACTGTTCTTCATTTATGGGTAACCCAGAAAATAAAGAACAGCTCTGACAGCCACTTTGCATGCTCAGATCTCGTTCGTGCTATGTTGTTTGGTCATGTTTGTTGTTGGATCATGTAGTTTTACATTAGCACTACAAGATTTGACCAAAACCATGTCCAGAAACATCACAAATTATGAATTATTCTTGGTCAAAGTAGTACCCTCGATCACTGTCTATGAAGATCTGGGTTTGATGAAGAACACCTATAGCGACGGTTCTATCGTTATAGGCAGTCTTTAGCAACATTTTATTTCTAAAATTAATTATTTTATTAAATAATTAAATAAAAATAGTTTTTAATTATTAAAAATATAAAATAAATTACTAAAAATTATTTTAAAGCCTAAAAATTAATTTTTAATAATTTTGAATATATTTCATTAATATTTAATATATTTAATTATAATATTAAATAAATTATTTAAAAATGATTTTAATACATGAAAAATCATTTAAAAATATATTAAGGTATAAGAAAATATTTTATGTTTTTTAATAAATTTTAATATTAGGTGATGAATTTCATTAATTAATTAATATTAATGGTAATTAATTTATTTAATAAATATATTAAATAAATTAGTGAAAAATAGAATTAATGATTTAAAAATAATAAAAAATTATTTAAGTGTTATGAAAGTATTTTAAGTTATAAAATATAACTTTTAATATTTAAAGGATAATTTCATTAATAATTTAATAGTAATGATAATACTTTAATATTAATGATATTTGAATTATTTAATGTTTATATTAAATAAATAGTTTAAAATGATTTTATTGATTAAAAATATTTTAAGTTATTAATGGCAATTATTTAAAAATGATTTTAATTGTTTTAAAAATCATTTAAGTGTAATATCAATACTTTAGAAATATTTTGAGTTATTAAAAATAAATTTAATATTTTGGCAATAGTTTCGTTAATATTTTAATATTAATTAAATATTAATGATAATAGAATTATTTAATATTTAAATTACTTAATAATGATTATGATGTTTAAAAAATCATAACAAATTATAATAATTGTTTAAAAATTATTATAAGTCATTTAAAAATAATATGACTGATATTTAAGTTATTTAAATGGATAATGAACTACAGCATAGAGTCTTAGACTCGATAATTACCCGATAAAGCCGTTGGTACACCGACATGTTCCAGAAATTGATCTGGACTTATATGAATTGTCTGTATACATGTTTTGTTTGATCCAATGACTGTTAAACATATGTGACAATATGTGTAGGTTATGTGCTGACTGCAAATAACAATACTATGTGTTATAATATATTATTTAAATCAAATAAATGATTTTATTAATGATAGGGCTTGATATAAAAGATAAAACTAAGTTGCATAACTGTAAGCAGCAGACCAGGCAAGTATCTAACCCTTTGCATTTACTTTATACAATGGACATGCGTAAGATAATATCTGAACTATTCTTTTTCATTGTTTAAATATCTTAACCTTTGTATATACTTATACAATGATTCTGTATAAGTAAGTTATTAGACTATAATCTGTTGTACAAGTTCCTTAATTCTGTTGTTATAGATCAAGATATATATTCTATTCGTTAATTTCTAAACATAGTTATACAAGTGACCTCACTTGAATAATCATTATATTTTATCACATGTTGATACATACTTATTGGTGTCCAGTATGTATATGTTGACTTAAAAGACATCTAAGCTATTTGACCCGGCTAGACACAAACTTAAAAATGTTGTTGAACAATATAGAACTTTATTGTTATCCAACCGAAATATTTTGGTTCGGATTCTAGACTGTTATAAACATCCCAAATATGGGAAACTTTTACGCGCCTAAGGCGAATATGCTGGACGAAAATATCGTTCTTGTATGTAGTATTGATCAATACAGGGCATAACGGGCTGATCACCCCTGTGCCTATAAGTTATGAAGGTTTACAGATGAAGTTCTGTTTTACCTTTTCAAAAATAGAAAACAATGTTCATAGTCTGTAGACTGATCCTCATTTATAGTCAGTACTTAGTTTCAAAAATTTGAAATCGAAATGATATGTTGTTTATTATTGGTTTATCTTACTTCACAACTGTTGATTCGTTGTAGAAGTGTTATTCACGGTAAACATTTACTTTATTCAGCTAACTGTTACTGATTGCTATTACTTGCTGAGAACTCAAATACTCATCCTTGCTTAATTTAAATGTTTTCAGTTAAGTGTGAATAACCTGAAGGCTCTGCCAAGAACAAGGGAAAAGGGAAGGTTGTTGATTAAGTTTGTGCTATTCTATGTAATAACTAAACTTTATTAAGATAATGATATATATTATTATCATGTATTATAATGAATGTATTAAATGTTACGTACTTGAGATTAGACTCTGATAATTATGTAAATTAAGTTTGATATTTATATTATTGTTATTATTATTAGTATTATTTCGCTCATAGAAATGGTATCGTAAAGTACCGAGTTTGGGTTTCAACTACCTGAATTTGGGGGCGTCACATGTTGGTATCAGAGCTTAGAGTTAGAAACCTTAGGTGGGATAGACCTTAGGCTATAACCTTAGAACAGAGGAAAACGTTGAAAATAAAAATAACTCATATAGAGTTTAAAAAGGAGATAAATTAAATCAGTTCATCGTCAAACAAAATAAAAGATAACCTATATAAAATTATTATTTGTTATGTGTATATATTATATGTGAGATTCCCGAAATTATGAAATAAAAGTATTCAATTTTCTTATAATTATTATTTATTTCGTAAATGGTTAAATTGATAAAAGGTTAAAGTTAAGGGTGATATTTGAAAATTTTGCAAAGTAAGCAAGTTGTTATAAAATATTCGTTGTGTCGGGGAATATTCGATTGGTCGAAGAATATTCTTTTTGTCGACGAATATCCGTACGACGTCACAATCATTAGTGGACCCCACAACAAAAGTTTTGTCGTAGTAAGAAAACGACATAATTATCTTTTATTAAAAATAACGACAAAAGTGTTACCGTTAAAACTGTTGAACTACTCGGTAGTAAAAGTACAGTAATACGCGTTGTTGCATAGTAGCACACGGTATTAATTATTAATGCTTACGTAAGAAGTCACTCAGTTATACTCAATTATTGCTACAGTAATTGCTGCATCATATCTCTTATATTATTTATTCAATTATTGTTATAGTATCATCTATATAATATGTTATATTATTAAATCAATAATTGAGACGGCAAAGTTATTCATATTATTATTTTCATTATTGACAATGTCTAGAAGTTTTGTCAAGGAGAGGTTTGGTCATCTAATTGCGCGCCAATAAGGAGAAATCCTTATCTGAAAGCCCCCTCTTTCTTGGGAACGACCTGATTGTTAAATATTGTGAACTATAATATTAATGATGAATAAGTTCGTGTTGATTAAAGATGAAATTGATAGTTCCATTATGTTGGAATTATTTGTGTTAGTGAAAATCGACATTTATTTCGATAATAATTGATGTCTGAAAGTTATATTGACCAATCGGGTAATTAATTGGATAAATGAGCAATTAATTGCTATTAATTCACATGATTATAACTATTTGTTCACATGTGTGTACTATTGATTCAAATTCTTGTACTATTAGGGGAGTTGGTGCAAGATTGATAATACATGCATGACTAAGTTAAAAATGGAGGTATAGATGGAGGTACTATACTGTAATTCATATTTTTACATGTCTAGAACTATTGATTCACATGATTTACTATTAGGGAAGGTGGTGCAAGTTTGTTAATACTTGCATGACTAAATTAAAAATGAAGGAAAAGATGAAGGTATTATACTGTAATATTTCGAGCCTTTAAAATGTGCAATTATTAAAACTATATTTTCCTATAAATAGAAGCTCATTCCTTCATTATTTTTTACCAATTCACTAAAGCTATAAAGCAATTATTATAAAGAGAAATTATAGAGAGAAAGAAGAAGAGATGTCTGCTACCTCACTATTCCAGTATCCAGTCTTCTTTTGAGGTAATAAGAGTGTTGCCGAGTCGAGCGGGGATAACAAGTGAATAGAATGGTGGTCTATAGCTGTTGAGGTTCTCCCTAAATAGTATGAAAATAATTTTATTGAGAACTTTAGATAAGTGTGTCGTATTGTATACATCATTTGATATTTAATTTTGGTGAACCGAATAGGGTGAGGTGAACCCAACTTTGGAAGGGAGTTTTTTCCACTATCATACAAGATGTCTAATGACAGACGACTTCGTGTTATCATAAGATAGGGTTGTGCACATCCACTTGCTGAGTATATCTACGAGCACTACCTATATAATCTTGGCGTTTATTTGAAATAAAATTTTCACTTGGAGACAACGGAGATAATTATATGTCAATAGAAGACTCACCATTGGAAAGAAGATGATCGTAATATTCTCATTTTTCTTTAGGGTCTATTGGGTCAACCAAAGATAATTCTGTGGACATATGATATCTATCATAACCTAGACGCATGACCTCCCATGTATGAAGGTTTTCTTGAGCACTTCCCAAAGATTTTAATTTCTAAAACAGTTTTTGACTGTACTTTTATGTAAAGTACCATTGTAAGGTTATGGTCGAGCACCATGAGAGTTACAAACATTTGTATTAAAACTCACAGCTTATCTGTTATCGTACTCTGTACAACAGTTCAGTAGTTGTGTAAATGAAGTTTGTATTTGATTTTTATAGTGTGATATCTGGCGACTCAGAATGGGTCGTGTGGACCTATTTTTATTTTTTTTTGTTATCCGTGGGTTTCCGACCCGCAGGCCGACTAATCCCCCGAGCCCAGTACCAGAGCGGTTTGCTACCCGACTTGCGCCAGGGGTACCGTAAAGTGAAAGCAACCTTGATGAGATGGTTATTGTGGAAAACGTAGTACCAGATTCGGAAATGGTGGAACTAACAGATAGTGATTCAGACACTGAAGTCAGAGCTGATCAAGCATCAACGGAGGTGCAGAATCTAAGGAACAAGGTTTCTTCTCTGGAAAAGCTGTGGGAAATAGAAAAAGTGTTAATTAGTCAATTGCGAAAAGCATTAATAGAAACAATGGAAGAATAAGATAAGCTTAAAATCCAAATTGATCAAATGGGAGCCAAGAGCAATAAATCATGTGCAGCTCCGAGAAAAAAGGGGAAAAGAAAGATGAAAGACCGCGATATAGGAAATTTTGATAATAACCAAGGGAACCTTAACCGAATAGAGAAGTGTACAAACTGTGACAGAAAACATGAAGGCGCATGCAGGAAAAGGGAGAATGTTTGCTACAATTGCGGACATGATGGACATTTCTCTCCTCATTGTCCCAATCTAAAGTAAGGTGTCTGTTTTATTTGTGGGAAGAAGGTCATCAGGTGAAAGGTTGTCCAAGATCAAGAAAAGGGCGTAGTGAATATGTATTATAGTTTCTGTTGTGTAGGTGTGTTTAATGTAATGTATGTGATAAGTATGTTTATGTAATGTAATATTCCCAACTTTTGTATGAGTCAAAGCCGTAAATCCCGACTTTTGTGGTCACAAAGGGATAGTAGTATGGGTTATGTTATGTAAATTATTTTGAATTAATCAAATGAATATGAATCTATGTTTGATTAATAAAATAAGTTTGATACGTGAAACTTATATAATAAGGTTTATAATGTAAAGAATAATTTATGGTCTTATTTAACCAGATAATGCCGCTAAGACTTCAAACTCAAAATCAAAGGGCAGAAGAATCTATCAATAACGATGGGGGATAACAACCAGACCCTATGCAGCACTTTGCAAACATGGTAACTCAGGCTATGCAACAAGGAATGCCAACCGTAGGGAACCAGTAGGACAATCGCTTGACGAACTTCAAAGATTTTAAGGCTGTAGGACTGCTTGAATTTAGAGGTACAACTGACCCTGTAGAAGCCCAAACATGCGTTAAGGAGATAGAGAAAGCGTTTGTGATAGCTAGGGTAGCTGAGGGGCAAAAGACAGCTTTTGCCACCTACATGATGAAGGGGGATGCGAATTTTTGGTGGGAAACGTTGTTAGAGTTTATGCCCTAGAGGCCAATTATTTGATATAATTGCTTAATGTTTTGATATTATATTTGATTGAATAAATGAATGATTTTATTATGGTTTTATTTACTGCGTTATATAATTGTTAACATAATAAAATTTCTTAGAATAGTGATATAAATTATATGGTTTCAAGTATGTGACTTGAACATGAGATTATATAATTACGATTAGTATCATTGTTCTTAAATGTCCCTAGTCGAGTATCATTGTTGATGGGACAACATTGATGCATTGAGACTAGTACGTGGATTGACTGATGACCAAATCTCATTGGTCATAAATATATGAGATATTAAGTCAATGCATAGGTACATGTTAGAGAACGATGTACTTGACAGACCCACCATGAGAATTCTATGTGGAGCATTATACAAAGTGTCATTAGAAATTCTCATAGTGATAATGATGTAATGGTCCTTCGACCTGAAATCGCTATATTACTACACGGGAATTTATGTACTTTGATATCATCTAACCTTTAATAGGGTGGACTATAAAGGTGATTATTGGGTACATCATGAATCGTGTGAGGAATATGAGTGATCTAGATGGAATTTAACCCTCCTATATATTAGGGGTGATATCCATAGGCCTCTTGATTGAGTAGGACTATGAAATACATGGCCATGCTCAAATAGTGATTTATTTCATATAGTCTACTCATTGATCAAGAAAGCTCAGATTAAATTATGAAGAGTATGACACATTCCATGACTCGAGTTTAATCTAGGATATTAAGGTTAAAAGGATTAAATTGCATTGAAACATTGGTCACGAAAAGGTTGCATCGAATCATCGATCTTGTTATTACTTGGGTTGCAGTGATGCATTACTAGATGCCACTCACTATTTATAATTTTATAATATAATTTTAAATTATTGCCAACGTAATAATAACCTATAGGGTCACACACATAGAACGTAATTCAAAATGGAATTAATTTAAATTTTAAGGATTTAAATATATTGATATGATTAATAGTATTTAAATCACGAATTTAAATTAAAAGGATAATTTATATATATGTATATTAATTAAGTAAGACTTAATTAAGATATATATATATATATATATATATATATATAAATTCGGATTTTATGAAATTAGGTTTTGATTAATCCCCTTTTTAACTACTATATATATGATATAATAGCCACTTAGGGAATCATAACATCATAACCCTAGCCGCTCTTAGAGAGAGACTAGAGAGAAACAGTTCTAAAATCCATTCCTTTTCGTGGCTAGTACCGCAGTTCCGTTTACTGCAAATCATACGACGGTTCGCGGGGCGTTCGTGTGGATACCGTAGAGGCACGATTCGTTTGGATTGTGTTGAAGATTCGAGAGCATCAATTTTAGAAGCATTTTTATATTCAGTATAATTTCTAACCACTGAATTAATTATTTTCGCATGGATCCTGTTTAGGGTTTCAGAAATTGCTTTAAATTGTTCTATTTCCGCTGTGCGTTTTTGTGTCGAAACCCTACAGTGGTATCAGAGCTAGTTGCGAAACGATTAATTCAGATAACATGTTTAATTATTTTCAATATATATGGTATGTGATGATACAATTTTACCGATCTGAAATTGAGTATATGATATTCTGTAATAGACATATTTTGATATTATAAATATCAGTAATAGATATGCATGTATATATTGTTTTGTTAAGTGTATCTTATATGGCGTAATAACAGTATTCAGTTTAATAAGATTAATTGAAACTTGACATATATGATATGTATCGGGTGTATTGTTAGTATGACTATTTTGGTGGATTAAAATACGTGATTCTGAAACTGTTTCATAGAATCATTTGAAAAAATTCTGTAATACAGATTGTAGTTCGAAAATTTATTCCAAGGGCGCTGCCCCCGACCCCGCTCGTTGACCGGACCACCGCCAGGGGGGGAGACCCCCCCTTGAACCCCCTCGTCGTAGCGCACGATGGTCGTGACCCCAATTTGTTATATATATTTTTCTTTAATTTTGTATAAACTGTTATATGATTATTGTGATATGCATGGTGCACAGTTATGGCCTTTTGACCCATAGTTTAGTGGTTTTGGTTTTGAAATACGGCTTGCATGTCGTGCCTTTCTATAAATTCTAATGTAAAATTCTCTTCTCATCTAAATCCCTAAGAATGTAACTCGAGGTTTCTTTATGTCATGTAATAATCTGTAATCGTTGAAGATGAAAAGATGAAGGACACAATGGAAAGATGATGATGGAGAGTAGGCACATGCTTGAGGAAGATCCAAGGAAGCTATTTATTTTATGATCTTTTACCACCTTAGATTGACCTTCAATCTTTCATTAGCTTGAAAAGATTGACAGTGGATTGGGCCATAACTGTGACACATTTAATTTTGCACTTTATTTATGCTTGTATGCGATATGATATGATAAATAATGTGCATGCTTAATAAGATTAAAATTGATGAGATCTAAATTTATTAATAAAATCCCTCATTAAATTATTAAGTCTAAATCAGATGCCTTCCAATGAATAACACTCATCAAGACCTTGATCAATAGATGTAGGTTTTCCAAAGCAAAGTACCCTATTTATCTAGGTAAGATGCGATAGGATAATTGTGATATCCAAATTGTTAAAATCATTAGGCCCGACTTAACTAAGTTATCTCAATAGGATTGTGGACTTAGAGGCATAGAGTTTGGTAGGTACCATTAGATGGACTAGAAACAATTGTTGTTTACTAAACTATCCAGGAGTTATATATGATATAATTGACAAAAGGGTTGTCTACCTAAATAATTGTGTTTTAAGAGATTAGCCAAAGCTAACTTAGGGCATAATGAAATATGGATCTTGCCTCACTAGAAAGATTTAATTGAAAATGCTTTTCGAATTAATGGTGAGGGCTATTAATTTGAATAAAATAGTGGGAGATATATTTTGAATGTACTATTATCAATTACATAATATCAATTCTGCAATTTGACTTGTTATTTTTTTGCACTTATAAATTGTAGATATCAATGGCAAATAACAACAATACAAGTAGTCTTTCACTACGATCAGTCCTTGAGAAGGACAAGCTGAGTGGAATTAATTTCCTTGACTGGCATGGGAACTTGAGGATTGTCTTCAAACAAGAGCGCAAGCTATATGTGTAAGACCCCAAATTATTAATAAATGAAATTTAATTTCCTCTATTTATTATTTTGAAATAGTAAGGGTTGATTTGATTAATGTGGTTAGTTGTGGGTAAAATACGCAAATATTTTAAATAAGCAAGTGGTTATAAAATATTCATTGTTGTCGGTGAATATTCAATTGGTCGTGGAATATTCTTGCTGTCGGAGAATATTCGTACGACAGCGCAGTCTTTTGTGGGCCCCATAACGGAAAGCGATTGGATGAAGAAAACGACAAGTATAAGTTGTTTATAAATAACGGCGCAGTTGTTACCGTTAATACTGTTGGAATATTCGGTGGTTAAAACACAGTAATACGCGTTGTTGAACAGTAGCACACGGTATTGCACCAATTATTGATTCTTACGTAAGAAGGCACTACTCAATAATTGTTACAGTAATTACTGTTTAGTATTTTATTTTATTGATTCAATAATTGTTGCGTTGATTTTTTATATTACTGTTATTTCAATAATTGTCACTACACAGTATTTTTCATAATCGGAGCAATAATTCACATTATCTGAATAATATTATTAGATAACATTATTGGCAATGTCTAGAAAGTTCTGTCTAAGGAGAGGTTTGGTCACCTAATTGCGCGCCAGTAAGGAGAAATCTTTATTGGAAAGCCCCCTCTTTCCTGGGAACGGTCTGGTTGCCAGTACTGTGATTCTGTAATATTATTTATGAATAATTAATTATTGATTTATATGATGAGGAAAATATTGATTTTATGTGGATATAGAAGGAAAAAAAATTTAAAGTGACAATTTTTAAAAATTGATAATTTATCTTTTCTGATAAAATAATATTTTATTATATTATTATAATATAATAATGGTGATATTTTTACAATGAATGTGGGATATATGAGTATATGAGGAGAAAGAGTATTTTTGTTGCAAAAGTTGTTTAACACATGTTTTGTGTGTCGGTGGACCCCATTTCTTGACTGAAATTTGATTATAGCCTGTAAAATCGTTCGTTTATGAATTTCGGTCAATTTCTGTTTGGAATTTGGAAAACTTTCTTCTGCAAAGTTGTAGAGAATTAAATTTCCTATAAAAAGTCGCGATATGTTAATTTTCTGATAAAAGGGCTATTTATTATGAATTATTGAAGTTTCGATATTCTGAAATAATTGATTTTTTGAAGTTTTAATTATTTTAATTAAGAAAAACGTTTTTGTTGTTTTATGGACATGTGTTAGGTGTTTGAGATCAGCTGGTAGGATGGCGTAGAAGATTTATTATATATATTAATATTATATTAAATTTTCTGCTTTTGTGTTCTAAGCAATTTCCTATAAATAGGGTGCTTAGGTTAGAATTAAAAATTACACCAGAAACTACAGATTTCTCTCTCTTTCTCTCTCTATAATATCGAGCGTATTTGTGAGTATTTTAATATTTTGAGTATTGTTATACGGTGTAAGTTCTTTCAGCACTATATCCAGTATTCCAGTCAGAAGTACTATTCTTTCTGAGGTAAGGGATGTTATTTTCTTATCAAATGATATTATTTCTTCAATATCATTATGCTGAAATATTGGTTGGAATTTTTTATCAAATTTGGAACTTTTTCATGTCGGGGTTACTATTCAGGAGTTACTATTCACGAGTACTATTCACGAAGCATGATGATGTTTTTTGTGAAATTTCTATCTTTTGGTGTCAGAGTTACTATTCACGTATACGGCACTATTCACGAATACGGCACTATTCACCGAAAAATGAAATTTCTTCTTTTCGTCCAAAATATCTATTCTGGATACTAACTTTAATTGTATCCATGTTTTGATCATTCTCGAATTTTACTCCACTCTGGATATTTATGAAGTATTTTTGAACTTGGATTATTTAAAGTACGAATCCTTAATACTTGTTCTTTTGTTTCACTGGATTCGTTTTCTTTAAAATATTTTTCATCATCCTCAGTCCTAAATGATGATATTACTGAATATCATTGGCCTGTAGTGCAAAGATGAATGATTTCTTGATGAATATCTTTGGCCCGTAGTGCAAAGATGAACAGGTGTTGAGATGAACATGACCGACTGATTAATATCTTTGGCCCGTAGTGCAAAGATGAACAGGTGTTTAGATGAACATGACCAACTGATGAATATCTTTGGCCTATAGTGCAAAGATGAATATTTGATTTCAGATATATATTAATTGATGTTACAGGGATAAAATATCGACGATGAACTTTTAAATTCATATATAGAAGATAGTAGTTTGCATTCTCTACTTAATTCTTCTAATGAATTATTATTTCTGCTGCGAAGATTGATTTAAAACTGGTTGTCTATTGTATTCTATTAGATTTTTCCCTGTTGAGGACTAACGATAATTTGTTCTATATTATCTTAGTCATAATGTTCTTTACTGGGCTAGTTGAGCTCACCCTTTTTCTTGTTGTTCCATTTTTCTTCTCAGGAGGCGAGAATGTAGCGAGTACTAGTCGGGGTGTGGAATGATGGTTCTAGAAGTGGTTCTAGTAGTGAATAGTGTATTAATAATTGTAATGAGGACCTATTTGAGTGTGGATATTGTCTAGATGACAATATTTGTATTCAAACTCACAGTTTTTATGTTGTATTAATAAAGTTGTAGTTGTTTCTGTACCATGTATTTGGCGACTCAAAATGGGTGTTGTATACCTATTTTGGGGGCATCACAATATGTCATTGAAAAGCCCATTCCTGCAGCACCAGCTGATACTACACCACGTGCGGAGAATAATGCTTACAAGAAGCATCAAGATGATGATCTGGACGTGAGTTGTCTCATGCTAGCAACCATGAATGAACGCTGAGCTTTAGAAGCAACATGAGTTGATGGATGCTTATTAGATAATCGAACATCTCAAGAAATTGTTTGAAGGGCATGCTTGACAAGAGAGGTATGATACAAGCAAGGCATTGTATCACTGCAAAATGGGTGAACGTGATCTAGTTGGTCCACATGTACTAAAAATGATTGGGTATATTGAGTACCTTGATAGGTTGGGTTTTCCAATCACTCCGGAGGCCCAAACAGATCTTGTTTTGCAATCCCTGAACAAGAGCTATTCTCAATTTGTCATGAATTATCTTATGAATGAAATTGCAAAACCCCTTACTGAGTTGTTGAGCATGTTAAGAACTGCCGAGAACAACATGAAAAAGGCATGACCCGCTCCCATAATGATGGTGAAAAGGGGGAATGCTAAGGTAAAATGGAAAGGCAAGAAGAATATAGGATCTAATTCCGGTGCCAAACCTAAATCCAAAACCAAACAAGCTTTAAAACCTAAAGGTGGGGTGGCTAAAGAAGGTGATTGTCATTTTTGTGGAAAACATGGACACTGGAAGAGGAATTGTCTTGCTTATTTGGAAGAAGTGAAAAAAAGGAAAGGAAGTGGGACTTCTGATTCAGGTAAATATATTATAGAAGTCAACTTGTCTACGTCTACATCATGGGTATTAGATAATGGATGTGGTTCTCACATTTGTGTTAATGTGCAGGAACTCCGAAGGAGTAGGACTTTGGCAAAAGGAGAGGTTGACCTACGTGTTGGGAATGGAGCAAGAGTTGCTGCACTGGCCGTAGGAACTTATCATTTATCTTTGCCCTCTGGGCTAGTTTTAGAATTAAAAGATTGTTATTTTGTGCCTGCTATAAGCAAAAATATTATTTCTGTTTCTTGTTTGGACAAGAAAGGTTTTTCATTTATAATAAAGAACAATCGTTGTTCGTTTTACTTAAATGATATATGTTATGGTGTTGCACAATTGTTTAATGGTCTTTATTTTCTTGATTTGGAAATGCCTATCTATAACATAAATACAAAAAGATTTAAATCAAATGATTTAAATCCTCTGGCACTGTCGTTTGGGCCATATAAATGAGAAAAGCATATCAAAACTCCATAAAGATGGATTTTTGGATTCATTTAATTTTGAATCATATGAAAAATGCGAATCTTGTTTATTAGGCAAGATGACTAAAACCCCTTTCACTGGACACAGTGAACGGGCTAGCGATATATTGGGACTTATACATAGTGATGTGTGTGGACCCATGAGTTTGTTAGCAAGAGGTAGGTTTTATTACTTCATTACATTTACTGACGACTTCAGAAGATAAGGATATGTGTATCTTATGAGACACAAATCCGAATCCTTTGAAAAGTTCAAGGAATTCAAGAATGAAGTTCAAAACCAATTTGGCAAAAGCATAAAAACCCTTCGATCCGATCGAGGAGGTGAATACTTAAGCCAAGACTTCGATGACCTTCTAAAGGAGTGTGGTATTATATCACAGCTCACTCCACCTGGAATACCACAATGGAATGGTGTGTCTGAGAGGAGGAATCGAACCTTGTTGGACATGGTATGATCAATGATGAGTCATGCGGATCTTCCAATAAGCTTTTGGGGTCATCCCCTAGAGACAGCTGCATTCACACTTAATCGTGTTCCTACAAAGACTGTTCAGAAGACACCTCAATGTGGACTGGGAAACGTCCTAGTGTGTCATTCATGAAGATTTGGGATTGTGAGGCGTTTGTAAAACATCTGGATTCTGACAAGCTCAGACCCAAATCTGACAAATGTAATTTTGTGGGATACCCAAAAGAAACAAAAGGGTATTATTTCGACAAATCTTCTGAGAACAAAGTGTTTGTTGCTCGAACTGGTATTTTTCTAGAAAGAGAATTTGTCTCTAAAGGAAACAGTGGGAGGAAAGTAGAACTCGAAGAAATTCGAGAACCACAGAATATCATTGAACCTGAGTTGGAACGTGAGCAGGAACCACAAGATGTTATGGAAAGTGAACCTGCTCAAATTACACAAGGAATTTGTAGATCTAGTAGGACACGCTAAGAGCTCGAGAGATATTATGGATATCTTGTGACTCAAAATGGCGATGTGATGCTCATAGATCAGGATGAGCCTGCTTCCTACCAAGAAGCTATGAATGGACCAGATTCTGAGAGATGGCTTGAAGCCATGAGATCTGAAATGGACTCCATGTATACTAACCAAGTATGGACTTTGGTTGATCCACCCAAAGGGGTAAAATCAATAGGGTGCAAGTGGGTTTTCAAGAAGAAAACTGACATGGATGGTAATGTACAAACCTATAAAGGCTGACTGGTAGCAAAAGGTTTCAAACAAGTTCAAGGTGTTAACTATGATGAATCCTTCTCTCTAGTGGCAATGGTTAAATCCATAAGGATCTTACTTGCTATTGCAGCTTTTTATGATTACGAAATCTGGCAGATGGATGTCAAAACTACTTTCCTTAATGGAAATCTCCTTGAGGATGTGTACATGACACAACCTGAGGGTTTTGTCGCTCCAAAGGATGCTGGAAAGGTACTGTAAGCTGCAACGATCCATTTATGGATTGAAGCAAGCCTCTCGGAGTTGGAATCTTCGATTTGATGAAGCAGTCAAAGAGTTTGGCTTTATTAAAAATGAAGATGAACCTTGTGTATATAAGAAGGTTAGTGGGAGTCACATTGTATTCCTGATATTATATGTTGACGACATATTAATTATTGGGAATGACATTCCTTCATTACAGGCTATAAAAACATGGTTAGGAAAATGTTTCTCCATGAAAGATTTAGGCGATGCAGCCTACATTTTAGATATCAAGATCTATCGAGATAGATCGAGAAAAATGATCGGACTAAGTCAGAGTACATATATTGATAAAGTGCTGAAATGGTTCAGCATGCAAGAGGCAAAAAGAGGGCATTTACCCATGACTCATGGTGTAAAGATCTCTAAGGCCCAATGTCCTGAATCACAAGATGATGAGGAGCATATGAGAAAGATCCCTTATGCTTCGGCAATTGGATCTATCATGTATGCAATGATATGTACTCGTCCGGATGTCTCGTATGCTTTGAGCATGACGAGTAGATACCAATCGAATCCAGGTGAAGGTCACTGGACATCAGTCAAGAATATCCTCAAGTACCTTAAAAGGACTAAGGATTCATTCTTGGTATATGGAGGTGAAGATGAACTAGCAGTAAAGGGTTACACAGATACTAGTTTCCAGACTGATAATGATGATTATAAGTCTTAGTCAGGTTTTGAATTTTGCCTTAATGGTGGTGCTTTTAGCTGGAAGAGTTCGAAGCAAGAGACAGTAGCCGATTCTACAACAGAAGCTGAGTATATTGCTTCTTCTAGTGCGGCCAAGGAGGCTGTATGGATTAAAAAGTTCATCACTGAACTAGGTGTTATTCCAACCATTGTTGATCCGGTTAAGCTATACTGTGATAACAATGGAGCCATTGCACAGGCTAAGGAACCCAGATCTCACCAATGATCCAAGCATATACTTAGGCGATACCATCTCATCCGTGAAATAATTGATAGAGGAGATGTACATATAGGAAGAGTGCCAACTGATGATAATGTTGTAGATCCACTGACCAAGGCTTTGTCGCAGCAGAAGCACGACGGTCACACTAGTTCCATGGGTATTAGATACATGAGTGATTGGCTCTAGTGCAAGTGGGAGACTGTTAGAGTTTATGCCATAGAGGCCAATTATTTGATATAATTGCTTAACGTTTTGATATTATATTTGATTGAATAAATGAATGATTTTATTATGGTTTTATTTACTGCGTTATATAATTGTTAACATAATAAAATTCCTTAGAATAGTGATACAAATTATATGGTTTCAAGTATGTGACTTGAACATGAGATTATATAATTACAATTAGTATCATTGTTCTTAAATGTCCCTAGTCGAGTATCATTGTTGATGGGACACCATTGATGCATTGAGACTAGTATGTGGATTGACTGATAACCAAATCTCATTGGTCATAAATATATGAGATATTAAGTCAATGCATAGGTACATGTTAGAGAACGATGTACAGGACAGACCTACCATGAGAATTCTATGTGGAGCATTATGCGAAGTGTCATTAGAAATTCTCATGGTGATAATGATGTAATGGTCCTCCGACCTGAAATCACTATATTACTACACGGGAATTTATGTACTTTGATATCATCAAATGTCATCTTTAATAGGGTGGACTATAAAGGTGATTATTGGGTACATCATGAATCATGTGAGGAATATAAGTGATCTAGATGGAATTTAACCCTCCTATATATTAGGGATGATATCCATAGGCCTCTTGATTGAGTAGGACTATGAAATGCATGGCCATGCTCAAATAGTGATTTGTTTCATATAGTCTACTCATTGATCAAGAAAATTCAGATTAAATTATGAAGAGTATGACACATTCCATGACTCAAGTTTAATCTAGGATATTAAGGTTAAAAGGATTAAATTGCATTGAAACATTGGTAATGAAAAGGTTGCATCGAATCAACGATCTTATTATTACTTGGGTAGCAGCGATGCATTACTAGATGCCGCTCACTGTTTATAATTTTATAATATGATTTTAAAATTATTGCCAACATAATAATAACATATAGGGTCACACACATAGAGCGTAATTTAAAATGGAATTAATTTAAATTTTAAAGATTTAAATATATTAATATGATTAATAGTATTTAAATTACGAATTTAAATTAAAAGGATAATTTATATATATGTATATTAATTAAGACTTAATTAAGATATATATATATATATATATATATATATATAAATTCAGATTTTATGAAATTAGGTTTTGATTAATCCCCTTTTTAACTACTATATATATGATATAGTAGCCACTTAGGGTTATATCATAACATCATAACCCTAGCCGCTCTTAGAGAGAGACTAGAGAGAAACAGTTCTAAAATCCATTCCTTTTGGTGGCTAGTACCACAGTTTCGTTTACTGCAGATCGTATGACGGTTCGCGGGGCGTTCGTGTGGATACCGTAGAGGCGCGATTCGTTTGGATTGCGTTGGAGATTCGAGCACATCAATTTCATAAGCATTTTCATATTCGGTATAATTTCTAACCACTGAATTAATTATTTTCGCATGGATCCTGTTTAGGGTTTCGAAAATTGCTTTAAATTGTTCTAATTTCCGCTGTGCGTTCCTGTGTCGAAACCCTACAAGCGTATCAGGCTGAGGGTAGGAGAAGGATTAGTTACTTGGGCTAGGTTCAAAACTCTATTTTTCGAAAACTATTTTTCATCTAGTATGCAGGCTAGGATGGAGGTGAAGTTTCTGGAATTAAAGCAGGAGAACATGACTGTTGCTGAGTATTCCGCAAATTAATAAGTTGGCTAGGTTTGCTCCGCATCAAGTTGATACGAAGGACTAGGAAGGTGAGAAGGTTTGAGCTGGGATTAAATTCCCGGCTCTACAACAAGGTGGCAGTGTTGCAGATCAATACTTTTGCAACATTTTTAGAAAAAGCTATTATTGCTGAGGAGGGGAGTGAGGCCATGAGCCTCTACAATAAGGAAAAGAATAACAAGTGCAAGGTCGAAGGAGTTATGAAGGTGGAAACTAATAGTGAGAATAGGGGAAGAAATGGAAAGAAGAAATGGAGCAATTTTGGGAATGTGCAGGTGAAGCAAGAAGGTGTGAAGAAGCAGGTTGTTCAATGTAAGAACTGTGGGAAGAACCATTTGGGTGAGTGTCTGAAAGGTAAGTTTGCATGTTACAAGTGCGGGCAGGAGGGCAATATCATCTCTCCCAACTGCCCTAATCCTAGAATGAATAGTGGGTGTTTTCTGTGCGGGTCAACGGAGCATAAGGTGAAGGATTGTCCGAAAAGGAGAATGGAGGCAGGAAGCGTGAACACGGGAAAAGGCAGCGGGACTCTGGCTATCACAGGACCAACGTCATCAAGAAAGCCAACAAAATCAACCTCAAGGGTCTTCAACATGACGGTCCAGTATGCTATGGCAGCTGGTGATGGAACTCCAGGTACTATTCGTATAACTTTTATTTTCGTATACATGATTTTCCTATATATATAGCAAATTATTTTATAAAGAAATTTTGAAGGAGGAATTTGAGTTCTATTAGAAATCAAATTTTCGTTTAATCAGATAGATAAGCTTTACGTTGAATAGTTAAAGATCAATTCGATCAAAATTTGATAAAGATCTATTTGCAATGAATGTGCATGCTATGTACCCTTATATGTATAATTTTTATTAAACGATGATTTTGGGGACGGAATCTTTATAAGGGAGGGTGAATGTAAGAACCCGATATTTTCTATATAATTAAATCAGAAATTTTGCGTATAATTTTTTTTAATTAAAATAAATTTGGGAATATGTATAAGTCAAAGCATATGTATTTATGTGATAAATAAAAATATATTTATTACATGAATAATTACAAATAATTTTATTTTAGAATTATTGGTCATTATAAACCATATTCTTATAATAATTAATTTTATAGTAAAAATGTTTTTATTATTTATTTTCCATGAAAATATTATTATAATATTATTTAAATAATATATGAAATGATTATAGATCTATTATAATAACTATTTTATTATATGAATTTATTTTAGATTAATTAAGTTAATTATTATAACTTAATTAATAATGATATGTATATGAAAGATAAATCAGATATGGAATTCAAACCATAATTTTGGATTTTGAACAATGAATGAGAATAATAATATAATATTATTTATTTTTCAGTGCTATAAATATGTACTGTATGTACGTATTGATAATGGTTGGTCAATTATGGTACGACAGTACAAAACC
This sequence comes from Panax japonicus, assembly GCA_020205505.1. Taxonomy (NCBI): domain Eukaryota; kingdom Viridiplantae; phylum Streptophyta; class Magnoliopsida; order Apiales; family Araliaceae; genus Panax; species Panax japonicus. The sequence continues at coordinate 19,924,785 of CM035099.1, read as the reverse complement.
CTAGCATTGCTTTTTTAAACCCTAATTTAAAAGGTCAAATACAACTTTAAGAATTTGTTAAGTTGTTGTGTAGTCTTGATAATGTGATTAACGTCCGGTATAATAGAATTTAAGGTTAATTAGGGAAAATCTAATTATTATTTAGGAACCCTAATTACAGAAAACCCTAATTAGTAATATATATACCCTAATTACTAAATTAGAACCTTAATTGCTAAATTATATAGCTTAATGTTAATTAGTAATTACTTAAACCTAATTTTCAAGTCTATGTAATTAGAAAACCTAACTAATTAGCAAACCCTAATTTTCCATTTTTAGAAACTAATTTTGCTATTTTGAAATGCTAAATAAAAAGCTTAGAAAATTATTTTTTAGAAACCTTAGAGTTAAACCCTAAGGGTTTGCCAAGTTACTTTAGTGCCATTAAAATTGCTAGCCAATTGACTATTTTGCCCCTCTTGTATTAATTGAGATAACTTACAAATCTAGCCAAGATTGGAGTTGTTCAACAACTCTAGATTTTCCCACATGCTAAAATATATACACATCAGCCTTATATCTCAGCAAAATACATTGTATGCAGGTCTTATATAAGATCAAAGAGAGAGAAAAGTGTTCATATTTGATCATTTGTGCTCATACACTTCACCAAGACCATCTCTCTCTAAACCCACGAAATCCTAAAGCATTTCAGTCCCAAAACAAAGCCCCACTATCTTCTCTAACAAATCAGAAGCCTAAGATCAAGAATTTGTTCTTAAAGGTATAAAACCTAACCCTAGAATCTGATCTTTAATCTTATGTTAGATCTTGTATTTTAATTGTCGACGTCGGGATTTTTTAGTGTCCCTTTTCGTTACTTGTTCTTTGGTGTTCTCATGTTAATGTGAGATTTATTTGAAAAAATAAGTGAAAAAGGTCCGACATGTGTAATGTCGACGACTTGACTTTAAGAGTCGCCAGTTGGTGTTTTTAACTGGTTGCACCAACACAACCGAAAAGGTTTGCACATTGACCCAGTGATGTGACACTACTAAACGGGTCTATGAAACCGAGATTCATTTAGGGTTCGGGGGCTTGATTATGTGGAGGGAAGGTGTTAGGCACCCCCCGACATCCATGTTGCCACGGTGACCGCCACTTCTCAAAAAAATTGTTATATGAATGTGTGTGTGTGTATGTGGATCAATGTGCAATTATTTGAAAGTAGTGCGAGGCCTCGTTCGCACCTATATACACAAGGTTTGAATTTATTGAAAAATTTAGTTTTAACCAAGATATAGCAATGGAGTTTTGTAAAAGAGGTTTTTCAAACCCTGTGCTCAATAGAAAATAAGACCTTTTCATACTTCCATTTTATTGTTAAATGCTCGGCTTGTTTGATTTTATTTTTGAGATGCGAGTCATCTACGAGAAAATAATATACAGCAGTGCCGAACTCCTCATGGGCATGACAGCCATCCAAGGAAATTCGTACACTATAAATAATGTACAAGCTGCTTACAGCTGAAAAAGTCCATCATGGGAACCGAATCTAGAAATTAAAACCACGGACCGAAGTCTGGGCATACGCACACAACACGACTCTCAATGTGTAAAATAGTGTGTGCAAATATGAAGAGAAAGGCTTTATAGAGTGTAATAAGGCTTATAGTGGAATACCAATGCAGACTTCTATGACTCTAAATGCATAAACACTCAGCTCCCGCCGGTAAATTTATAACTGTATGTGGGCTAACAGGTGTATAAAAAGAGCAAGCACTGAATATAGGGTGTGTATAAAGCAAATTGGACAGGGCTTCCTCGCCTTTTTTCCTTTTAAAATGGCTAGCCAAGCTCTATATTTATAGAGCAGCTAGCCTTAGGTGTACCTGCGGCAGCCGCAGTTGCACCTGCGACTGCCCGGGCTTCCCGGGGTTCCGCGGGTCCCGTCGTCTCGAAGTACATGCACTCGTGCACTGTAATGTCCGCTCAAACTTGCAGAACTTCAATCCGAGCATCCGAATGAGGTATATATGACCTTCTTCGGACTGCTTGTGTCGAAAGTTACGCAATGACATGTAATAGAGGTTGTACGAAGTCAGGAAGAGGGGACCATGCCCATTGTCTTCAAGCTTCAAATTCTATCCGGTGTGCTACCATGCGTAATAGTCGCTCGAGATTGGAACTCCTGGTTCTTGAAGGACATTGTTGTATGTATGTATGTATGTATGTATGAAGTGTTGAGACGATGCACAGAAGTTAAAGTAGCAAGATGACATATGAATCCTCATCGGGGTTATCTCCGATTTTGAGTTGAAAGAAGACGTTGCTCAGGGTTACATCTGAGATTGGACTACTACAAGTGTTGAATACCGCAATGTCAAGTTGTAGATGCCTGTCTACCCAGTGTTATCTCTGGGTCTGAGGTGTGAGTGCCTCGGCAGGAGGTCTAATTAAAGCTGATCACATGTACTTGAAACAATCATGTCTGGGGTTATCGCCGGAACTGCAATAATATTCCCTAGATTTATCGCCAAGGACAAAACTCGGGGTTATCTCCGAGGATGGAAATGATACTTCCGGTGTGCGTTCCAGAGTTGGAAATGAGGTTCCCGGTGTGTGGTCCGGGGTTGAGATTGAACTTCTGGTAGTATCCGGAATGAACGTGAACTGTCTTCCAGGGTTATCTCCGAAAGATGATTCTGCCCTCATACAATGTTAGTAACAGTTGTTCAAAAAATTTTGAGTGTTTAGATGCCCCTCTTTATCATATTCATGCAACACGAGACATGGATAAGATAAAGAATCCTAGACACTTGAAATGCAACAAGATAAACATGATGCAAATGTATGATGCATGATTGTCATTTAATCCTGTTGGGATGACAATCACTGATGCCTTGGACATGTGATCCTAGTCTTCATGAATGCTGACGTTGGGGCTATCACCAAAGTCTTGAATCCTAGACACTGGCTCTATTCTACAGATACGTCTCTCGTATTCAAGAGATCTGTGGGGATAAATCTTTGTCTGTTTGAGGATGTGTATAACATATTCCCTTATCCTGTCGGAGTTACTACCAACAGTCTTTCATTTTCAGGGTTGCCCAACCTTCGCTGATGTGTATCACCGGATAGATCCCTGCTGGGTGCATTGTCAAGGTTGCTTGACCTCCATTGATGTATGTGTCAATGGTTACATTATATTGTGACCCCCGCCGGGGAAGGTTTCTTTGATGGGTTTACTTGCCATCGGCTGACATGATGTCAAGGCTACTTGACCCTCATTGATGTGTGTATCAATGGTTAAGTTGCGTTGTAACCCCCGCCAGGGATACGTGGATGTTTGAAAATGTTATGTTATGGCCCCCGCCAGGGATATTTCATCGGTTTGCGACTTTGGCATTGTAACCCCCGCTGGGGATACATCTTTAATTTATAACTTCGGCATTGTAACCCCTGCCGAGAATACGTCAGGGTTGCCTGACATTCATTGACGGCATCGGACCTTTGTGAGGTATTGTCGAGCATGATTTATGAAAGTTGAGGCCACTGGTATCGTATACCTTGTATGCAGGCAAATACCAATGTGGAGCCAAAATTTGGCTCATGAAAACCAGGATTCCTGGCTATTCCGCTCAATCGCTTAGCATTTTTATTCCTAATTTGGTCTTTTCAGTGCGGGACCTCCTTTGCAACTCTAACTGGAGCGAGCCGGATGTGTGGAACCCATAGAAGAGTGCCACAGGTGGACTTGCATCCAACCATGGCTATACAAAGACCATGGTTTGCTTTCATAAGTCATTTTCAAGCTACGCGACGAAGGATATCTGAGAGCTCTTCTGCAGTCCTGTTGAGTTCGAGCAACTTTCTGCATATTCTGTTACAGTACAAGCATTCTTCACTGTCCTGGTAACATATGCATGTATTTTTTTTCCAGTTTCTATCCGTTGGAAAATGACTTATCACATGAAATGCATTTAGACACATAGTAATGAATATGCATACTGATATGACTTGATAAAAAAATATTCAACATAGAAAATGTTAGTTTTAAACCATGTTGAACATAATGATGTGAAAATTTTTGACTTTTGAAACAGTCAAATTGGTACCTTTTACTGTCATTTCTTATCATATTTGAGGACAAATGAGTAAAGGTAGAAAAGTAAAACAACCCTGGTAATTAGATCACACTTATGGATTTTTTACTATGATGTATTAAAGGCATATAGGATGTATATGACTGTTGGTAGATGTGCTACTGAATGGCCACCTAGTCATGCCTATGTGCATGTGGATAGTCCCATTTACAAAGGGGGCTATGGAAATTTTTTTCCAAAATGTAGGCATTGAGTAGTCATGCATTTTTAACTCTACTGTAGACGTATGTTAAAATAATGCATGCATGCATGTAGTCTTAAGATGCATTTTGAAAAGCTCTAAGTAAGAATTTACCACACCCTTTTTGAGGTGATTTGGAGATTTGTTGTCCAGATATTATGGATCTGGATCAGCCAAGTAGTTCTCGTAGGACGACTTCTGGTGTACGGAAGAGGGCTTCTGAAGTACCTCGACCCCGTTCTGTTAGACAGCCTCGTCGTTTGGTGGAGGCGATGATTCGTCATATCCGGGTTGAAGTGTCGGATGTCGAGGACGAGGACGAGGATGTACCTATTGAGTTTCCTGCTAATGCTACACTTGTTCCCCGTAGGGAGTTGCCAGGAATTCAAGTGGCGAACCCAGATCTTCTGGGTGACTTGAGTCGGCATCCTTCAGTATACATGCACGCAAACGAGGTATGAAGTTAGATCATAATCTTCATTATTTCCTATTGATAAGGAGTAAAGGGTTCTGATGTTGATCTGCATTTGATGTAGGTTTCCGGCTTTACAAAGCCTCGAGGGAACTGGTTCAGCATCCACTCTATGTATCAGGCTTTGCATGATGACTATAGAGAGATTGTACATGGCTGGGGATTTAGGACGTTCTTTTCCATTCTTCCCCGTTGTTGTCCCTAGGGTTACCTCAGGGCATTGTCTGACTGATGGTTTCACCAGACTCATTCACTCCATTTGCTGGACGGCAAGGTGATGATGACGCCGATGGATCGGCGGTTTATCACAAGTATGGAGTTTGGAGGGGATCCAGTGCCTTGCACGACGGATATTACCCCTACTGCCGTCAGATCCTTGTTAGGAGTTCCAGCAGAAGCGCTCAAGGGCAGGACTGTACGTATAGGTCCTTTGAGCGTAGATGCTATGAGCGAGATATTGAGTGAGCCTATACCCGATGATGTGAGAGTCAGGGATCACATTATTCGGTGATTGTTTGTGTTGATCATTAGGGGCTGCTTCATAGAAGATAACTATTCTACGGTGTCCTTCGCTTTGATCAGCACCACTCGTCACATGGACCGTATAGGAGAATATGATTGGGGTTCCTACACCTTTGCCTACTTCCTCAGGGGAATGCGCATGCGATCGCAGGGCTTGACCGAGGCTTGGTTAGTATTCTACCCATTTCTACTAGTGAGTATTTCTCTTATCTTTTCCCATGTACTGTGTTAAGAGTGTTGACTGAGAGCAAATGTTTGCCTTTGTGTTGGCAGTTTTGGGCCTATGAGAGGCTTCCATGTGTGCGTCCTGTGAGCGTGTTAGGTTTAGATACCTATCCACTAACGATCTACTAACACTGCTGTACGGCATTTTCATGTTTCTGATTTGCTAAAATCGAAACAATATCTCGACTAATGGTATGTCGAGTTTGCCCTGACTCAATAAAATAACAAGTGATTTTCAGCTTGAAATCCTCAAGAGCGCATTCGTGGATGTATGACATCCTAGCTATCTTCTGGTCTTTTTCAACCAGTTTCTTTCAAAGCTCTACGACCTCTTCCTTATAGTCTCTCGCCTTATCCGTCATCAGCACTTTCTCATCGTGCTCCGACTCAAAATCCGCCTTTGCAGATTCCTTCGCCTCATATAGGGCGGTTATCTCCTCATTCCGCTTCTGTACCACAGTGTGCAGATGCACATTCCTATCCAACACTGCCAGATACAATGATCTCATTGCATCCGAAGGTGTTGGCTCCTGAGTAGGTACCACTGTATTAATCGATGTTACCTCCATCTCCTCCTCCACATCAATCATCATATTAAGATATGACGCTATGCCCATTGTCTCCTCGGAGTATTCCTTCCTCAGAGATGTACTCTTCAATATCAGAGTCTTCCAGAACCAATAACGGTACCTCCTCCACTGGCATCGATACTATCTCCACTTGGTTCACTGACTCTTCACTTATCACATGAGTGTCTCTAAACATCAAGCTATCGTTTAACATCTCCAAAACACATAACATGTTGATTAGTACATAATACACAATAGTATAAGTACAAATCACATTTAATTTATTTTAAGATTAATTTCCATCTTTTAAATCTTTCGGTACTGAGTTTTCTCAATACCTTATTAATTCATTTGACTTGAATTTCTTTCTTCGGACTTTACCTTCCTTATGAGGTTAGCCTAAGGTTCTTCCCCCCTTAAGTTTTATAAGCTAATGCTTTGATACCAACCTCTGACGCTCCCAAATTCGGGTATCTTCCAACCTGACATATCCTACACGGTACTCATAACTATATAATCATTCCATTGAAATACAACATAATAATGTAATTACTATCTTTTTATTACAATTAAAGTGAATCCCTTCCCATGTTCATAAACCGATTACATCGTTTGTTGTTTGTAAGGTATAATACGTACAAATATACTAATTTATTACATGATGGTTAATTATCCATCTTGGCTTTGCCCTTATCTCTCTTAGCATTCTTAGTACGTTCAGCCTTAACTGCAATCATATAATTCACGCAAGGAGTGAGCATAACAAGCTCAACAAGTTTAAGAAAGAATAACATTAATACCACATTCATGAATTATATGACAATTTTCCATAACTGAACAAATAGTTATGAAAAATTATGAAACATTAATACTCTAACATTTCATAACATCAATTCCCAAAGTATAGAATAGATTAGGAATTCTGAACCGGTCGATAGACCATGAACAGTAGCTTTCTGTTTTCATACTTAAAAAGGACATCATAACACTAAGGTTGTACATCTGGCATTACTTACGATCACTTCTAGGTGATCAGCCTATAGTACTCTATGTTGATCAACATTCATCCGTTAAACGTATTTACGTTTAAGTTTTGGCAAACTCGCGTGCCCATCCAATAAGCGATGAAAAATACTTTTGTTTGTTCATAGACAAGCCTTACCTTCGAATCCGTACCAATTACTTGGCATAGGATAGCGTTAACATTTCTATATAGAAAGATATGTAGACAAATAAATTTATATCTTCTGAATAGTCTAGCCAGGTTAAAACTGGCATTAACCCTTTCTTTAAAATCAGTCATGCAATTCAGTACAATGAATCACATAAAACTTGACTAACTTGAAGGTTAGACAAGCGTTAAGAAAACTTGCCTTTCAGCGTCTTCAAATAACTTAATCGAATGCTCTCAGCCTTTACAGAATTTACATGATAAATTCACATAGCACACTATAATTAGCTACAAAATAACTATTCACATTGTTTCTACCAACTTCTTTCTCTTTTATGTCTTAGTTAACTTCATTTCATTAATAAAGTCAATTCGACTTATATTACCTCTCATCCCGACTTATTAACAAATTACATCATTAACCGGACTCTACTATCATTGATGAAATACCAATGTTATTTACCAATTATGGTTCATTAATAACACTTTGTGTTCTTTGTTCACAACCTACGTTAAATTCTTAAGTTCATCACCATATACACTAGTATATGTAACATAGGAATAGTCTTAGTACATTCATTGAGTATATAAACTCAACTCATGTAGGTCTAGGAACAACTGAAGTTCAAAACCTAGCTTTTCTAACAAAAGCCTGCTTTGGCACCGCGGTGTGACACTTAAGCCTAACACTGGCGCTGCAGCGCCAGTTTGCAGTGACTGAACCCCGGTGACGACGCTGCGGCGCGACATTTCTTCACATGAGTGGCGCTGCGGCGCCACTCTCCAGTAGGTAATGACAATGTACCAGCGTTGCGGCACAACACTTTAAGCTTTGTCTGGCGCCGCGGTGCCAGACCTAAGCTCCAGAAAACTTTGAAAGATAAAAATTTTGGTGAGTTTCTCGGATTCATAACTTCTTCGTTATAAGTCCGATTTGGTCCGTTCAAAAGCCTACAAGTCATAAATTACATACTCTACGTGTTCATATAAGAATTACACAATTTTAAATCTGTTAACTTGGAATTCACTATTAAGTTTATTTTTAAGCGTTCGTTAAATGTTAATGAGCGTTAATACTCGTTTTCTTCGTTTTAAGTCGGAATCCGACGATTCTTGAGTCCACGACTCTCAAATACCCTATCTCACGTTTTAACATTGAAAAACAACATTTTCAAGTCTTAAGGCAACTTTCGACTACTAATCTAGATTTTCTACGTTTTCGACATTTAACGTCTAATTTCGTAAAATTCGTCATAACTTCGTTGCTAGTGTTCTATAAGCCAAATCACATGGAATACTCAATTGATTTCATATCTACATCCTAACCAAGCACGATGCAAATATATTAACATTGATGGAGTTTAATTGTTCATCAACAATCAACCTCAATAATCAATAATTTTACGGTTTAAAACTTATCTCAACCCTTACGATTTCTATGTCTTCATGACTTATAAAGATTGTTTATATTACAAGTCATCTTTATTCCTCCATAAGAGGCATACACCACCAATATATGATTCTTCATACACATAGAAATCAAAACAGATGGAAACTATTATTAAGGAATATTACCTTTTTGTTCTTGATGTTCTTGCTAAATTCTCTAAAAAAAACTTCAAGGTGAGATGATGGCTTAAGTCTAGATCTTTCTCTCTCTCAAAAAATATATATTAGACAACTTGAAAAACCCTCAAATGACCAACCTTTGCTCTCTATTTATAAGCAATTGAAATGGAGGGCAAGAAGGTCATTTCTCCCACCTCCTTACTATCACAAAGTAAAATACTTGGTGATCAAGTAGATTACTTAGCTTGCACACTAAGTGGCCGGCCCACCATGCCCATGGGTCATCCTCATGGGTTGCCCCATGGGTTTTACCCATTCAGTGACCCACCAGTTCGATCCACGGTTTAGTTTCTTGGATCGAACTTAATTAACTCTAACATTGGGCTTTAATTTGGGGCTTAACCACTTAATTCATTTGAATTAAATACTCAATTACTTGAGCTTGGGATAATCCAAATCTAATTGGATCACTTTAAGTCTTAACTTTAATTTCATAATACCAATCGTATTCTACACGTATAATTCCCGTATTCTTTCCGTATAATACTCGTATGATAATCGTATTGTACTTCGTATTAACTCTTCGTATTATACATAGATACTTAATAGTATCATACTTGTATAACGTACGCTTTATCATTATCTTAATTCCTTCTACTCGTCTCATTTCCTTCTCGAATATCGTTCTATTCAACCCTTAGGTTTTAAGTCCGCAGGAGAAAACTGTGTTTGCCATAAATGAAATATTATTAGATATTTCATCTCATCTTAATATTCTATCATTACTCATTTCACAGAATTTCAAAATTTATTCTCGAACAAAAATGGATGAATAGTGTTTTTACGGGAATTTCTCGAAAAACATTTATTCTCATCTTGGAAATTCTAAACAATTAATTCTAGCACGTAGCCAGATTACTAATCATATTAGCACATTCTAGGTCATAGAACGACCATCACATAGCTTACTCACAAAATAAATCAATTAAATTCATTTAATTCACATAATCAAATAAAAATTTAATTATCATAAAAATTCGATTTTCTCAAGCGTTACAGTTGCCTTAATTGGTTTTCGTTGCTAATTGTGTACTTTTTGGTAACGATGTTTGTTGCTAAATGTACAAAATAAACCAGTTATATATTAATTTGCAACAAAATTTTGCATTTTCGTTGGTTTTTTATGGATAATTATGATGAATTAGCAACGATACTATTCGAATGCGATTATTTTTAGAGAGCAACAAAAGTTATTGACAATTAGCAACGACACTATATGTTATCGTTTATTTTTCAAATGCAACGAAATTTGATATGATTTACAACGATATAAATATTGCCTTTTCTTTTGTTATGTAACGAATGTCAAAATTATTTTATAAACAAAAAAAAATTATGTCTCAATAACCCCATAACAAATTATGATAGAAATACAAAAAAACCAAAATATTATTAATTAAATAAAATCATCCGATGCATGATCATTCACCATCTTTACAATCAAACTTCGTATGACTGAAAACTACAAAGCCCGTCTTAGTTGACACTATCTACCATCAAGAGGTTAACACTAGTGCCATATATGAAAAAAAACTCATGAAAGGAATGTTTATAATAGGAAACAATACTTAAGCTTACAGTTTCAACCATGGTTCATCCTCCAGGTATTCTGCCAATAAAGAGGTTAATTAAGGAATTTAAAGATATAATTAAGGAATTTAAACATATGTTGCAAGTTGAGTTTGTAGCTGTAGCGAAAAATTTGCATATCGCTTGTGTAGGGTCCTGTCAAACACTTGGAATGACGGTCTCATGATCGTACGGATGCTTTTAGACCTCGCAGTACACCTGAAATGATGTATTTCACTTTCAACAATGCATCATCACCGGATTATATGATGAAAAACCTAAATGTATCAACCTACAATTCTGCATTGAGAGATGATTTTTGTTACGCTATTTTATATTCAAGTATTTGTCCTTCATCTATACCTCCATTTTTAATTTAGTCATGCAAGTATTATTAATCTTGCACCATCTTCCCTAATAGTACATGCATGCGAATCAATAATACACACATGTGAACAAATAGTTATAAAATCGAATGAAATTGAGTTACTTATCACGTAAGCATCAAAGATACTGTACAATACCATGTGTCACTGTGCAACCACGTGTATTACTGTACTTTTATCAATTTAACCATTTAGTAAATAGAATAATAATTATAAAAATTGAATACTTTCATTTCGTAAAATTTGGGGTCTTACAATCTCCTCTCGTTATGAAATTTAGACCTCGAAATTTATGTACCCAGTAGTTCGAAAAGATGAGAATACCTTGCTTTCTTTTCAGATTGTACCTTCCCGATTATTTCCTCTCTATCATGATTTTCCCATTTCTCATCTCTTGTATTTCAGATATCATTCTAGAATATAGTTTCGAAATAAGGGTTAATTAACATGTCACATATTATCCCTATACTCTGACCGACCAATTAAATACCAAATAAACTTAAGTAGGTCATACTAGCGGAGGAATTCCCTGTATCTCCCCTCCTAGTTCTTATCTCACATCTCAGCCAGGGATCATATCCTTAAGCTTTGATACCAACTGTAACGGCCCTAAAATAGGTATACATCACCCATTCTGAGTCGCCAAATACACACTACATAAATCAAATACAAACTTCTTTAATACAAGTGTCGTGTAAAAATATGACAAAACATAGCTGAGTTTTTAAAACAAATATTGTCTTCTAGACAATACCCACACTCAATGAAGTCCTCATTACAATTATTATCACACTATTTCACAGAATAGTGAGGACTACTAAAGCCACTTATTTTGGACCATCAGTCCATTCCCCGACTCGTCCCAACTATATTCTCATTTCCTGAAGAGAACAATGAAAGAAAAGGGTGAGCTCAACTAGCCCAGTAAGAAATATTATGACTAAGATAATGCAGAATAAATTATCATTAGCCTTCAACAGTGTTAAACTGATAAAATATAATAAACCTCAAGTTTAACTGCAGCGGAACAAGCAATCCATTAGAAGAATCAAGTAGAGCATGATATCTACTATCTTCTATGATTTAAAAAGTTTTTCATCAATTTTATCGCTGAGACTTAGCTTAATAAATAAACCACATCATTGAATTATCCCAGCACTACGGGCCAAGGATATTCATGAAATCATCAATGGTCATGACTATACCAAATAATCCCTGGTCATAATCATACCAACAACTGTCCATCAATGCACTACAGGCCACTGAGGACTTTTACCACATCATTTGTAACATTACGGGTCACGATTATATCGAATGATCCATGGTCATATTCGTACCAATCAACAATCCATCTATGCACGTAAGCCAAAGATGACTTCCATCACAATATAAGCATGAGGATGATGACAATGATATAAGCGTTAATCAAACGAAATCAAGGATAAATTTTAAAGACTTTAAATTTATCCAAAGTTTAAAAATATCCAAATTGTCAACATGATACTGCTTTGTAGAGTAAAATTCAAGAATAATATTTTTGTATCAAAAAAATTTGGACAGAAAAAAAATATATTTTTTGGGTGAATAGTTCCCTATGAATAGTACTTCTTGTGAATAGTACCCCGACATGAAAAGTACCCCAAGTACCCGAGTGAATAATATTTGGGTGAATAGTAACTCGTGGATAGTACTCTGACATGAAAAGTGCCCCGAATACTCGAGTGAATATTATTTGAGTGAATAGTAACTGGGTAAATAGTAACCCGTAAATAGTAACTCATGAATAGTATTTCAGTATGAAAAGATCAATAATTATCAAGAAAGCTTAAAATGTATTTTCATGAAAAGATACTGGATGAAGCGCAAATATTAAGGATATTCTACTAATTTCATGGAATATAGAAGCAATACTTTAATAGAATAAGTGTTTAATCAGGAATACGAGACGAAATAATATTACTCGCATACTACAGAGCATGGAAGAAAATATTATTCCTATGAATACTGAAAAAAATAATATCCCTTACTCAGAAGAAGACTGGATACTGGAATAGTGAGGTAGCAGACTTCTCTTCTTCTTTCTCTCTATAGATTCTCTCTATATCTTCTCTCTCTATAATTGCTCATGTGAGACTTAGTGAATTGGTGAGAATGAAGGAAGAATGAGCTTCTATTTATAGGAAAATATAGTTTCGATAATTGCACGTTTTGGGGCTCGAAATATTACAGTATAATACCATCATCTTTTCCTACGTTTTTAATTTAGTCCTGCAAGTATTATCAAACTTGCACCACCTCCCCTAATAGTATATCATGTGAATCAATAGTACAATCAGGTGACTCAATAGTTCTATACATGTGAAAAAATAATTTCAGTATAGTACCTTCATTTATACCTCCATTTTTAATTTAGTCATGCAAGTATTATCAATCTTGCACCACCTTCCCTAATAGTACATGCATGTGAATCAATAGTACACACATGTAAATAAATAGTTATAAGCATGTGAATTAATAGCAATTAATTGCTCATTTATTCGATTAATTACCCGATTGGTAAATTTAACCTCCAAAAATCAATTATTATTGAAATAATTGTCGATTTTCACCAACACTAATAATCCCAACACAATGAAAATTGCCCTCTTTGCAACCTTCATCCGGAGACATTTGACCATTTATTTTTTAAATGTCCTTACTCAGAAAATATTCTTCTTACGGCGACAAACCTTGGTAATTGGACTTCTTTCCCAACATCCTGGAATGCTATTTTGAGTTTCCTAACAAATTTTCAAGGCTCCAATCTTTCAAGGAATATACTCAGCCTAACAGTGGCTGTTTGTTTCTACAAAGTCTAGGAGGCTAGGAATAAAAAGCTACACTCGGACACTCTTCCTCCTATGACCAGTCTTGCAAAGGATGTAATTAATATCATTAAGTCTAGGTTATCTACATGTACCTCCTTCATCAAAGCTACAAATAGTCAATTTTTCTGTAATTGGTTTATCACCAACTAGTTGGGTTCTGTATTAGTTTCTTGTATAGTTTCCTCATCTTGGGCGTGTCCATAGATGATGTTAGCTTTATTCTGGGGTCCCCCCCCCCCCAGCGCCTTTGTATTTTGGTTCCTTCTATACAAACAAATTTAGCAAAAAGAAAAAAATATATTTTTATCAACAATTTCATTTTGGAATTTTGGACTTTTTCCAAAAAAAGTCAACTATTGACTTTTTAACCAAAAAGTCAACCCCGGAAAATTTTGTGTTTGTAGTCTACTTTTACTAATATCATCGTTATGGACTCAAATATCACGTCCGCGTCTCCAAATTCAACTCTGAGCTCAAATTCGATTTTTAATAATATTCATCATTAATAAGATAACTCACAATATTAATAACCGGATCGTTCCCAGGAAAGAGGGAGCTTTCCGATAAGGATTTTTCCCTATTGGCGCGCAATTAAATAACCTAACCCCTTTCCTCGATAGAACTTTCTAGACATTGTCAATAATGCAAATAATAATATGAACAACTTGTCATCTCAATTATTGATTTAATAATATAAAATATTGTGACAATAATTGAATAAAACTGAGTTACTTCTCACGTAAGCATCAAAGATATTTTACAATACCGTGTGTCATTGTGCAACCACGCGTATTACTGTACTTTTATCAATTTAACCATTTAGTAAATAGAATAATAATTATAAAAATTAAATACTTTTATTTTGTAAAATTCGAGGTCTTACAAAAGCAATCATCACTTTCACTCTCGGAGTGAAGGAGTACTTGTAAGTATATCCTACTTCTATCTAAAAATAAGAAACATTGGGAAGCATAGATATAATAATCAGGTTTGATGAGGTTGGGTTTATTTGGGTTGGAGGCCCGGAACTAACATGCTTGCCAATCGGTTGTCACGGGTAATATTTCAACAACAATAATCTATACCGTTGATCGCAACATGCACAGATTGAAATGGTTTTCCCATGCGGCTACAGGCTGTATCGTCATGAGAAATTAATCATTTGCCCATCATTTGCTCATGTGCTACACTATCTGTGACGCCCCCAAAATAGGTATACATCACCCATTCTGAGTAGCCAAATACATGGTATAGAAACAACTATAACTTCATTAATACAATTGTCTTGCAAAATACGACAACACATAAACTGTGAGTTTAAATACAAATATTGTCTTCTAGACAATATCCACACTCAGATAAAGTCCTCATTACAATTATTGACACACTATTTTACAAAAATAGTGATGACTGCTAAAACAACTGTCTAGGACCATCACTTTTTACCCCGACTGGTTCCTGCTATATTCTCGCTTCCTAAGAAGAAAAAAGGAACAAAAAGGAAAAGGGTGAGCTCAATTAGCCCAGTAAAGAATATTATGACTAAGATAATATACAACAAATTATCCTTAGTCTTCAACAGGGAAAAATATGATAGAATATAATAGACAACAAGTTTTAGATCAACAACTGCAGCGGAAACAACAATTCATTAGAAGAGTTAAGTAGAGAATGAAATCTACTATCATCTTTGAATTTAAAAGTCCAGCATCAATATTTTATCCCTGTAACATCAATCAATATACATCTTGAATCAAATATTCATCTTTGCACTACGGGCAAAAGATATTCATTTGTATCACCAGTTGGTCATGTTCATCTCAATACTTATTCATTTTTGCACTACGGGCCAAATATATTCATCAGGTAACCATTCATTTTTGCACTATAGGCCAAAGATATTCATCAAGTATCACCATTAAGGACTGAGGATGATGAAAAACATCTTAGAGAACGAATCCAGTGAGATAAAAGGATAAAGATTAGAGATTCATACTTTACATAATTTAAGTTTAAAAATACTCCATAATAAACCATAATGGAGTAAAATTCAAGAATGAAGATCAAAACATGGATATAATTGAAGATAGTAACCATAATAGATATCTAGGACGAAAAACAAAAAATTTCATTTTTCGGTAAATATTGCCGTATTCGTGAATAGTGTCGTATACGTGAATAGTAACCCCGACATAAAAAGGTAGAAATTCCACAATAAAATTCATATCAATATTTCGGCATAATGATATTGAAAAAAATAATATCATTTACGAAGAAAATAACATCCCTTGCCTCAAAAGAACAGTACTTCTGACTGAAATATCGGATATAACGCTGAAGGAAACTTGCACTAAATAGCAACTCTAAAAGTATCTAAATACTCACAAAATACGCTCGATAATATAGAGAGAAAATTTCAATTTCTGGTGTGATTTTTAATTCTAACTAAGCACCCTATTTATTGGAAAAGCGTAACATGCCAAAGCTGACAAATTGGCTACCGGTGGCTTTCTTTTGATATATGGCTCATCTCTTAACTTATTATACACAAAGAGTTATGGATTTTACAAAGTCAAGTAATAAACTAATTTTTCTGAAAATCCCATATTTTGTTCTTCTTTTGATTTCTAGATTTCTCTCATTTGATTCATGCACCGTAAATTTAGTGTAAAAATATCACCCTTAACTTCAAATTTTTATCAATTTAACCATTTACTGAATAATAATTATAAAAAATTGAATACTTTTATTTCATAAAATTCAGGGTCTTACACTATCTATCACGATAGTTTAGTTAAGTAATAAATTATATTGACTCAGTGGAAGCTTAATGGCCCAATAACCCATAGGTCTTAGGTTCGAAACCTAGCTGAGATATTTTTGCTTCTTATGTTATATTTTTTGTGTATTAGATAAATTCTATTACCATCTATATATATACCCATCTTAAATCTCAACATTAAACTAAATATATATAAAGTAACTATGAATATTTTTATATATAAATATGTGTATGTGTGTGTGTGTGTGTGTATATATATATATATATATATATATATATATATATATATACACACACACACACATATACATACATATCAGTAGAATAAATTTAAAAATTTTGGAGACTACAAAAATACTTTTTTTGTAAAGAGAAAAAGTATATACACAGCTGTGTATTACATAGTAGGGCTATTGCGACAAATTTTTATGCTATGGCGACGGGTGAAACTGTCGTTATAGCCTAAAAAACCATCGATATAGCCTACTGTGTAATCCACAGCTGTGTACATACATTTCTCTCTCTCTCTCTCTCTCTCTCTCTCTCTATATATATATATATATATATATATATATATATATATATATATATATATATATATATATATATGTAAAATTTATCTCATACATAAAAAATATAGCACATAAAGCTTGAAAAAAATTTAATAATGACTTATAAGTCAAAAAAAAGTTAAAATTTAGGTTATTGTCAAACAATAAATACAAACAAATGACTTATAACATGGTTTGACCAACTTATAAGTCATTGCCAAAAACCCTCTAATTCAAGATATAAAGAGAAATTAATATTTGAATATAAAAAAATTACAAGTAAAGAAAAAGGACAATTTGAAAAAGAGGAGTTAAAAAAGAACTTACACACCATTATTGCAACTTAATTGTTCCATGCCAGAACCATTGGCGTGACTTAATCGGTGAAGTTTGGTTGATTTTTGGTGCAATTTCGGGAGCGATTTCGATTCCTTGCCCATCCTTTGTCAAAAAGTATATATGTAAAATAACGAGTTGCAAGAAAAAATCATATAAATTATTTTAGAAATTATTTATATTTTTTTTCAAAATTATAAGTGTGTGAATATGATCAGTATAAACTACATCAAATTAACTAAAAACTTTAATTTTTGTAAATTAGGAAATATATCTATATGATTAATATTTTAATTTCAAAAATTATAACTTAAAAAAAAACTGGGCAATTATTTTGAGATAGACGGAGTGAAATATTTCACTGTATAAAATTATGTCCAAATAAATAAATAATTTTAAATAAAAAATGATGCATTTTGGGAGAAAAAAGGAGGCATGCTTATTGGGTTTTTCTTAATTTTGGATAATAATTTACTAGTCGTTGCAAATAAATGTATTAAATACGCAACAAAAATAAAGTGTAGCCAATGAATGTGACCTATATTAGGCAACAAAATATAGCAACGAAAAAGTTTTCGTTGCTGACGATAAGGAGAAATCTCATCGGCAACAAAAAAGAAAATAGGCGATGTGTTTTTTTTCCCCGCTAACGATTTGGAAACGAATTTTTGCAACGACTTATGAATTTTGTTAAGAAAAATTAAAGCCTTTCATAAACTACAACGAATGACAAATTTCGTTGCTAAACGTGCATTTTTGGCAACGACTTTATAAGTCATTTGTCGACGTCGGGATTTTTATTTGTCCCTTTTCTGTTCTTGTTCTTTGGTGTTCTCATGTTATGTGAGATTTGTTTGAAAAAATAAGTGAAAAAGGTCCGACATGTATCATGTCGACGATTTGACTGTAAGAGTCGCCAGTTGGTGTTTTTAACTGGTTGCACCAACGTAATCGAGAAAAAGTTTGCACATTGACCCAGTGATGTGACACTGCTAAACGAGTCTGTGAAACCGAGATTCATTAGGTTCGGGAGCTTGATTATACAGAACGAAGGTGTTAGGCACCCCCCCCGACATCCGTGTTACCACGGTGACCGCCACTTTTCAAGAAACTATTATATGAATGTGTGTGTGTGTGTGTGTGGATCAATGTGTAATTTATTTAGAAGTAGTGTGAGGCCTCGTTCGCACCTATATACAAAGAGTTTGAATTTATATGAAAAAATCAGTTTTAAACATGATATAGCAGTGAAGTTTTGGAAAAGAGGTTTTTAAACCCTGTGGTCAATAGTAATTGAGACATTTTCATACTCCAATTTTATTATTAAATGTTAAGCTTAATTGCTTTTATTTCCGAGATGCGAAGCATCTTCGAGGAAATAATATATAGCAGTGCTGAACTCTTTATGGGCATGACAGCCATCTAAGAAAATTCAAACACCATGAATAATTTACAAGCTGCTTACAGCTAAAAATTCCATCACGGGAACTGAATCTAGATTTAGTGGACTAAATCTATGATCACATGATTCCTAAGCTCACATGATGCCGCAGTTTATATGAAAAGCAGTAAGCAATTATATATATATATATATATATAGTCCGGATCAGGTCTGGACTCCCGCATTTTAACAAAATCCGAACCTTTTTTTTGTTTTTTTTAAAACAACTAAAAAAAATAAAAAAAAATTATGGAATTGAAATTTTTACATAATACAGTGTTTTGGGTGTGATTTGGATGCCTATACCAAAACATTTCTGTACAGTCTGGGCAGACTGTACATACATTGGTTGGTATAGGTATTAAAAACACACCCAAAACATTGTATTATGAAAAAATTTCAGTTCCATAAATTTTTTTTTTTAGTTGTTTCAAAAAAAAAAGCAAAATAAAATAAAATTATTGGGTCCGTATTTTAGGACCAGTCCGGGAGACCGGACTGGATCCTCATTCTATATATATATATATATATATATACAAACATGATCAACCACCACGAAGCACCTCTATAGGGGATCAAAAATGTAAATATATAAAAGCGGTAAATATATATATAGAGACATGATCGACCACAACGAAGCACCTCCATGGGGGATCAAAAATATAAATAAAGTAGTAAATGCGATCAACCGCCACGAAGTAAACTCTAGGCGAGAATAAATGTAAAAAAAGTAGTAAAAATGATCAACCGCCACGAAGTAAACTCCAGGCGGGATGAAATGTAAATAAAGCAGTAAAAGATCACGAAGTAAACTACATGCCTGACATATATATATATATATATATATATATATATATATATATATATATATATATATATATATATATATATATATATATATATATATATATATATATATATATACGGTCCGGATCAAGTGCATACCCCTTATCTTACTCACCCGTGCTCACCCCCCTTTAGACGACAGTTTCGGTCATACAATCATCGCCTATACTTTTAGCGACGCTATATGTTGTCCGTCGCTAAAAGTATAGGCGGCGGTTGTATGACCGAAACCGTCGCCTAAAGGGGGGTGAGCACGGGTGAGTAAGATAAGGGGTATGCACTTGATCCTTGCTCTCTCTCTCTCTCTCTATATATATATATATATAGAGTCTGGATCAGGTCCGGACTCCTGCATTTTAACAAAATCCGGACCTTTTTTTTTTGCTTTTTTTTGAAACAACTAAAAAAAAATTATGGAATTAGAATTTTTACATAATACAGTGTTTTTGGTGTGATTTGGATGCCTATACCAAAACATTTCTGTACAGTCTGGGCAGACTGTACATACATTGGTTGGTATAGGTATTAAAAACACACCCAAAATACTGTATTATGTAAAAATTCCAATTCCATAATTTTTATTTTTAGTTGTTTCAAAAAAAAAAGCAAAAAAATAAATAAATTGGGTCCGGATTTTAGGACCAGTCCGGGTCCCGGACTGGATCCTCTTTATATATATATATATATATATATAGGGAAATGATCCATAGCAAATATTTGCTATGGATCAATATTGGGCAAATACTATCATATCCGTCCATTACATAAATAAAGGGCTGTGATTAAAAAATATCAATGGACGTACGCCACTTGAAGTAGCGTGCGGTGAAAATGCTATGGATGCTACGCTAGGTCGTCTGGCGTACTCAATCCAAAAAAATTAACTTCCCAAACTGCCCCAGACGATCGTCGAAGCCCTAAGCCCCAAATCGACCGCATAAGCCCTAAGCCCCAAATCTCAGTAACATTCGCCAGTAACATTCGCTTGGGCGTTCAACTAGACCCTCGATTTCAAAATCAAAGCCCTCCCTCATGCCGTCCTGCGATTTCGAAATCCAAACCCATCCTTTTGCAATTTCATCTCTTACGTATGCGATTTCGAGCTGCGAAATCTACTCGTTCACCGCACGCTACCGGTTTTATAGCTGCGATTCCCACTGCTGTCGGTTTTCGAGTTGCGATTCCCTAAACTCGTTTGGCTTCTCGTGTAGCTCTCAACTTCTGCAGGTTCAGTGCCCACCCTCTTCTCCATTACTTTATTTGTTGCTATGAGAAAGCACAAAACAGGTTCATGTTTTACGTTTTAGATGATAATCTGATTTTGCCAAAAAAAATTCCAGCAATTTCATTGTGAAATCGAATTGGGGTTGTTTGCAATTGTTCACAATTGAAGCTGTGAAATCGAATTGGGGCAAAAAAGTAATGGTAATCTTGGTTTTTCTTGGTTTCAATTCTTTTCCGGACTTGCTCTTTATTACTAAGCTATTATGTTAAGCAGTACTTGTAATCTTGGTTTTGTACCAAGCTTGAGATTGTTTGATTGCAGGTTTTAACTTTATATGTATTTATGAAAAATAAAAAAAGTTGTAATGTTGGTGGTTGTCAAGTCTCCAAGATGCTAGGTTATTATTTCCTTGCACCAGAATAACACTGAAATGAAATTTTGCTTTATATATGTTCATTAAGTTTTTCCCAGTTTATATTTGTCATTTAGCTCATATCAATGCCATTGTATTCTTACTGCATGGTTATATTTTTTCATGTTGCTCATATCCATTTTGGATGGGACTTTTTATATATTAATTAATACTCGACATTTTGATGAATGTGTAGGAAACGTATGGATATTAATCCCGGACCTGCTAATCCTATTGTGTTATGGGACCAAGAAAATCACGTATTGTCAGACTTATGGCAAAATATTGTAAGTTTATTATTGTTTAACAACTTTCATTTTGTTAAACATTTGTAGAGAAACATTCATGTTGTGACGATTTATGTTTTCATGTTGTTGGACGTGTAGGATAGGGGTGTATATTAGAAGTGTGTCAAATGTCTGCAAAATTAACTGAATGGAACTTGACTGAACAACAAGAATATTTACTGGAACAAATAGGTTTTGGTGTATTTTGTCATCAAGCTATAGTGTCAAAGATTGATGCATCTTTTGTATCTGCTCTAATTGAACGTTGAAGAAGTGAAACAAATACGTTTCACTTAAATTGTGGAGAGATTAGCATTTCTTTAGAAGATGTGGGATTTTTATTTGGGTTGCCCGTTTTAGGAAAACCTTTGACTTGCGGAGAATTAGAAAATCCCAAAACCTATTTTATAAGGGTTTTTGGGTAACAAGTTGTAGTAGATGAGTGAGAACAATGCTATAAAAGGGGGGGCATAAGTTTGCCATAAATTATTTGAGAGAATAAATTGTGAAAATCATAGGGCCAACTATATTCGATTGTGGGATGCATACATGGAGAGTTTAGAAGGACAAGTGTTGGAGGCTTTGCAACATATATCTACCGAGGATTATATGATGTGGTATAGAGAAATTACTCGACGACGGATACACCATACTCGACCCTATAGGCGTCAAGGGGAAGATTATGAGCCACAAGTATTCATTGACCAATATTTGGCTGTAAACACTGTAAGTTATTAAATTTATAAAATTTATTAATGTTTTTATTTTAATAAAAACTGATTATCTTGTTTTATTAATATAATTTTTTTATTTAATTATAGATTGAGAGTGCAAAAGCTATATTTGAAAAGATGTTGTCAATTGGACATCCACCTGAGTTTAGAACCATGTATGACACATGGTTCAATACATTATACCAACCGTTCATGAATGACTATAGAGGTGTTCCAATCAATCCAAATCCAACGCAACCTCAAGTTGGGCAGATGGAGATTGACATGACAGGATCCCATCCTACAGTTGGGCAGATGGAGATTGATATGACAGGATCCCAACCTACAGTTCAAGAGACTCACCCTAGTGTTGGCCCTTCTACTCGACATAGTAAGAAAGTGCCAGCTAGAAGGATGGAGGGAACAATGCACACTCACTTTTTCAAGTACTTAAAGATGAAAAAAATCAATTGGCTAAATCATCATTGGTTTAGTCCAACTCACGACCCATCAGACTTTCCTCATAGCCATCCAGGAGGTCTATACAAGTTTGAATTTAAAGATGTTAACTGTTTGTGTAACACCCCCTTCCCGAAGAGGAAAGGGAGGTCACGTGCAAAGCACAACAAACCTCAAAATAAATAAACAGAGCACTAACAACCTCAAAATATTTATAGTGGTGATCCATCAATAAAGTAATAAGTACAATTCTCTAAACTGAGTCAAAATAATCAAAACTTAAAATTTGAATCAACCTAACTGGTCAAAGGCAAAACTCTCATCACACTAGCCCTGAATCACCCCTGCAAACCTGCCGGAAGAAAAACACAGCATGAGCCAATTGCCCAGTACGGATACAGATATACAAAAGATATACAGCAGATATACGAAAACAGTTGAGACAAATTACTGAACAAGCCTCAAGTGCAAGTACGAACGAAAATATAATATCCAAGGATCTGAATGGAATATATATGAATCAACATAATTGACGAAACCAATAAAAGAATAAAGAAATAGCGAACTGAAGTAACTAACTCAATGACTTGAACTGAACAAAAGCCAACAAAACTAATCCAATAAAATAATAGGCTGAAACAAACAGCTGGAGTTATTTCATACCGAATGAGCTCAGAAATATACCTTGCCACACAGGCAAGTCAAACTAATGCCACACAGGCAAGTCAAATGATGCCACATAGGCAACCAAAATAATGCCACACAGGCACATCAAAACAATGCCACACAGGCAAGTTAAATGATGCCACATAGGCAACCAAAATAATGCCTTACAGGCACATCAAAACAATGCCACACAGGCAAGTCAAAATATATAATGCCACACAGGCAATCACACATTGGACCGCGAATCCAAATGTATGCAAATCGGATAGGTGTGTTTGGCACAACATCACCAATCCGCAGAACAGAAAACTAGGGTTAACCCATACGCCTCCCACAACAAAACACCAAACGGCCCACTTCCTCCGGAGCACAAAACGGAGACGCCGTGGACTAATCACACCGCCACGGAGAGTGTCATGCCTCTCGTGCCAAGACGACATGCCTGTGGTACCCCCACAGGTGGTTATAGCTCAGGTATACCCTACGGTATATTCTAATAAAAATACCATGTCACAACACATGCGACATAATACCAACAAAAGGGTTCTATATGTACATGTTGAACCAAATCAAATTATGGTCACAAGGTCTCAAAAGAAGGTAACAACATGTACCGCTCTACAATTATCAAAAATAAATATTAAACATGATATCCTAGTTCAAAGAGTACAAATACGAGTCCAGTGTATCAACTCCAAAATGAAACTAATATATTTATTTCACATGAAACAATTATGTGAACTCATAACATAATTCGAAATAAAGAAACAAACGAACAAATCAAATTTAACAAGAGTATCGCTGAAAGAGTACGGAATCCGTACCTGATACTTCCAACCCATTTATAGTACACTCCACCAAATCTTACCCTCAAATGTCAACGATATCAAATACGAAACGTCATTCACAACCTAAACATATTCACCTCAAATTAAAAACAATCCAAACTAATAATTCCAAAATAATTCATAATCTATTTAATATGCCTTTAATCGTCGCCTTTTCGTTCAAACTAACTAAACAAAATAATAATAAATATAAGTATACTTATAAAAATATTCTTTCATCTTTAACCCATTAATAAATTCATTTTATTATTATTATTATTATTACACTCCATATATTTTCTTTTTAATACCATTGTACTAACTACATACTTATATTTATTCTACCTCTGTTTCACAAGAAATACTCATTAACTGATATCCTGAAGTAAATTCGAATTAATTACAAACTTAATCATAATTCCCAACTCCGTTCTAATATATAAAAAATTTCTAACATGATACCACAATATAATATATAGAACAATACTTTGAAATTTAACTACATGTTCCAAACAAGCTAATCTAATTTATACTTTATTTATTTGCTAGTTTTAATTGAGATTCCCTCCAGGCATGACTTATAACAATAAACAATCAAATTAATTAAGCTTGCAAGATCCGATCATAAAATAACTAAAAAAAATACCCAATAATAAAATAATGGTATTACCTTGGTTGGGAGAATTTTTCTCTTTCTATTTTCTATACTCCTAGCCCCCTTTCTCTTCACTTCATAATAGATGGAATCCAATACAATTAGGTTTGAGCCATATATATAATTAATCATCCTTGTCCTAATAGGATTTATAACATTGAACTTAATTAGTTTTAAAGCCCAAATTTACAAGATTAATATTTTCTGTCACTTATTGTTATAGCCCACAAACATTATTTTCAAATTCACCCAAATAAAAGACAAGCCCAATTATTCTATTTAAAACATAGATTTAAATGCTATTTACTTTATTATTATTATTATTATTATTATTATTATTATTATTATTATTATTACCGGGTATTACATCACCTACCCCTTAAAAAGGATTCCGTCCCCGGAATCAAAAGAATGAACATACCTAATTATCAAAAGATGCGGATACTCCGCTCGAATAGTTTTCTCTATCTCCCAAGTAGCTTCTCGCTCCGAATGATTTTACCACAAGACTTTAACAAGAGGAATTATCTTTCTCCATTTTAATTTAATCAGTTATTTGCTTACCAACTAAAAGAATTTAATTTTCCGAATAAAACAAGGAAGAAAAGAGGGAAACAAAATCATTTACCTTTTCCAATTGAAACACAATTGTATAAAAAAAAAACAATTAATATTTAATTTAAAAAAATGGGTTATTACAGTTTGAGACCCAATGGTTGGTTATGGGAACATGTCTTGGATGCTTATATGTTGCAAAGTACGTGGATTTCTTTTTGCACCGTATAAACATCATGGAGGAACCGAGATGGACTCTTAACGAGGCTTCTATATTTGCACGTGAAAAAGGTAGTCTTATTGATGAGTTTGAGTATAAGAAGTTTATTTTTCATTGGGTTAATTTTGTTAGATGATCTATATTCTTTGATGTTCCTGAGCACAATATTTGTGGAATACATTTGCACGCCAATTGGCATTATGTATTTGCTTGTACAATTATTGTTTTAAAATGAAGTAGATGCCTCATTGCTTTGTAATTTTTAGTGTTTATACCGGAAAAATCTGAGGGCCTGTTTGATATTCTCTTTGAATAGACAAAACATGGCTTCTTTTTATTTCTATAACTGATAGAAACCATGTTTTAAAATGTGGAAGAGTTGGATTATAGCCAACCGGGTCTGGGTTCATGAGTACTTTAATAAATATTGGGCAGCTTCTTTTAACAGGACATCTATAATTAGAAACTTTTGATTTTACTGCAAGCATGTGAAGCATTCTCTATACATGTCATTATAACAATTAACGCATTTGATACAGTTTGTGTCCCGGGTTCTCTCCATTCTTTGGATTATAGAAAAAGTTATTTGATATACTTCCTAGTTTATTTTTAGTGGATGTATAATTTGCAGAAAAATGTAGAGCACATTGATGTTGAAAACCTTTTTTTTGGCTTAATTTTGCATGAATAGAGGGAAAACCCACATTGATGTTGAATCTTTCCTCCTAAAATTTTGTAGGTTTCAGAGGCCTCCAGGGGCAATACCATCTTCCATGCTGGGGTTGGAATCAATGACAGGGGCCTTGGAGAACTTTGGTGTTGAAGATTACCTCAATGGTATATTATACTGATTAAACTTTATTTGTTGTTATGTCACAGTGCCTTGGTAGATGATCGAGTGGAAGCTTCTTCTCTCTCTAATTATTTTTCAACGAGATGGTTGTTCTGTGCAGAGTTGTAATGGTTTTCTAATTTGTTGTTGTATGCTTTTGGCAGATCCACGTGACTCAGAGACGTTACGCCCTGCTGACATGCATCATGGACTGGAAGTTCGTCTTGGCCTCTTTAGGGGACCAGTCTGCCCCAGTTTCATGTGAAGCATTTGTGATTCCTTGTGAAAGGACGTATTTGTTTTTCACCAGTGCTACTGTAATGATACTGTACTAATTTTGAACTTAAACTCTTAAATATTTGGTCTTTTTATCACCCTCTCATTGCGAGCAAGTGAAGTGATATAAAAAGAAATTGATGTCTGAGAAGCTCACTGTGCAATATTTTTGACAATTGTCTGTCTTATTTTTATTTTAATTTGAAAGCTATTCCATATGTTATTTCCTTCTCTGATATGGAATTTTAAGAAAATTGGACTGTTGCTAAGATTTTATGCGTAAAGATATTACCTTATCGCTAAATACAATTGTCTGGCAAGTTGATATGGAACTGGAAAGTTGATTTGGAATATTGAGACAAATTTAGTAATTTTGCTACGCCAGTTGGCATAAGTTATCCCCCCGTTGCTTTGACTGTTGCTACATGTTGTAAAGACGGGGGCAACTGTGTCACAAAATTACTTTTCCAATGCTACGCTACTAGAACTAGCGTATGGCCTTATATATTTTGAGCGTACGCTAGACGAAATAGCGTAGGACTAAAATTAAATTTTAATCTGCGCCGTTAATGTATGGAATGGACGGATATGATGGAATTTGCCCAATTTTGAACCATAGCAAATATTTGTTATGGATCATATCCCATATATATATATATATATATATATATATATATATATATATATATATATATATAGAGTCCGGATCAGGTCCGGACTCCCGGATTTTATAAAATCCGGACCTTTTTTTTTTTTTTTTTTTTTTTGCTTTTTTTTTTTGAAACAACTAAAAAAAAAAAAAAATTTATGGAACTGAAATTTTTCCATAATACAGTGTTTTGGGCGTGATTTGGATGCCTATAACGAAATATTTCTGTACAGTCTGGGCAGACTGTACATACATTGGTTGGGGTAGGTGTTAAAAACACGCCCAAAACACTTTATTATGGAAAAATTTCAGTTCCATAAATTTTTTTTTTTTTTTTTTTAGTTGTTTCAAAAAAAAAAAAAGCAAAAAAAAAAAAAAATTTTGGGGTCCGTATTTTAAGTCCAGTCCGGGAGACCGGACTGGATCCGTGGCCTATATATATATATATATATATATATATATATATATATATATATATACACGGGCCCGATCAGGATCATTCTGCTTAAAGAGTATTACTCTCTTAAAGAGCATTCTGTTTTAAAAAACCGTGTTTTTTATATCTCTCTCCTCGCTCAGCTCTCAAACTAGAAGCAAGCGCCACAGAAATTCCTCGCTACACTGCCCTTGATTCCAAAATCTTCTCCAAATCGTCTGCAAATCGAAGAGAGCCACAGAAATTCGAAGGCTTAGCCCTCAGTTCGTAACCCGATGCACTCCAGAAATTTGAAGCCCAGATCGCGATTGCAGCAGCCCTAGGTTCAGATCGCCGAGTTCTTATAGCCCTCAGTTCGTGATCCTTGACAAAATTTCCTCCAAATGCCCTAATGTGTTCCTTGATCCCCTCAGTTCGTGACCCTTGAAAATTGGATTCTTCACAAATTGGAAAAGCCCTCAGTGTAGCTCAGAGTAATGCCCTCAAAGCCTTTTACCTTCTTCTTCATTCCCACTTTTTTTTTTTAAATTTAGGTTTTTTTTCAAGCTTTAACGTGCATCCATGAATTTCCAGATATTGGTCATAATTGAAAGATTCTATATTTTTAAATTATGCACGCATTGTGAAAATGTTTAACAACTTTGATAATATACATGAAGTATCAGTGCCCCAGAAATATAACTGATATGTACAAGTCATTGTCCAAGAAGTATTTATGTTTCTAGATTATATTAATTTGGATAGCATTCATCATAAGCCATCTTTTCCAAAAAAAGATATAACAGATACTGAGCATATTGATAACTAATTTGAAAACTCAGCTGTATGATATACCTGAATATTCTCTTTCCTGTATAATCAGGTAGTTGTGCCTTTCATGGTGTCTCACTTCAAGACATGTCTTTTCTCATATTGTTCATCTGTTGCATTTGGATGGTTGGCACAAAATGATTAATCAAAAGATTGTACCTGAACTACTTGGACTTGTGCTTCACATGTATCTACATTATTAATTTTATTATGTTATTTTCATTACTTACCCATTTCAATATAATAACTGAACTACGATCATACTCATGTTTCTTTAGCCTTCACAATCTTAGTCTGATTGCTTCAATACCTGCTTACTTTCCGATGCAATTTTGAATAATATCAGTTTTTGAAAACGAAAAGAAAAGAAATTCAGTACAGCTGATGTGGACACAGGCTTGTGAATCAAGGTTTGTTAATTATATCAGTTTTTTTTCACTTTGACACACGAAATTTGAAAACGAAAAGAAATTCAGTACTGTAGTTGTTTGTGGACAGAGGCTCCATAGTAGAATCATTATAGCAACATTTTATAATTATGGTCTTTTATATTAACTTCATTTAACTATATTCCACAGCTGATTAAAAGCTTATTCGAGATTTCTTTGTGGTTATTATATTGCAGTACTTATTTTATGTGAAACCGAGAGAAGTACTTCTTGAGAGCATGGGGATAAAGCTTCTTCTACTCTTAATCTGTTTATGGAACTCTTTGTCCATTTTTGCTTTCAATGGTTCATCTGATGATATGCTCTTCCCAGGTCCCGTCTAGTGCAAGGCAGCAGTCCCCTTCCCAGGTCCTATGCTTACATGTTTATAGAGGCTAAAGGGAAGGACAAGATGTCAAGAGGTGTTGATCCTGTGGAATCAAAGAAACATGAAGAATCAAGACCATTGCCTTTATTTATCAATGAAAAAGAATTTAAAGTTAGTGAATAAATTTTGTTGTGCATATATTTGCAGATGTAGTATCTCACATTCGGGAGCCCTTTGATGAATGTCAGTCCAATGTCAAGCTGGGGTTACTGGCCAGCTTAATTTTGATGGAGCATGTGATGCAAAATTTTATCATCTGTAATGTTTTAGTACTATATGTTTAATTTTGATGTAACAGTGATTCCAAATTTTATCATATGTAATGTTTCAGTACTATATGAATAATTTTGATGTAACAGTGATTCCAAATTCTATCATCTGTAATGTTTCAGTATTAGTTGCAACAGGTGTCCAGCCATACAAACCATAGAAAGAGACATAAAATAGAGAAGTTATAATTACAATCAATTCAAGTTAATCCCATTACAATCATAAAACAGAACAAATTTGTGCATATCCTATTACAATCAATTCATTACATCTCCCAAATTATAATTACAAATTTTTCCTATTTAAGCATCTTCTTGGACAGAGATTGTTCCAAAGAAATTCCTATGTTTGCGTCTAACATTTTGAAGTTCATTTTCAAGAGCCCTCAACTTCCTCAACACACCAGGAATCACTTGAATGGCTCTCAGCTGCATCGGAGGATCATACCGCATGAAATACCCGCAACAAACTTCATATCAAAGGAAATTGAATATAAATTACGACCATAAATCGACGATCAGGATTCAAATCAGTCCAAGAAGTTATCAACATAGCTGGGCGATGACAATGATAGTGGTTAACTACGGCCATTTAAGAATACACACTTGAAATATACATTACAATGAATCATCTGCAGATTTAGCGTCACTGATAGAGATTTATCTCAAAACTGTTATTATCTCAAAAACATTTGTTTCCAGGAAGTTGTTATTATCTCAAAACAGGAGCATAACAGTTCACACTGGTATATACTATGCATTGTTAGGGAGCAAGATGCAAGTTCACACTGGTTAACAGTGATTCACACTTGTTTGGTCTTTTGACATGCAAAGTTAGGGAGCAAGAAGCAAGTTCAAATCCATCCTAATCAGCATGGCAGAACATGAGATACAAAACCAATCAACTTAGATTTAGCATTGAATCAAGTTTCACACTGGTATATACTACGCATTGTCAAATCAAGCATTACATCATCAGAATCTAAGCCCTAATATAATTGAAAAGAGATGTTAATGGATTAATACTAAATTAGAATACAAACATACACTAAATAGACTAATATACTCAGAACCATAAAATAAGTTTCTCCACATATCCATTATTATGACAACACTGAATATGGTTCTTGTGCCCGTCTCCCACTCTAAATACGAGAGAATCAAGGTGCACATACTATTCCCAGGCACTAAACTAAATTATACAAACATGCACTAAACAAATATTAAAAGACTGTTAACAAGTAAATTAGGGAGAATAAACTCAAATTTGACAGGACAAAATTATCAGTGTCAGTTCTTCAATCTTCCTTTGAGCCACAGAAAGGGACAACTCTCAAGACTGTTAATAGGTAAATCGCAAGCCCTTACCGAATTACCTGAACCTAGGGCTGCAGCAATCGCGATCTGAACCTAGGGCTGCAGCAATCACGATCTGAACCTAGGGCTACAGCAATCGCCATCTGGGCTTCGAATTTCTGGAGTTTGATCGGGTTACGAACTGAGGGCTAAGCCTTCGAATTTTTGTGGCTCTCTTCGATTTGCAGACGATTTGGAGAAGATTTGGGAATCAAGGGAAGTGTAGCGAGGAATTTCTTTGGCGGTTGCTTCTAGTTTGAGAGCTGAGCGAGGAGAGAGATATAAAAAACACGGTTTTTTAAAATAGAATGCACTTTAAGCGAGTATTACTCTTTAAGCAGAATGCTCCTGACCGGGCCTATATATATATATATATATATATAGCGACAAATCGCTGAAATGATAAACTGAGCCGGGATTGAGAATCATCCTGTGCATTTACTGCTTATATATATATATATAAACAGTAAACGCTCCGAACGTAAAATCTAGGCTCATCAGACATAATCCGATATATATATAAGCAAGTAAACGCTGCAAACATAAGTCTAGGCTTAATCGAGGCATAACTCGATAATGTTAGTCTATATATAAATGTATACATATATAAGTATATATATATATATATATATATATATATGGGTCTCCATCCACAGCAACCGGTTGTTGGGGAGCAACCCATTTTTCCCCAGCCGGTACAAGCTGTACTGGCCTTAGATTTTTTTTTTTTTTTTTTATAAGCCGGTACAGCTTGTACCGGCTGGGAAAAATGGGTTGCTCCCCAACAACCGGTTGCTGTGGATGGAGACCCTATATATATATATATATATATATATATATATATATATATATATATATATAGACAGAAATGAAAATCACAGACCGAAATCTAGGTATACACACACAACACGACTCTCAATGTGAAGAATAATGTGAACAAAGATGAAGAGAAAGGCTTTATAGAGTGTAAGAAGGCTTACAGTGGGCTACCAAAGAAGACTTCTATGACTCTAAGTGGATAAACACTTGACTCCCGTCGATAAAAATGTAGCTATATATGAGCTAACAAGTGTTTAAAATGAGAAAGCACTCAATATGGGTTGTATACAGAGCAAATTTGATAAGGCTTCCTCGCCTTTTCCTCTTAAAATATGGCCACCCCAAGCTCTATATTTATAGAGCTGGTGGCCACAGGTGTACCTGTGGCAGCCGCAGATGCACCTGCTGCTGCCCGGGGTGCCCCCGGGCTTTAACGTCTTGAAGTACGTGCACTAGTGCACTGTGATGTCCGCTCAAACTTGCAGAACTTCAATTTTAGCATTCGGTTGAGGTGTACAAGACCTTCTTCGGATCGCCGTTGTCGAGAGTTACGCAATGACATGGGATTAGAGGTTGTACGAAGTCAGGAAGAGGGGACCATGCCCATGGTCTTCAAGCTTCAAATTCTATTCGGTGTGCTGCCACTCGTAATAGTCACTCGGGATTGGAACTCCTTGGCTCTTGTGGGACATTGTTGTGTAGAAATGTATGTATGAGATGTTGAGACGACACAATATGGGGTTGAGGTGGCAAGATGACGATTTTTCCCCTCACCGGGGTTATCTCCGGTTTGGGCTGATAGCAGACGTTGCTCAAGGTTATCTCTGAGATTAGACTGCTGCAAGTTTTTGAATTCCTCAGGGTCATCTTTAAGTGTGTCTGTCTTCCCGGTGTTATCTTTGGGTCTTTGGAATGAATGCCTCGGCGAGAGTTCTGAGGTTGAAGCTGATTGCATGCATTTAAAACAAGCATTTTTGGGGTTATCCCCGGAACTGCAATGGCATTCCTTGGGGTTATCTCCAAGGATGACACTCGGGGTTATCTCTGAGGTTGGAAATGATACTCCCTGTATGTGTTCCGGGGTTGAGACTGAACTTCCGGTGGTATCCGGAATGGATATGAGCTGCCTTCCAGGGTTATTTCCGAAAGACGAATCTACCCTCCTGCAATGTTAGTAACAAGTGTGTAGAAAATTTTGAGTGTCTACAGATGCCCCTCTTTATCATATTCATGTAATGCAAGGCATGGATAGGATAAAGAATCCTAGACAAGAAATGCAACAAGATAAACATGATGCCATGTGCAGCAACATGATGCAAATGCATGATGGATGTATGTTGTTGTATTATTTTCCAACATGATGGGATGATTTTTGGTTCCCTGTTAATCCTACCGGGGATGATAATCAGCGACGTCTTGGACGTGTAATCCAATTCTTCTAGGATGTTGACGTTGGGGTTATCACCAAAGTCCTAAATCCTTGATACATACTTTACCTTGAAGATGTGCCTCTCGTGTGCAAGAGATCTGTGGGGATAAAACTTTGTCTATTTGAGGATGTGTATAACATATTCCATCATTGGTCCTCTCCAATAAGGATGGACTTCTCTGGTTTGTGTCACCAGCATATACCACGGTCCTGTTGGAGTTACTGCCAACAGTATGTATTGTCAGGGCTGCCTGACCTTCATTGACGTGTGTATCAATGGATAGATCCTTGTTGGGAAAACTGTCAAGGCTGCTTGACCTTCATTGATGTGTGCATCAATGGATAAATCCTTGTTGGGTAAACTGTTAAGATTGCTTGACCTTCATTGATGTGTGTATCAATGGTTGAAAATACGTTGTAACCCCCACCGGGGGACATGTCAAGGCTGCTTGACCTTTATTGATGCGTATATCAATGGTTGAAAATGCGTTATAACCCTCGCAGGGGATACTTGATCAATGAATGAAATATGCATTGTGAACCCCGCCGGGGATACGTATCGATGTATGAAATCTGCATTGTGACCCCCGTCGGGAATACGTTTAGTATTATGACCCTGTATTTGGTGGCATCCGACCTGTGTGAGGCATTACCAGGTATTATTTTCAAAATCTGAGATCATCGGTATAGTGTACCTTGTATTTAGGCGAATACCAATGAAGGACATTAAAGCAGGATTCCAGGCTATTCCGCTCAGTCGCGTAGCATTTTTATTCCTGATTTGGCATTTTCAGCTTGTGAGACCTCCTTTGCAACTCGAGTTGGACTGAGCTGGAAAGGTGGGACCCATGTGGGGTGCCGCGGGTACACCTGCGACAGCTGCAGGTGGACCTGCGGCCAACCGTGGGTATGAAATGCCTGTGGGTTGCTTTCATAAGTCATTCTCAAGTTATGCTGCGAAGGAAATCTGAGAGCTCTACTTCAGATCAGCTGAGTTCAGGTGACTTTCTACAAATTCTGCCACCGTACAAGTGTTCTACACTGTCCTCGTAACGTATACATGTATTCTTTTCCAGTCTTTATCCGTTGAAAAATGACTTATCACATGTAATGCATCTAAACACATAGTAGTGAATATGCATGCTGATATGACTTGATAAAAAATATTCAACATAGTAAATGTTAGTATTAAACCATGATGAACATAATAATGTGAAACAATTTGACTTTTGAAACAGTCAAATTGGCACCTTTTACTGTCATTTCTTATCCTATTTGAGGATAAATGAGTAAAGGTAGAAAAGCAAAATAATCCTGGTAATTAGACTACACTTACGGATTTTTAATATGATGTATTAATGCATGTAGGATGTATAAGACTGTGGGCAGGTGTGCTACTAAATGGCCACCTAGTCATGCCTATGTGCATGTGGATAATCTTATTTATAAGGGGACTATGGCAAAAAATTTCCAAAATGTAGGCATTGGGTAGTAATGCATTTTTAACTCTACTGTATATATATGTTAAAATAATGCATGCATGCATGTAGTCATAAACTGCATTTTGAAAAGCTCCAGGTCAGAATTTACCTCACCCTTTCTGAGGTGATTTGGAGACTTCTGTCCAGATATTATGGATCCGGATCAGTCGAGTAGTTTCCGCAGGACCACTTCTAGTGTACGGAGGAGGGCTTCTGAAGTGCCTCGACCCCGTTCTATTAGACAGCATCGTCGTTTAGTGGAGGCGATGATATGTCCAGTCCAGGTTGAAGTGCCGGACGTCGAGGACGAGGATGATGATGTTATGGTTGTGGACCCCGCTCCTGCTGTACGTTTTCCCTGTAGGGATTTGCCAGGCATTCAGTTGGTGAACCCAGAGCTTCTGGGTGATTTTAGTCGAGACCCTTCAGTTTACCTGTATGCAAATGAGGTATAAAGTAAGATATTAATCTTCCTTCTTTCCTATTGATGAGGAGTAAAGGATTTTGATGTTGATCTGCATTTGATGTAGGTTCTCGGCTTTACACAGCCTCGAGGGAACTGGTTTAGTATCCACTCTTGGGGGCGTCACATTATATTCTAATCAGGATAATTTATGTGTGTAGATGTCAGGTAAAAAAGAATTAGGATACCCTCGGATCGTAAAGAAGGAGCCAATATCAAAGCCAATAGCTGAAATAGAGGCTCAAAGTGAAAGTAACCTTGATGAGATGGTTATTGTGGAAAACGTAGTACCAGATTTGGAAATAGTGGAACTAACAGATAGTGATTCAGACACTGAAGTCAGAGCTGATCAAGCATCAACAGAGGTGCAGAATCTAAGGAACAAGGTTTCTTCTCTGAAAAAGCTGTGGGAAATAGAAAAACTGTTAATTAGTCAATTGCGAAAAGCATTAATAGAAACAATGGAAGAATAAGATAAGCTTAAAATCCAAATTGATCAAATGGGAGCCAAGAGCAATAAATCATGTGCAGCTCCAAGAAAAAAAAGGGAAAAGAAAGATGAAATACCGCGATATAGGAAATTTTGATAATAACCAAGGGAACCTTAACCGAATAGAGAAGTGTACAAACTGTGACAGAAAACATGAAGGCGTATGCAGGGAAAAGGGAGAATGTTTGCTACAATTGCGGACATGATGGACATTTCTCTCCTTATTGTCCCAATCCAAAGCAAGGTGTCTGTTTTAGTTGTGGGATAGAAGGTCATCAGGTGAAAGGTTGTCCAAGATCAAGAAAAAGGCGTAGTGAATAGGTATTATAGGTTCTGTTGTGTAGGTGTGTTTAATGTAATGTATGTGATAAGTAAGTTTGTGTAATATAATATTCCCAACTTTTGTATGAGTCAAAGCCGTAAATCCCGACTTTTGTGGTCACAAAGGGATAGTAGTATGGGCTATGTTATGTAAATTACTTTGAATTAATCAAATGAATATGAATCTATGTTTGATTAATGAAATAACTTTGATACGTGAAACTTATATAATAAGGTTTATAATGTAAATAATAATTTATGGTCTAATTTAACCAGATAATGCCGCCAAGACGTCAAACTCAAAATCAAAGGGCAGAAGAATCTATCAATAACGATGGGGGATAACAACCAGACTCGATGCAACACTTTGCAAACATGGTAACTCAGGCTATGCAACAAGGAATGCCAATCGCAGGGAACCAGCAGGACAATCGCTTGACGAACTTCAAAGATTTTAAGGCTGTAGGACCGCTTGAATTTAGAGGTACAACTGACCCTGTAGAAGCCCAAACATGCGTCAAGGAGATAGAGAAAGCGTTTGTGATAGCTAGGGTAGCTGAGGGGCAAAAGACATCTTTTACCACCTACATGATGAAGGGGAGGCGAATTTTTGGTGGGAAGAGTTGTTAGAGTTTATGCCCTAGAGGCCAATTATTTGATATAATTGCTTAATGTTTTGATGTTATATTTGATTGAATAAATGAATGATTTTATTATGGTTTTATTTACTGCGTTATATAATTATTAACATAATAAAATTCCTTAGAATAGTGATACAAATTATATGGTTTCAAGTATGTGACTTGAACATGAGATTATATAATTACAATTAGTATCATTGTTCTTAAATGTCCCTAGTCGAGTATCATTGTTGATGGGACACCATTGATGCATTGAGACTAGTATGTGGATTGACTGATGACCAAATCTCATTGGTCATAAATATATGAGATATTAAGTCAATGCATAGGTACATGTTAGAGAACGATGTACAAGACAGACCCACCATGAGAATTCTATGTGGAGCATTATGCGAAGTGTCATTAGAAATTCTCATGGTGATAATGATGTAATGGTCCTCCGACCCGAAATCACTATATTTGTAATACCCGAAAAAAAAAATATATATTAAATAATACTAAAAAATTTATTCTGTTGAAAACATATTAATTGGACTTGGTCATTTATTTTGGGTCAAACTAGTTATTTAATTGGTGTGGGCTAATAAGTATTAATAAGAGATGTGTAAATTAATTTAGTACAATTTGGACCTTAAAATTTAATTGGGTTTAATGTATATTAAGTACAATTTAATTCTATTAACATTAGGAGAGTTAGTAAAATATATTAATTAATAAATAAATACCAAAAACCTAACTATCTCATTACGTCTAAAACTAGCTGGAAAAAAAAAACATAAGGAACAAGAGCGGCGGCTGGGAGAAGCAATTCAGTCATCAATTGATAATAGGGTAACAGTTTTCTTCAATTTATTCATTACTTGGGTAATCAAACAAGGATTTAAACTCACCGTGAAGGATTGCAGGAATTGATATATTGTATGATAATGTGTGTATATAGATTACGGTAATATATGTATATGTATATTTAAATTCTTGATTGCAGGTGTATATATATATATTTATATTCCGTACGGTATCTATATATATATATATTAACTCATAGTGCTATGTATATATATATAATGATATGATACAGTAGTGTATATATATAAATTATATATATTATTTATTTTATATTAACCCACTTATATTATTATAAATTAAATTGAAAATTTTGTATACTAATTAATTATTTCTCATGATAAAATTATGAATTTATTTAATAATAAATTAAATAATATTATGTTAGAGATTGTTAAATTTGTAATAAAATTCTATTTTATTTTATTTAGATTAAACGGAAAGAGTCCAAACAAGTTTTTGGAATATACTTTGGGTATTACATTGCTTAATCCAGGTACGGATTCCGTACTTTTCAGCGAGACTCATTTATTTTTAATTCGTTCATTTCGTTATTCGTTTCGAAATTTAGTATTGTCTCTCATAATTATTCCTTGTCAATTTATTGTGATAAATTTATTTTGGCGTTGTATTAGAACTCACATTGTACTCTTTAGACTAATGTGTCATGTCTAAATTTTATTTTTATATTTAGGGTGATGTACATGTTAGTATATTTTAGAGACTTGTGTTGACGATTCGTTCGATTTAACATGTACATGTTAGAACCCCTTTTTGTTGATATTATGTCGCATGTGTTGTGACATGGTATCCTTGTTAGAATACCGTAGGGTATACCTGAGCTATAACCACCTGTGGGGGTACCACAGGCATGTACTCTCGGCACCGAGGCATGACACCTTCCGTGGCGGTGTGATCAGTCCACGGCGTCTCCGTTTTGTGCTCCGGTGGGAGTTGGCCATTTGGTGTTTTGTTGTGGGAGGCGTATGGGTCGACCCTAGTTTTCTGTTCTGTTCTGTTCTGCGGATTGGTGATGTTTGTGCCAAACACACCTTCCGATTTGCATGTATCTGGATTGCGCAGTCCGATGTGTGATTGCCTGTGTGGCATTATTTTGATTGCCTGTGTGGCATTATTTGACTTGCCTGTGTGGCAAGGTATATTACTATATTCTGAGC
The DNA here is from genome assembly GCA_020205505.1 of Panax japonicus. Classification (NCBI taxonomy): domain Eukaryota; kingdom Viridiplantae; phylum Streptophyta; class Magnoliopsida; order Apiales; family Araliaceae; genus Panax; species Panax japonicus. Next base: position 19,885,962 of record CM035099.1, on the reverse strand, counting down.
TCGGTATGAAATAACACCCAGCCATTTGATTCAGCCTATCATTTCATTGTGTTAGTTTTGTTCGTTTCGTTTCAGTTCGTTTCATTTCATTTCATTTCATTTAATTGAGTTAATTATTTCGGTTCATTATTTGTATTCTATATCCGTACTGGGCATTTGGCTCATGCTGTGTTTTTCTTCCGGCAGGTAATCAGGGGGATCAAGGGAAAGTGTGATGAGAGCTCCATTCATTCCAATGATTTAGAAATATTCTGTTTAGACTTGATGTGTCAGTTACTTGGAATTGTAATAATTATTTTAGATTGTGGTTTGAGACAGTTTGAGATTTATTATGGGTGACTTGTGGTATTTATCAGTTAATTAAGACTATGCTTTTGGGACTTTGAGCCTTGCTATTAAACTCATCAGTTTTGTTACGTTTTGAGTGACCTCTCTTTCTATTTTGGAAAGGGGGTGTTACAAAGTTGGTATCAGAGCTTAGGTTCTTTCTTGTAGAAAACCTATTTAGGTTTGACCTGTGAGTTATGGGTAGACTTCTGGGTTAGATTTTTGTTCTGATTGATTTTCTGTTCAGCTATCATATCAGCCATATTCGAATTTGTCTCTAATCTGCTTTGTTTATATTCGTGATCTCTTTCTTAGATGGCTCGAAGATCAGCTAGAGTTGCTGGGAGGCGAGGTAACAACAGGGGAAGAGGTGAAGGTCGGTCCAATGAGCAACCTAATGATCAGATTAATGCTCAGTTGGCTACATTGGTGAATCAGGCTGTGAATCAGGTGTTACCTCAGTTAGTGGCGCAGGTTGTACAGGCAATGCAGCAGCCGCCACCAGAAATTCCTGAACATGAGAACCCGAGAAATAATGGTCCACATGCAAACGAAGAGGAAGTGAATACAGATGGTATTGATCAGCAGGTGATTCCAATGTATGTGTGGTTGGAAAGGTTTCAAAAGCAGAAACCACAGGCATTCAGTTCAGCTCCAACTCCAATTGATGCAGAGAATTGGATTGCCCACCTAGAGAAAATATTTGATGTGTTGGGGTGCTCGGATAATCAGAGAGTATTACTTGTTGCCTACAAGCTGGAAGGGGATGCACAGAGGTGGTGGAAAGCACTGAAGACAAACAAGGGTGATGGTTATGTCGAGACACTTAGTTGGGCGGAGTTTTGTGAGGTCTTTTATCAACAGTACTTCCCAGCTGCTGATAAAGAGGCCTATGCTAGAGATTATTTGTCTATTCGGCAGAAAGATGATGAGTCCATCACGGATTTCATGACGAGGTTCACCAGGTTGGCAGGATTTGCGGGAACTTCTGCAGGGACTGCAGCGGAACAGGCGGAGAAGTTTAAGTGGCGGATTCATTATAGGTATCGCCAACATCTCATTAACACCAAGTTTGCGGATGTATCGGCGGTGGCTAATGCGGCCAAGAACATTGAGATGGAGCGGCAGGACTTTCGGACTTCCAAACCGGAAGGGAGTCGAAAGAGGGACAGAGATGACCAGCAGGGTCAAGCTTCGGGTCAGCATGGGAGAAATCAAGGTGGTCAGTGGAACAGAAATCGTGGTGTTCAGCAGGGGCAGTGGTGTGGCCAGAATCAGAACAGGGGCTATCAGCAGATGCCTCAACAGGGGCAAAATCGTCAGCTTCAGCTACCTTGGTATGGACCGAATCGTCAGCAGGGGCATAATCATCAGCAGGGACAAAATCAGGGTCGTTATCCGGGACCAGCTGGTGGGGGTAACCCGAATCTTATTCCGATAGCTCCTTGTGCTATTTGTGGGGCTATTCATCCGGGGAGGCAGTGTCACAGACTCACCGGTGCATGCTTCTTGTGTGGACAGATGGGTCACATTGCTAGGGATTGTACCGATCCACGCGGAAATGGTGGAGGTGGTAATAATGGTGGCAATGGAGGTCAGCGTCAGGGTGGCCGAGTGTTTGCTTTGACGTATAACCAGGCGGCGGGCGCACCAGGTACTGTTTCTGGTACTCTTTTAGTTGGCAATCGCGAGGCTTCTATTTTATTTGATACGGGTTCTACTCATTCTGTTGTTGCTCAGTCTTTTGTTCGGCACCTGGGTGTGCCATCTCAGTCTTTAGATTCTGTTATGTCTATTGCTACCCCGATGGGGACTTCTGTTGTTATTTCTGATTTGTATCGAGGGTGTTCGATTAGATTTGGGGATAAGATCCGTAGCGTAAATCTTCTTCCGATGTGTATGCACGATTTTGATGTCATTCTTGGGATGGACTGGTTGGATAAACACCATGCCACTATCGATTGTCAGGCGAAGAAGGTTATATTCGGAGATATGAAATCTCCAGAATTCGTGTTTCAGGGTTCTCAGCCGAGTAGGGTGTTGAAGTTGATTTCAGCTTTGAAGGCTGGGAAGTTGGTGGCAAAGGGTTGTGATGGGTATTTGGCGTTTGTGAGAGATACCTCTAAGGGTGAGTCTCCTATTGAGGATGTTCCAATTGTCCGTGACTTTCCCGATGTGTTTCCTGAGGAGTTGTCAGGGTTGCCACCGCAGCGAGAAGTGGAGTTTGCTATTGAGCTTGTTCCTGGTGCGGAGCCTATCTCTAAGGCGCCGTATCGGATGGCACCGTTGGAGTTGCAGGAGTTGAAGGAGCAGTTGCAAGAACTGTTGGATCGTAGTGTAATTCGCCCGAGTGTTTCACCTTGGGGTGCTCCAGTCTTGTTTGTAAAGAAGAAGGACGGGTCTATGAGGCTGTGTATAGACTACAGAGAGTTGAACAAGATCACCATCCGAAATCGGTATCCATTGCCGAGGATTGATGACTTGTTTGACCAACTTCAAGGGGCAAAGTATTTTTCGAAGATAGACTTGAGGTCGGGCTATCATCAGTTGAGGGTGAGGGATGAGGATATCCCTAAGACGGCTTTTCGTACACGGTATGGGCATTACGAGTTTTTGGTGATGCCATTCAGTGTGACTAACGCTCCGGCGGTGTTTATGGATTTGATGAATCGGGTGTTCAGGGAGTACCTGGACCAATTTGTCATTGTCTTTATTGATGACATTTTGGTTTACTCTAAGTCTAAGGAAGAACATGAGGAGCATCTTCGCACAGTGTTAGGAATTTTGCAGAAAGAGAAGCTGTATGCTAAATTCTCCAAATGCGAGTTTTGGTTGGAGCATGTTGCATTTTTGGGCCACGTTGTTTCTGCTGAAGGCATTAAGGTGGATCCTGCGAAGGTTGAGGCTATCACTAAGTGGCCGAGACCTACTACGGTGACAGAGATTAGAAGTTTCTTGGGTTTGGCAGGGTATTATAGGCGGTTTGTGGAAGGGTTTTCCTTGATTGCCTTGCCATTGACCCAGTTGATAAGAAAGGGCACGAAGTTTGTGTGGAATGAGGAGCGTGAGAAGAGTTTTGAGGAGTTGAAGAAACGACTCGTGTCAGCTCCTATACTTGCATTGCCATCGGGGACAGGAGGTTACCAGATTTATAGTGATGCTTCTAAGAAGGGCTTGGGGTGTGTTTTGATGCAACACGGCAATGTGATTGCTTATGCTTCTAGACAACTTAAACCTTATGAGGTGAACTACCCCACGCATGATTTGGAGTTGGCAGCGGTAATCTTTGCCTTAAAGATTTGGAGGCATTATTTGTATGGAGAGACTTGTGATATCTTCACCGATCACAAAAGTCTTAAATACATTTTCACTCAGAAGGAGCTCAATATGAGGCAGAGGCGTTGGTTGGAACTACTAAAAGATTATGATGCGAGGATTCAGTATCACCCGGGGAAAGCAAATGTGGTTGCAGATGCTCTTAGCCGAAAGAGTTCAGGAAGTGTTGCAGCCCTTATTACGCAACCTCAGCTTATTTCAGATATGGAGCGGATCGAGTTAGAGTTGTATGTACGAGATTTAGATGGGCATTTGGCGGGTATGAGAGTGGAGCCCTCTCTTATCTCGCGGGTCAAAGAAGCTCAAAAGGAAGATGGGGAGTTGTGGAGTATGACGCAGAATTTAGAGGAGGGCAAGCAGTCCGAGTTTCGTATTGATGACCATGGTGTGATTTGGTTGGGTGAGCGGTTGTGTGTACCGTCAGATCCAATCATTCGAGAGGCTGTGCTGGCTGAGGCTCATAGTTCGCCATTTTCAATTCATCCAGGTTCTACGAAGATGTATAGAGATTTGAAGAAGAATTTTTGGTGGAATGGGATGAAACGAGACGTGGCTGAATATGTTGGGAAGTGCCTCACTTGTCAACAAGTGAAGATAGAACATCAACGAGCTAGTGGGTTGTTGCAACAGTTAGACATTCCAGTGTGGAAGTGGGAGGATATCACGATGGATTTTGTGACGGGTTTGCCGAAGACTTTCAGGAAGAATGATGCCATATGGGTGGTGGTGGACCGGTTGACCAAATCGGCACACTTTTTGGCTATCCATGAGGGTTACTCGGTGGATAGGTTAGCACATATCTTTCAGCAGGAGATTGTTAGACTTCATGGTACTCCGGTGTCTATTGTTTCAGATCGGGACCCACGGTTCACTTCACGGTTCTGGAAAGGGTTTCAACGAGCTTGGGGTACTCGGCTCAACTTCAGTACTTCTTTTCATCCGCAAACTGATGGGCAATCCGAGCGGACTATTCAGACGTTGGAGGACATGTTGAGGTCTTGTGCACTTGAGTGGTCGGGTAATTGGGATGATTACTTGAGCTTAGTTGAGTTTGCTTACAACAATAGTTGGCATGCAAGTATTGGGATGGCTCCTTTTGAGGCATTGTATGGTAGAAAATGTCGGGCACCAACTTGTTGGGATGAGGTTGGCGAAAGGGCCATAGAAGGGCCTGAGTTAGTTCAGATCACTACGGAAAAGGTAGCGGTGGCTAAGGAGAAATTAAAGTCGGCTCGATCACGACAGAAGAGTTATGTTGATAAGCATAGGAGGACTTTAGAGTTTGAACCTGGTGAGCATGTGTTTCTAAAAGTTTCTCCTTGGAAGGGTATTCGACGATTTGGATTGAAAGGGAAACTTAGTCCGCGTTATATTGGGCCATTTGAGATTCTAGAGAGGGTTGGTGAGGTTGCATATCGGTTAGCTTTGCCTCCACAGTTAGCTCATGTGCACAATGTATTCCATGTGTCGGCGTTGAGGAGTTATCAGTATCATCCGTTGCATGTGGTGCAATATCCGTTCGATAAGATTCGGGAGGATCTTACTTGTGAGGAACAAGCTGAAGCGATTTTGGATCGTCAAGAAAGGATTATGAGGAGGAAGACTATTCCGTTTGTTAAGGTTCTGTGGAGGAACCATTCGGAGCGAGAAGCCACTTGGGAGATGGAGAAGTCTATTCGAGCGGAGTATCCGCATCTCTTTGAAAATTAGGTACGTTCCATTCTTTTAATTCCGGGGACGGAATTCTTTTAAGGGGTAGGTGATGTAATACCCGAAAAAAAAAATATATTAAATAATACTAAAAAATTTATTCTGTTGAAAACATATTAATTGGACTTGGTCATTTATTTTGGGTCAAACTAGTTATTTAATTGGTGTGGGCTAATAAGTATTAATAAGAGATGTGTAAATTAATTTAGTACAATTTGGACCTTAAAATTTAATTGGGTTTAATGTATATTAAGTACAATTTAATTCTATTAACATTAGGAGAGTTAGTAAAATATATTAATTAATAAATAAATACCAAAAACCTAACTATCTCATTACGTCTAAAACTAGCTGGAAAAAAAAAACATAAGGAACAAGAGCGGCGGCTGGGAGAAGCAATTCAGTCATCAATTGATAATAGGGTAACAGTTTTCTTCAATTTATTCATTACTTGGGTAATCAAACAAGGATTTAAACTCACCGTGAAGGATTGCAGGAATTGATATATTGTATGATAATGTGTGTATATAGATTACGGTAATATATGTACATGTATATTTAAATTCTTGATTGCAGGTGTATATATATATATTTATATTTCGTACGGTATCTATATATATATATATTAACTCATGGTGCTATATATATATATATATAATGATATGATACAGTAGTGTATATATATAAATTATATATATTATTTATTTTATATTAACCCACTTATATTATTATAAATTAAATTGAAGATTTTGTATACTAATTAATTATTTCTCATGATAAAATTATGAATTTATTTAATAATAAATTAAATAATATTATGTTAGAGATTGTTAAATTTGTAATAAAATTCTATTTTATTTTATTTAGATTAAACGGAAAGAGTCCAAACAATTTTTTGGAATATACTTTGGGTATTACATTGCTTAATCCAGGTACGGATTCCGTACTTTTCAGCGAGACTCATTTATTTTTAATTCGTTCGTTTCGTTATTCGTTTCGAAATTTAGTATTGTCTCTCATAATTATTCCTTGTCAATTTATTGTGATAAATTTATTTTGGCGTTGTATTAGAACTCACATTGTACTCTTTAGACTTATGTGTCATGTCTAAATTTTATTTTTATATTTATGGTGATGTACATGTTAGTATATTTTAGAGACTTGTGTTGACGATTCGTTCGATTTAACATGTACATGTTAGAACCCCTTTTTGTTGATATTATGTCGCATGTGTTGTGACATGGTATCCTTGTTAGAATACCGTAGGGTATACCTGAGCTATAACCACCTGTGGGGGTACCACAGGCATGTACTCTCGGCACCGAGGCATGACACCTTCCGTGGCGGTGTGATCAGTCCACGGCGTCTCCGTTTTGTGCTCCGGTGGGAGTTGGCCATTTGGTGTTTTGTTGTGGGAGGCGTATGGGTCGACCCTAGTTTTCTGTTCTGTTCTGTTCTGTGGATTGGTGATGTTTGTGCCAAACACACCTTCCGATTTGCATGCATCTGGATTGCGCAGTCCGATGTGTGATTGCCTGTGTGGCATTATTTTGATTGCCTGTGTGGCATTATTTGACTTGCCTGTGTGGCAAGGTATATTACTATATTCTGAGCTCGGTATGAAATAACACCCAGCCATTTGATTCAGCCTATCATTTCATTGTGTTAGTTTTGTTCGTTTCGTTTCAGTTCGTTTCATTTCATTTCATTTCATTTAATTGAGTTAATTATTTCGGTTCATTATTTGTATTCTATATCCGTACTGGGCATTTGGCTCATGCTGTGTTTTTCTTCCGGCAGGTAATCAGGGGGATCAAGGGCAAGTGTGATGAGAGCTCTATTCATTCCAATGATTTAGAAATATTCTGTTTAGACTTGATGTGTCAGTTACTTGGAATTGTAATAATTATTTTAGATTGTGGTTTGAGACAGTTTGAGATTTATTATGGGTGACTTGTGGTATTTATCAGTTAATTAAGACTATGCTTTTGGGACTTTGAGCCTTGCTATTAAACTCATCAGTTTTGTTACGTTTTGAGTGACCTCTCTTTCTATTTTGGAAAGGGGGTGTTACAATATTACTACATGGGAATTTATGTACTTTGATATCATCAAATGTCATCTTTAATAGGGTGGACTATGAAGGTAATTATTGGGTACATCATGAATCATGTGAGGAATATGAGTTATCTAGATGGAATTTAACCCTCCTATATATTAGGGGTGATATCCATAGGCCTCTTGATTGAGTAGGACTATGAAATGCATGGCCATGCTCAAATAGTGATATATTTCATATAGTCTACTCATTGATCAAGAAAGCTCAGATTAAATTATGAAGAGTATGACACATTCCATGACTCGAGTTTAATCTAGGATATTAAGGTTAAAAGAATTAAATTGCATTGAAACTTTGGTCACGAAAAGGTTGCATCGAATCATTGATCTTATTATTACTTGGGTAGCAGTGATGCATTACTAGATGTCGCTCACTGTTTATAATTTTATAATATGATTTTAAAATTATTGCCAACGTAATAATAACCTATAGGGTCACACACATAGAACGTAATTTAAAATGGAATTAATTTAAATTTTAAGGATTTAAATATATTAATATGATTAATAGTATTTAAATCACGAATTTAAATTAAAAGGATAATTTATATATATGTATATTAATTAAGACTTAATTAAGATATATATATATATATATACTAGCAACAGTCCCGTGCCTCCGGCACTATGGACGTTGGGATTTATTCTAAATTTTGGACGACTCATATGATTTATTGAGTGAGCGAGAAATTCAAAATCATTTGTATTTTATTAGATAAATGGATGGTGGGATTTATCCCAAACTTTGGACGTCCTAGATGATTTATTGAATGAGTGAAAAATTTAAAATCATTTGTATTTTATTAGATATAATTAGATATATAGAATATAGATATAGATAGATAGAATTAGATAGATTGTATTTTATTAGATAGATGGATGGTGAGATTTATCCCAAACTTTGGACGGCCCAGATGATTTATTGAATGACCGAGAAATTCAAAATCATTTGTATTTTATTATATAGATATATAAATTCGGATTTTATGAAATTAGGTTTTGATTAATCCCCTTTTTAACTACTATATATATGATATAGTAGCCACTTAGGGTTATATCATAACAACATAGCCCTAGCCGCTCTTAGAGAGAGACTAGAGAGAAACAGTTCTAAAATCCATTCCTTTTGGTGGCTAGTACTGCAATTCCGTCTACTGTAGATCATACGACGGTTCGCGAGGCGTTCCTGTGGATACCGTAGAGGCACGATTCGTTTGGATTGCGTTAAAGATTCGAGAGCTTCAATTTCAGAAGCATTTTCATATTCAGTATTATTTCTAACCACTGAATTAATTATTTTCGCATGGATCCTATTTAGGGTTTCGGAAATTGCTTTAAATTGTTCTATTTTCGCTGTACATTTCTGTGTCGAAACCCTACAGTGGTATCAGAGCTAGTTGCGAAACGATTAATTCAGATAACATGTTTAATTATTTTCAATATATATGGTATGTGATGGTACAATTTTACCGATCTGAAATTGATTATATTGTTTTCGATATATATGATATATGATGATATAATTTTACCGAACTGTTAATTGAGTATATGATACTCTGTAATCGACATATTTTGATATTATAAATATCAGTAATAGATATGCATGTATATATTGTTCTGTTAATTGTATCTTATATGGCGTAATAACAGTATTCAGTTTAATATGATTAATTGAAACTTGACATATATGATATGTATCGGGTGTATTGTTATTATGACTATTTTGGTGGATTAAAATACGTGATTCTGAAACTGTTTCAGAGAATCATTTGAAAAAATTCTGCAATACAGATTGTAGTTCTAAAATTTTTTCCAGGGGCGCTGCCCCCGACCCCGCTCGCTGACTGGACCACCGCCAGGGGGAGACCCCCCCTTGAACTCCCCCTCCCCCCGTCGTAGCGCACGATGGTCGTGACCCCTATTTGTTATATATATATATATATATATATATATATATATATATTCTTTAATTTTGTATAAACTGTTATATGATTTATTGTGATATGCACGGTGCACAGTTATGGTCTTTTGACCCATAGGTTAGTGGTTTTGGTTTTGAAATACGGCTTGCATGTCGTGCCTTTCTATAAATTCTAATGTACAATTCTCTTCTCATCTAAATCCCTAAGAATGTAACTCGAGGTTTCTTTATGTCATGTAATAATCTGTAATCGATGAAGATGAAAAGATGAAGGACACGATGGAAAGATGATGATGGAGAGGAGGCACATGCTTGAGGAAGATCCAAGGAAGCTATTTATTTTAAGATCTTTTACCACCTTAGATTGACCTTCAATCTTTCATTAGCTTGAAAAGATTGACAGTGGATTGGGCCATAACTGTGACACATTTAATTTTGCACTTTATTTATGCTTGTATGCGATATGATATGATAAATAATGTGCATGCTTAATAAGATTAAAATTGGTGAGATCTAAATTTATTAATAAAATCCCTCATTAAATTATTAAGTCTAAATCAGATGCCTTCCAATGAATAACACTCATCAAGACCTTGATCAATAGATGTAGGTTTGCCAAACAAAAATACCCTATTTATCTAGGTAAGATGCGATAGGATAATTGTGATATCCAAACTGTTAAAGTCATTGGGCCCGACTTAACTAAGTTATCTCAATAGGATTGTGGACTTAGAGGCATAGAGTTTGGTAGGTACCATTAGATGGACTAGAAACAATTGTTGTTTACTAAACTATCCAGGAGTTATATATGATATAATTGACAAAAGTGTTGTCTACCTAAATAATTGTGTTTTAAGAGATTAGCCAAAGCTAACTTAGGGCATAATGAAATATGGATATTGCCTCACTAGAAAGATATAATTGAAAAATGCTTTCCGAATTAATGGAGAGGGCTATTTTTTTTCGCTAATTTGTTTGTATATTGAGAAGAAAAAGAGATAAAACAATCACAAAGGGCATACCCCAGAAGTTTTAGGTGAACCACATGGGACAACCCCCAAAATGGACAACTAAAGACTAACAACCAAGCCAAAGCAACAAGGAACATTACAAAACAGAGCTGCATGCAAAAGAAGCAAGTCGAAGCCTAAACAACCAATCAGCTAAAACTAAGCATCCAAATGAACCATTTTGGTGACGAAATGAAACTGCAAAACTGCTATTTGCAGACAAACTGCAGAAGACAACAGAATCAACCGAACTGAAACAGCTGCCGAGCAGACTGAAGCTATCAGCACCTAAGAGGTTGAACTGAAGATCCCGAAGCCTAGAAGGAGCTGCGGGGCAGAGAGGCCGAACCATATAAGCCTAACCTACCAGTCCAGATCCCTCAGCTTCCCAAGGCTAAACCAAGGAGCCGAAACCAAGCTACAAAACTAGCCCTTCACTGACCCCATAAGTCGAAACATTAACCAATCCGGAAGGAGGCAGCATCCGAACTAATCCAGACTGGAAACAACAACGAACCAATCCGAACTGAGCGCCAGCCTACACCCGAAGCAACCGAAGATGAGAATGCTGAACCCTTGAATGAACTGCGAGCGCCATGAAGCCGAAACCAATGAACACTCACCCCCCCCCCCCAACTCCAAAACCGTGAGCCCCGAAGCCCGAACCTCTCAAGACTGGACTGCCGTACCGAAGAGAGAGCACCGAAGCCCGAAACCGGAAGACAGCAACCAGCACTCTATCAAACGAACACCCCCCCGAAGCCAATGAGGGGTCCCCAAGCCCCAAAACCGAAACCAGCGAACCCCCCTAGTTGGGCTACGTGACCGTGCCAAGAGACCGAGCTAGCCCGTCATTGACCTTGGAGCCGAACCCTACTACTGAGGAGACCGAACTGCCAGAGAAGCCGAACTACCATCGCAAACAGCAACGAGCTGAAGATGCTGCTAGAGCCAGCAAGCCGAACCCTGCAGAAGAACTGAAACCCACAACCTCAAAACTAACCCCTGAGGCCGAACTCCCTAACACCTGACCTGCCCAACCCTTAGGCAGACCCCGAAGCTGAGATTGAACCAGTGGCCAGAGGCGCGTAGGCCATCCCCTATAATGACCAAGCTGAGTAACACGGGCGAGTGCCGGAGAGTCACTGCCAACTCTGATCTTGTCCAAAGAACCCCAACCGAAGCAATAACTAACATTCGCTACTGAGACGGGCCCAGCCACCTGCTCTCCCGGCAATACCGAAGCGGCGGAACTGCCGACACCCCGTGAAAAAGAACCCAACCCTACAACCACCCCCAGAGGTTGGGCTTATTTTGGACTTTTTTAGAAAAAACAGAGGAAGAAGATAACCTAGCCTTAATGACATTGGTTATCTCCCTAGAGAGAACCCCCATAGGCATCTTGGTTTTGTTATGGACAATGGAGTTCCTGACTGACCAGATTTTGTATACTGTAGTGGAGAGAACCAGCTTTAAAATATCCGACCTGAGTTTGCTCCCTCGATATTGGATAATGTAGTCCACAAGGTTGTCCCAATTCATAGGAGCATTAGTCCAGGCACCCACTGCTAAAGTAGAGGAGAGAACATAGGGAGAATAGGGGCATTCGAAGAACAAGTGAGGGAATGTTTCCACATGGGAATCACAGAGGGGGCAAGTCAGCTGGCGGAAGCTGGAATAGCTAGAAAATCTGTCATTCGTGGGTAATCTTTGCCGAAGAGCTAGCCAGAGAGTAAAGGAAAATCTTGGAACGTGAAGAGAATGCCATAGCAGAGCAGCCCATGGAACTAGCGGAGCACGAGGCCGAATAGATTCCCAAATGAGAGAGGCCTTGACATATTTCAGCTCACAAGATTCCCATAAGATCTTATCATCGGCAGCAGTCGGCGCAGGAAGAGAAGTATTAAGGCCTCGGAGTTGTTGCACTTCATGATGGTTGCTTGCCGGTAATGCCCAGGCTCCCGAGGAAATGACAAAAGAGACAGAAGCGTTTATTGGGATTCGTGTGTTGGAAAGCAGATACGGAGAAGGGCTTAATGCCTGGCCATTCAACCATGGGTCATGCCAGAACCTAAAAGAATTGCCATTCCTAACTTTATAGATAAGAAAATTTAAAGCTAAAGGCCGCAGTTTAAGAATCTTACGCCAAATCCAAGAGCAGTCCGATGGAGTAGAACAATGCCAGAAATTAATCTTTGGAAGAACTGAGGCTTTGACCCACTTTGCCCATAAGGAAGTTGGGGAAGGGGAAATAACTCTGAGCCAATGGGATAAAATGAGGGCTGATTTCCAATCGGCAAGAGTTTTTATAGCCAGGCCTCCCTCCGCATAGGGGGTAGACAAATCCTTCCAAGCGACTTTAGAACCATACCTTAGAAGAGAGGAGCCCTTCCAAAGGAATATGTACATTATAATTTGGATTGCACGCATTACCGATTTAGGCAAGATAAAGTGGGCTGCCCAGTAGGATTGAATGGCAAATAACACTGATTTTATCAACTGCACTCTGCCGGCATAGGAGAGGTAGCGGGAAGTCCATGAAGTGACTCTCGCGGTGATTCTGTGAATCAGAGGCTGGCAGTCGGAGTGTGTAAGTTTAGATGAGATGAGGGGAACTCCAAGAAATCTAATTGGAAGAACTCCAATCGGTATACCCAGCAGCTGATTTATACTTTCCTTGACATCATCAGGGACATTTGCTAGAAAGCATAGGCTTTTAAGAGCGTTGGGGATTAATCCGGAGAACATTGAGAATGATTGGATGCTCGAGTGGATGATGGAAACAAATGGCAAGTCTCCATTGCAGAACATTATAATATCATCCGCGAAACATAAATGAGTAATGTTGCATGGTTCTATTTTCCAATGGAACTTGAAATTTGGCAAGAGAGTTTCCTTATTCAGAATCATAGATAATACTTCCATGAATAAAACAAACAGGTAAGGGGACAGAGGATCTCCTTGACGAAGACCCCTTGCTCCCTTAAAGTAGCCGGCAAGGGAGCCATTGACTTTAACAGAATACATTGGCGTTGTGATGCACTCTCTAATCCAGTTTATAAAAATGGGTGGAATCTGAAGCAAACTTAGCAAGTCTAGAAGAAAACCCCAGTCAACTGTGTCAAAAGCCTTCCTGATATCAATTTTTAGAGCACACCTTGCCAGACCAGAAAGGCGATGATAGTTTCTAAATAGCTCCTGAGCAAGGAGAATATTATCGCTGATACTTCTACCCGAGATAAAAGCTGACTGAGCATGGTCTATAATGGACGGGTGGACTAGTTTTAGCCTATTGGCAAGAATCTTTGCTATACATTTGTATATTGTGTTGCAACAAGAAATGGGTCTGAAGTCTGCCATATTGGAAGGGTTTTCTGTCTTCGGGATCAAGGCTATGACCGTAGCATTCACTCCCCTCGGAAGGAGACCGATTCTGAAGAAAGAGTGGACAGCAGCAGTGAAGACTCGACCGATTGTATCCCAGCAGTGAAGGAAGAAATTAACATTGAAACCATCAGGCCCCGGGCTCTTATTCTATTTCATGGACTGAAGGACCGCCTTAATTTCAGAATCAAGGATTGGAGTGGTTAAAGCAGCTGCCTGGGATGGAGAGATCCTCTTAGAAATAAATTTTTTAAGATCATCACGCCCCGGATAGGATGAAGGGGATGATCCCAAAAGATCCTGGTAATATACCACCGCTACCTGCTGGATACCTTGTTGAAGATAGAAAGAATTTTGTTGTGGTTCCAGTTACTCTTAATGACAGTTGCAAAGAACTTAGTGTTTTTATCACCCTGGGCTAGCCAAATTGCTCTAGATTTCTGGAGCATGAGGGATTCTTCAAGAGCCATTGCTTTCCATAAAGATTGGATAGCTGACGATTCTTGAGCTAATAAAAGAGGGTTCAAGGGATTAGCCTGGAGAGACATTTGGACGGAGTCCAGAAGACCTTGAAGCTTGCTTACATTGCTCGTCAGATTACCTATAGAAGAATTCAAGGCAACAAGAGCTCTCTTGGTTCTCCTCAACTTCTCATTAAGGATGTAAAAAGAATTCCCATGGATACTACTGGTCCAACAATCCGAAACAGCTTCTTTGAACCCGTCTAACTCGAGCATGAAATTAAAGAATTGAAAGGGTTTTTTAGGCCGCCTCAGATGATAACCTGTGTTGAGAATAACTGGGCAGTGATCGGAAAGGCCACGGGGACCAAAGGTGGTTTGGGAATCAGACATGGTGCTAAACCAAGAACTGTTGCCCATAGCTCTGTCTAGCTTCCTGAAAATTGGGTTTCCTACCTGGCAATTCCACCACGTGTGCAGAGGCCCAATAGCTCGAATGTCATCTACTCCGATAGTGTCTAAACAGTCATTGAAATCCGTCATGCCAGCGTCCCAGGAAGGATCACCTCCTTCAGATTCAGAAACCCGTTTGACAGTGTTAAAATCTCCCAGGATACACCAAGTGTCCGAAGAGGATATAGATTTGAGGTCATCCCACAATTGCCTACGCTCCACTACCGAATTCAAGCCATAAACGATCGAAACCAGAATAGGGGTATCTCCATGAATAGGGGTAAGTTTGAAATGGGATAGTTGAGAAGACTGAAACAGGCTATCCACTCTCCAGATATTAGGATCCCACCCCACCCAGATCCTCCCGTTCGGATGGTGATCATAGTTGAATGTCCAAACCCGGTTACGGCACAAGGCTCTCGAGATCCTGAGAACCTTTGGAGCTTTGATTCGAGTCTCAATAAGGCCCACAAAAGAGATATGGTTGTTTAACAAAAGGTTAAGAACGAGCGCCTGCTTTGGCTTCTTATTTAAACCCCTGACATTATAGGAACAAAAATATGTCATAGTGAATGGGGGATAAGCTTAATCAAGAAGGGGAAGACCCCCTTGGACCTTTATTTCTCTTCTTAGAATTTTGAAGTGGCTCTTTCCCAGGCCTGGATTTATGCTTCAGGTCCCTACATTCCTTTTCGTCGACCTGCTTGAGCCTATCCACCAGCGGGTTGGGGGGAACAGGAGATTCAGAGTCGTCGTCGGGAAGAAGGGGAGAAGCAATAGGGTTGAAGGTATTTGAAAAAGGAACTGGGTGGGCAGCAGGAGGGGAGGATGGTTTTTTAGGTCCTTTAGAGACAGCTGTCCAGGAACCTTCTGGATCAAGGGGAGGAGAGGCATTGGTAGCAATTGAGATGGGCGGACATGTGGCCTCAGGAGGACAAGGCGGAGCCTTGGGTACCCACTGAAAGTTTGATTTAGGACATCGGAGCAAGGAATGACCGAAACAGTTACAATTTGAGCAAGAACGAGGTCTGCTCCAATACTCCACGGTATCTTCAGCCAAGTCCGCTCCATTGAAAACAACTGCTTTAATTAAGGCCGGGAACTTCGACGAAGCATTCATCTCAATGCAAATCCTAGCATAGCTCATTGGCTCAAGCTTATATGTCATATCATCTGCGAATAAAGGCGACCGACAGCACTCGCCAGGTAGCTTAAACCCTCTTTTGTCCAGTAAGAGAGGGGAATGTTGCTAAATTTAACCCAGATTGGGACTTTGCTACAGTCGACATTTACAAGTTTAACCCCTTCATGCCATGGCTGCAGAAGGAGAAGCTTTGATGCTATATACCATGGGCCTGTTGCTAGAACATTGTCCCTATCAGCTTCTGAGTCGAACTTGAATATGAAATACCCCTTGTCATGGAGATAAACTTTAGCCAAACCCAAGTGTCCCCAAAGCTTCTTTGTCGAGGTCTCGACAAGCTTGAAAGGCAGTTTCGACTGAATGAAATGACCAACTAGACTGGTGGACCATTTATGCAGGCCAATCTTTAGGACTTCAACTGGCGGGTTCACCTTAACACTCCCTTCAGCCAAGGCAGGGGGAAAGAAGCTCAGACCCAAGTTCTTCTCTGGGACAAAGTTTGAAACAATCGAGCTCCAAGGTTTAGGAAGAATGGGCTGGTTGCCGGCTATCTCCGGGATCGGAAGGGGAGGAGCCACAGACTTCGTAAGACTACCCGAAGTAGTGGCAAGGGAGGTAAGGGGAGAAGACGATGCTTCCTTTTGGTGAACTACGTCCAAATAAGGGACCGGATTGGAGAACCTTACGGGCATTAGTTAGAGAAGCGGAAGCCCCTATAGTGGAAAGGTTATTAGCATCGTCTAAAGGGAGACCCAAGGCAGATATATATTCCATTAACTTTGCATTCTTCCTCCTTTCTGCTAGGGCCTCCTCTTGGGCATTTCTAGAGAAGAAATGAGCTGCTTTAAAGATATCTTGAGCTTCCGAACTAGTGGCTGGGCCAAACTTCTCTCCAAGCTGAGCTTCAAGAGCATTTGATTCGTCCGAGCTTATAGAAATATTCGAGGGGTTAGTCTCAGACTCCCCCATTTCCACAGATTCAGTGGGGGAACTCGGCTTTGAAACTCCATATTCTGCAAAAAGATCGCGGGACGGGCTACTCACAGAGTTTCCGACTGAGAGATGGGGGTGGTCGACCATGGCTCTGGATAACAGAGGCACCGCAGAAGTCTAGAGGAAGGACGGGGGAGACAGGAGAAAGGAGGGTGACGATGGAGGACGGGAGGGAGAAAGGAGGGTGGTGGAGGAGGAGGAAGGTCCAAACGGGTAAACAAAATGTTTGGTGAAGATGGAAAAAGTAGGTGAGGGAGGGCGGGAGGCTGAAAAAGGAAAGAAGGAGTTAACGGTAAGAGGAAGAAGCAAAAAGGTGGGGGAAAGGAGCCTATGATCCTAGTGAGAAGGGAGAGCACATTTCTAGAGAGATAAACTAACCCATCATGTGTGTGATGGAGAGGGCTATTAATTTGAATAAAATAGTGGGAGGTATATTTTGAATGTACTATTATCAATTACATAATATCAACTTTGCAATTTGACTTATTATTTTTTTGCACTTATAAATTGTAGATATTAATGGCAAACAACAACAATACAAGTAGTCTTTCACTATGATCAGTCCTTGAGAAGGGCAAGCTGAGTGGAACTAATTTCCTTGACTGGCATAGGAACTTGAGGATTGTCCTCAAACAAGAGTGCAAGCTATATGTGTAAGACCCCAAATTATTAATAAATGAAATTTAATTTCCTCTATTTATTATTTTGAAATAGTAACGGTTGATTTGATTAATGTGGTTAGTTGTGGGTAAAATGCGCAAATATTTTAAATAAGCAAGTGGTTATAAAATATTCGTTGTTGTCGGGGAATATTCGATTGGTCGTAGAATATTCTTGCTATCGGGGAATATTTGTACGACGGCGCAATCTTTTGTGGGTATAAGTTGTTTATAAATAATGGCGCAGTTGTTACCGTTAATACTGTTGGAATATCCGGTGGTTAAAACACAGTAATACGCGTTGTTGAACAGTAGCACACGGTATTGCACCAATTATTGATTCTTACGTAAGAAGGCACTACTCAATAATTGTTACAGTAATTACTGTTCAGTATTTTATTTTATTGATCCAATAATTGCTGCGTTGATTTTTTATATTACTTTTATTTCAATAATTGTCACTACACAGTATTTTTCATTATCAGAGCAATAATTGATTGAAAGAGACATCCAACGAAAAGAGAAAATGTAGCAATATGCTCTGCCTTCTCTCTAAAATACCCCTCTCTACTCTTCCGTTGCCTTTCAAATTAGCATCCATTTCCGTCAGTCACCGTTAACACCTTATTCCCCCTTTTAGTAACTGGCGTCTAGTTCCTAATTTCACCGTCCCCACCAACTTTGTCCGTTTTCCACATTAGTCCTTCCCAGCAGGTCCTCCTCGCCGGCTAGCCTTCTCCCTGGCCTCTTACCGTTCCGGAAGCCGGGTTCTCGCTCGCTCCTGGTCATCTTCTTCCTCGCTCTCCTCCCCCTCGGCTCCTTCCTCTTTATTAGAGCAGATCATGGTGGACCACCAGCACCTCTCCGCTGGTAATTCTGAGAGTAGTCAATCTCGCGACCTCTTCGCCGAATTTGGTGTCTCAAACCCTAGTTCTCCCTTAGCATCCATTGCTATGGTGGAATCTGAGCCCCATCCCTCTAATGTATCCTTCAGCTCCGAGGAATCCGCCGCCTTCGAGTCTCAATTAGAGGCTAATTTGGGCCTCGCCTCTCCTTCGGTTACTCAAGATATCTTCAAGGCTGCTCATCATTTTTCAGCCATTGGCAGAGACGAAGCGCTCGCAGAGAGGAAGAAGAACGCCAAGCTCATGGAATACATCACCGCTCTTGGTCTTCCGCTTGACGATGTTAATAACCTTGCCTCTATTGGAGCTCCTGCAGCTCTCACAAATGCTCGGAAGGTGCTTGACCCCTTTCCCGTTCTAGGCAGTAGCCCGTCTCAGGTCAAAGATAGCTCTCTTCATGCCCCTGTGGACCAAAGATTAGTTCAGGTTTTCTGTGTTGGGGAGACATCTAAGCCGAGGGATGAGAGGCCCCCCCTACCTTCGTCTGATATCTTCGGTAACCATCCGCCATGCCCCCAGAAAGGCGTGAGTGTTCCTTTCCCCCCTATTTCCTGGAGTTCTGTAGTATCTAATTCTGCTAATGAGAAAAATCTTGGGTTGAACTTCTTCCCTTCTAGCCCCTCGGATGGGAGAATCACCGTGAATCCCCCTGTTGAAGTCCTCATACAAGGACTTAACAAATGGTCTACTAGCCTGGTGGGCCAATTTATCCACTCTAAATTGCCATTTAAGTTGGTTGAATCTTCTGCTCAGAAGCTTTGGGGGCATTTGGGGCTATCAAAAGTCTACTTGCACGATAAGGGATATTTTATCTTTAAGTTTGATTCTGTGAAGGACAGGGATAATGTCCTAGCGTCAGGACCTTGGTTTATTACCTCAAAGCTTTTGTGCCTTCAGCCGTGGCAAGAAGGAGTCAACTTCACAAAATCCGACTGCAGCAAAGTCCCCATCTGGGTCAAGTTTAGCAACATCCCGCTATCTTACTGGACGAAGGAAGGTCTAAGTTATTTGGCTAGTGCTATTGGAAGACCCCTATTTGCCGACGAAATGACATCTAAGTTAGAGCCTATGAGCTACGCCCGAATCTGTGTTGAGATGAGTGCCTTATCCACGTTTCCTGCCTTTATTAATGCCGTCGTTTTCGATGGTAATGCTCTGGTGGAAGATACTGTTGCAATTAAGGTGGAGTACTGGAGCAGGCCCCCTTCATGTACAGTTTGCAAATGTTTTGGGCACTCTATTGCTAAGTGTCCTAGTGCCAACATGAAGTGGGTTCCTAAGGCCCACACTTCTGACCCTGTTGCCCCTCTAGTAGCCGAGGCTCCCCCTCCCTCTTCCTTGGATCCTCCTGATCCTGAGGAAGCTTGGACTACTGTTTCTAAAGGCGTCAAAGCGCCTGCTCTTCCTCCTGGGTCCCCTTGTTTAGCTGCAAACTCGAATTCATTCGCTCTCATCTCCGAGCCTGTAGCCTTTGATGAGGATTCTGAGTCTCCTATCCCGTTCAATCCGCTAGTGGACAGACTCAAGCAAGTTGATGAGATGGAACGTAAAGAGCTTAAGCATAAGTCAAGCCTCGGTATTGAGCCTCTCCAGAAATCTAAGAAGAGAAATAAGGGGCCTAAGGGGGCTTCCCCTAAGTAATATTTCTAGTCGACCCCCTATTTTGGTAATGACATATTTTTGTTCATATAATGTCAGGGGTCTTAATAAGAAGCCTAAGCAGGCATTTATTCGCAACTTTTTATTAGACAACCATATTTCTTTTGTTGGGCTTGTTGAGACTAGAGTGAAAGCTTCGAATGCACATAGGATATCGAGGGCAATTTGCCGCAATTGGATTTGGGTCTACAACTATGACTTCCATTCGAATGGCAGAATTTGGGTGGGCTGGGATCCTAATGTATGGAGGGTGAGCACTCTGTTCCAATCTGCTCAAATTTCGCATTTTAGGCTCTTGCCTCTTCATGACGATAACCCAATCTTGGTCTCCATAGTCTATGGCCTGAATTCTGTGGCTGACCGTAGACTTCTTTGGGTAGATCTAGAATCGTTGTCATCCTCTGCCACTTGGTGTTTGCTAGGAGACTTTAATACTTGTAAGAGTACGTCTGAAGCGGAGGGGGGAGACTTGACCTGGAATCCTGGAATGTCTGACTTCCTTGATTGCCTGAATAATATCGGGGTTGCTGACATCCGAGCTATTGGTCCGTGGCTCACGTGGTGGAACTGTCAGCTGAATAACCCTATCTTTAGGAAGCTCGATAGGGCCTTGGGCAACTCTTCCTGGTTCTCTTCAATGCCGGATTCCCAAGCTACTTTTGGTCCTAGGGGCCTCTCGGATCATAGCCCGGTTATCCTCAATACTGGCCTCAATTGTAGAAGGCTCAGGAAACCTTTCCAATTTTTTAACTTTCTGCTTGAGCTAGAAGGGCTCATCCCCACTGTTTCAGATTGTTGGAGTACCGTTGTACGAGGGAATGCCTTCTTTATCCTCAAGGAGAAATTGCGCATTACCAAAAGGGCCCTTATTCTATTGAATGCTTCGATCGGTAATCTCAATAATAACTCCAAATGTTTGCAAGACCAATTAGCAGCAGTCCAAGTCGCCCTTCAGACTGACCCCTGTAATCCGGCATTGCTTTCCCAGGAAACTATGTGCTCCAAGTCCCTCTGGGAAGCTCTAGCTCATGAAGAATCTCTTCTTCTTCAGAAGTCCCGTGTTATATGGCTGGCCCAGGGAGATAAGAATTCTAAGTTCTTTGCCAATGTTATCAAGAGCAATTGGAACCATAACAAAATTCTATCTATTCAAGACAGCTCTGGCTCTCTCGTTGTTGATCAAATGGGTATTCAGCAGGTGGCAGTCGACTACTTTCAGGATCTGTTGGGATCGGATCCTTGTCCCTACCCTGGTCATGACGAGCTCAAAAAATTTGTTAACAAGCGGATTTCTCCTATTCAGGCCACAGCTCTGTCAGCTCCCATTCTTGATGCGGAAATTCTAGAGGTCCTCCATTCCATGAAGAAGAATAAAAGTCCCGGTCCTGATGGATTTAACGTTGAATTTTTTATTCATTGCTGGGATATAGTAGGCCCTGACTTCTTAGCGGCAGTCCATTCCTTCTTCACTACAGGGCTTCTTCCCAGTGGAGTAAATTCTACAACCATTGTTTTGGTTCCGAAGAATGATAACCCCTCTTGCATGTCCGATTTCAGGCCCATATCTTGCTGCAACACTATCTACAAGTGTATAGCAAAAATCCTTGCCAATAGGCTCAAGTGTGTTCTTCCTTCCATCATAGATCATGCTCAATCTGCCTTCATCTCCGGTAGAAGTATCAGCGACAATATTCTCCTTGCTCAAGAACTCTTTCGGAACTACCATAGACTGTCTGGGCCAGCCCGTTGTGCGCTTAAGATTGACATCAGGAAAGCTTTTGACACTGTTGACTGGAAATTTATTTTGGACATGCTAAGTCTCCTTCATCTTCCTCCTATCTTTATTCAATGGATTAAAGGGTGTGTCACCACTCCTATGTTCTCGGTCAAAGTTAACGGTGCACTCGCTGGATATTTTAAGGGTGCTAGAGGGCTTAGGCAAGGTGACCCCTTATCTCCATACCTGTTCGTCCTAGCCATGGAAGCATTATCAATGATTATTTCTAAGGGAACTTCGCTACCGGATTTCAAATTTCATTGGAAAGCTGAGCCTTGTAGAATCTCGCATGTTTGCTTTGCTGATGATGTTCTCCTATTCTGTCATGGGGACCTGGCCTCAGTCGCTATTATTCACTCTTGCATACAGTCCTTCTCCATGTTTTCTGGGCTTATTCCTAATGTTCTTAAGAGCATGTGTTTTCTGTCTAATGTTCCTGAAGAAGTTAAGGAATCTATTAACCAGCTATTGGGTTTCCCGATAGGCATCTTGCCAATCAGGTTTCTTGGGGTTCCCCTAATTTCCTCTCGCTTATCCCATTCCGATTGTCAGCCTCTGATTCATCGAATTACAGCCCGGGTCTCGTCATGGACATCGCGTTTCCTTTCCTATGCTGGTAGAGTGGTCTTGATTCGAGTCGTGCTCTTTGCTATTCAATCATATTGGGCAGCCCACTTTATCTTGCCTAAGTCGGTCTTGCGTTCTATTCAATCTATTCTCTGTAGATTTCTTTGGAAAGGCTCTTCTCTTCTTAGCCATGGTGCCAAAGTAGCATGGAAGGATCTAGCCCTTCCTATTGCCGAAGGAGGTCTTGGCATAAAAAATCTCACTGATTGGAATTCAGCTCTCCTTATCCTCCATCTTCTTAAGGTCATCTCCCCTTTTCCAACCTCCTTGTGGGCTAAGTGGGTCAAATCTACCGTGCTTTCGCGATGTAACTTCTGGCGATTACCAATTCCCGCCGACTGCTCTTGGATCTGGAGAAAGATCCTGAAACTTCGTCCCGTTGCCCTTAGCTTCCTTCATTATAGAGTTGGAAATGGTGGCTCTTTCAGTCTCTGGCATGATCCGTGGTTGAATGGTCTGCCCATTAATCCCACTGAATCACTTTTATCAAATACTCGGCTTCCACTGAATGCTAAGTTATCCGCAATCATTTCTCTTGGAGAATGGACATCGTCTCCTAGCTGTCACCATGAAGTTATTCTTTTGTGGAATAGGATTGCGTCTCTCCCTGCTCCTTTGTCATCTGAGGATAGAATATTGTGGGGGTCCATTGATATTAAAATGGTAAAAGCCTCGACTATTTGGGACTCTATTCGTGTTACTGCTCCGAAAGTCCCATGGGCTCCTATGCTCCGGCACTCGCTCCACATTCCTAGATATTCCTTCACCCTCTGGCTTGCCCTACGTGGCAGACTCCCGACCAATGAGCGTTTCTCCTCCTACTCAAGGTTCCGCCTTGCGAACTGCCCTTTCTGTACCACTCATAGTGAGACCTTTGCCCACCTTTTCTTTGAATGTTCCTATTCATCTTCGGCTCTCTCCTCTATTCTAGCTTTTGGGGGATGGTATAATGTCCCTTTGAGATGGGATAGCCTAGTTGGGTTTATTATCCAGAACGGTGGAAATAGCATTAGGTCCAATATCCTCAAGCTTGCGTTCGCTTCAACCGTGTACAAGATTTGGGCGGCAAGGAATACCTTTGTCCATGATCAGGCTAGAAAGCCTTTGGGTGTAGTGGTTAGAGACATTTTGAATATCATTAAATCTAGGCTGGCTTCTTCCTCTAAGTTTATATTGGCAGCTCAGGGCGATCCTAGTATTAATATGTGGATATAATTTTAGGTTGCACAGGTTGGGCGTGTCAGTGGTTTGGTTCGGCCGGGATGCTCTGGGGCTGATTGTTGGGCTGGTCTGGAATGCGACGGGCTGGTCTTACTAATGCTTTTGTTTCAGCTACCGGAGCTAGCAGTGTTCTCTAGGCTTCGGCATTCAGTCGGGCAGAACGGAGAGTTGGCTGTTGAGGACTTCGGCAGCTTGGCTGATGGTCCCAGTAGCTAGATAAGCTGGATTGTGGAACGGCTAGGGGTTCTGGAGCAGCACGGCGCTGGAGGTTTTAGCAGGTGCTGCTCTTCGGCTCTTGGGTGGGATAATAGTTCAGCCGGTCTATGGATGTTGTCTGCGGTTGGGTTCGGCTGTTGCTTCAGGCCGGGGTGTATCGGGGCTAGGTATCAGTTGCTGCTTCGGTCCGTTTATTTGGTTCCCAGTTCGGCTCTAGGGACAATGAAGGGCTGGTCTGGCTACTTTTTTCGGCTTCTTAGGCTCTGGGGGTTCGACTTCTTATTCGGCAGTTCGGAAGTTCAGTCTTCGGGTTCTTGGCGAAGTGGCTCTTCTGACCTGTTTGGTCGATAGGCTCACCTTAGTCGCCATATGTTGACTTATGATATTCGTTTGTGCTTCGGCTGGGTGTCTTGGACCAGCTCAGTGTTGGCATCGTCATTTTATACTCTCGTTTTAGTTCATTTCATATGCTTTGTTTCTGCTGTATGGTTGTTTAGGCTTACTATCTGCTCATATTTTATGCTTGTATTTTGTTATGAACCTTGTACTTGATTGGCTGTTGGCCTTAGTAGGTCTTTAGGGGGTTGTCCCTAAAGGTTCTCTCTATAGCTTCCGGGGTATGCCCCTTTGCGATTGTGTAATCTCCTTTTATTTATACAAACAAACAAACTTAGCAAAAAAAAAAAAAAGAGCAATAATTGATATTATCTGAATAATATTATTAGATAACATTATTGGCAATGTCTAGAAAGTTCTGTCTAAGGAGAGGTTTGGTCACCTAATTGCGCGCCAGTAAGGAGAAATCTTTATTGGAAAGCCCCCTCTTTCCTGGGAACGGCCTGGTTGGCAGTACTGTGATTATGTAATTTTATTTGTGAATAATTAATTATTGATTTATATGATGAGGAAAATATTGATTTTATGTGGATATAGATGGAGAAAATTTTTAAAGTGATAATTGTTAAAAATTGATATTTTATCTTTTCTGATAAAATAATATTTTATTATATTATTATAATATAATATTGGTGATATTTTTACAATGAATGTGGGATATATGAGTATATGAGGATGAAGAGTATATTTGTTGCAAAAGTTGTTTAACACATGTTTTGTGTGTCGGTGAACCCCATTTCTTGACTGAAATTTGATTATAGCCTGTAAAATCGTCCGTTTATGGATTTCGGTCAATTTATGTTTGGAATTTGGAAAAACTTTCTTCTGCAAAGTTGTAGAGAATTGAATTTCATATAAAAAGTCGCGAGATTTGAATTTTCTGATAAAAGGGCTATTTATTATGAATTATTGAAGTTCCGAAATTCTGAAATAATTGATTTTTGGAAGTTTTAATTATTTTAATTAAGAAAAATGTTTTTGTTGTTTTATGGACATGTGTTAGGTGTTTGAGATCAGCTGGTAGGATGGCGTAGAAGATTTATTATATATATATATATATTAATATTATATTAAATTTTCTGCTTTGATGTTCTAAGCAATTTCCTATAAATAGGGTGCTTAGGTTAGAACTAAAAATCACACCAGAAACTACAGATTTCTCTCTCTTTCTCTCTCTATAATATCGAGGGTATTTGTGAGTATTTTAGTATTTTGAGTATTGCTATACGGTGTAAGTTCTTTCAGCACTATATCCAATATTCCAGTCAGAAGTACTATTTTTTCTGAGGTAATGGATGTTATTTTCTTCTCAAATGATATTATTTCTTCAATATCATTATGCTGAAATATTGGTTGGAACTTTTTATCAAATTTGGAACTTTTTCATGTCGGGGTTACTATTCATGAGTTACTATTCACGAGTACTATTCACGAAGCATGATGATGTTTTTTGTGAAATTTCTATCTTTTGGTGTCAGAGTTACTATTCACGTATACGACACTATTCACGAATACGGCACTATTCACCGAAAAATGAAATTTCTTCTTTTCGTCCAAAATATCTATCTTGGATACTAGCTTTGATTATATCCATGTTTTGATCATTCTTGAATTTTACTCCACTCTGGATATTTATGAAGTATTTTTGAACTTGAATTATTTAAAGTACGAATCCTTAATACTTGTTCTTTTGTTTCACTGGATTCATTTTCTTTAAAATATTTTTCATCATCCTCAGTCCTAAATGATGATATTACTGAATATCTTTGGCCTGTAGTGCAAAGATGAATGATTTCTTGATGAATATCTTTGGCCCGTAGTACAAAGATGAACAGGTGTTGAGATGAACATGACCGACTAATTAATATCTTTGGCCTGTAGTGCAAAGATGAACATGTGTTTAGATGAACATGACCAACTGATGAATATCTTTGGCCTGTAGTGCAAAGATGAATATTTGATTCCAGATATATATTAATTGATGTTACAGGGATAAAATATCGACGATGAACTTTTAAATTCATATATAGAAGATAGTAGTTTGCATTCTCTACTTAACTCTTCTAATGAATTATTATTTCCGCTGTGAAAATTGATTTAAAACTGGTTGTCTATTGTATTCTATTAGATTTTTCCCTGTTGAGGACTAACGATAATTAGTTCTATATTATCTTAGTCACAATGTTCTTTACTGGGCTAGTTGAGCTCACCCTTTTTCTTGTTGTTCCATTTTTCTTCTCAGGAGGCGAAAATGTAGCGAGTACTAGTCGGGGTGTGGAATGATGGTTCTAGAAGTGGTTCTAGTAGTCCTCACTA
The DNA here is from genome assembly GCA_020205505.1 of Panax japonicus. Classification (NCBI taxonomy): domain Eukaryota; kingdom Viridiplantae; phylum Streptophyta; class Magnoliopsida; order Apiales; family Araliaceae; genus Panax; species Panax japonicus. Next base: position 19,859,329 of record CM035099.1, on the reverse strand, counting down.
TTCTGTAGAATAGTGTATTAATAATTGTAATGAGGACCTATTTGAGTGTGGATATTGTCTAGATGACAATATTTGTATTTAAACTCACAGTTTTTATGTTGTATTAATAAAGTTGTACTTATTTCTGTACCATATATTTGGCGACTCAGAATGGGTGTTGTATTCCTATTTTGGGGGCATCACAATATGTCATTGAAAAGCCCATTCATGCAGCACCAACTGATACTACACCACGTGCGGAGAATAATGCTTACAAGAAGAATTAAGATGATGCTCTGGACGTGAGTTGTCTCATGCTAGCAACCATGAACGCTGAGCTTCAGAAGCAACATGAGTTGATGGATGCTTATGAGATAATCGAACATCTCAAGAAATTGTTTGAAGGGCATGCTTGACAGGAGAGGTATGATACAAGCAAGGCATTGTATCACTGCAAAATGGGTGAACGTGATCAAGTTGGTCCACATGTACTGAAAATGATTGGGTATATTGAGTACCTTGATAGGTTGGGTTTTCCAATCACTCTGGAGGCCCAAAAAGATCTTGTTTTGCAATCCCTGAACAACAGCTATTCTCAATTTGTCATGAATTATCTTATGAATGAAATTGCAAAACCCTTTACTGAGTTGTTGAGCATGTTAAGAACTGCCGAGAACAACATGAAAAAGGAAGGACCCGCTCCCATAATAATGGTGCAAAAGGGGAATGCTAAGGGAAAATGGAAAGGCAAGAAGAAGATAGGATCTAATTCTGGTGCCAAACCTAAATCCAAAACCAAACAGGATTTAAAACCTAAAGGTGGGGTGGCTAAAGAAGGTGATTGTCACTTTTGTGGAAAACCTGGACACTGGAAGAGGAATTGTCTTGCTTATTTGGAAGAAGTGAAGAAAAGGAAAGGAAGTGGGACTTCTGATTCAGGTATATATATTATAGAAATCAACTTGTCTACTTCTACATCATGGGCATTAGATAATGGATGTGGTTCTCACATTTGTGTTAATGTGCAGGAACTCCGAAGGAGTAGGACTTTAGCAAAAGGAGAGGTTGACCTACATGTTGGGAATAGAGCATGAGTTGCTACACTGGCCGTAGGAACTTATCATTTATCTTTGCCCTCTGGGCTAGTTTTAGAATTAAAAGATTGTTATTTTGTGCCTGCTATAAGCAAAAAAATTATTCCTGTTTCTTGTTTGGACAAGAAAGGTTTTTCATTTATAATAAAGAACAACCGTTGTTCGTTTTACTTAAATGATATATGTTATGGTGTTGCACAAATGTTTATTGGTCTTTATATTCTTGATTTGGAAATGCCTATCTATAACATAAATACAAAAAGATTTAAATCAAATGATTCAAATCCGACATATCTCTGGCACTGTCGTTTGGGCCATATAAATGAGAAACGGATATCAAAACTCCATAAAGATGGATTTTTGGATTCATTTAATTTTGAATCATATGAAAAATGCGAATCTTGTTTATTAGGCAAGAAGACTAAAACCCCTTTCACTGGACACAGTGAACGGGCTAGCGATATATTGGGACTTATACATAGTGATGTATGTGGACCCATGAGTTCGTTAGTAAGAGGTAGGTTTTATTACTTCATTACATTTACTGACGACTTCAGTAGATAAGGATATGTGTATCTTATGAGACACAAATCTGAATCCTTTGAAAAGTTCAAGGAATTCAAGAATGAAGTTCAAAACTTGGCAAAAGCATAAAAGCCCTTCGATCCGATCGAGGAGGTGAATACTTAAGCCAAGACTTTGATGACCTTCTAAAGGAGTGTGGAACACCACAATGGAATGGTGTGTCTGAAAGGAGGAATCAAACCTTGTTGGACATGGTATGATCAATGATGAGTCATGCAGATCTTCCAATAAGCTTCTGGGGTCATCCCCTAGAGACAACTGCATTCACACTTAACCGTGTTCCTACAAAGAATGTTCAGAAGACACCATACGAGATGTGGACTGGGAAACGTCCTAGTGTGTCGTTCATGAAGATTTGGGGTTGCGAGGCGTTTGTAAAACGTCTGGATTCTGACAAGCTCAGACCCAAATCTGACAAATGTAATTTTGTGGGATACCCAAAAGAAACAAAAGGGTATTATTTCTATAAATCTTCTGAGAACAAAGTGTTTGTTGCTCGAACTGGTATTTTTCTAGAAAGAGAATTTGTCTCTAAAGGAAACAGTGGGAGGAAAGTAGAACTCGAAGAAATTCGAGAACCACAGAATATCATTGAACCTGAGTTGGAACGTGAGATATTATGGATATCTTGTGACTCAAAATGGCGATGTGATGCTCATAGATCAGGATGTGCCTGCTTCCTACCAAGAAGCTATGAATGGACCAGATTCTGAGAGATGTCTTGAAGCCATGAGATCTAAAATGGACTCCATGTATACTAACCAAGTATGGACTTTGGTTGATCCACCCAAAGGGGTAAAACCAATAGGGTGCAAGTGGGTTTTCAAGAAGAAAACCGACATGGATGGTAATGTACAAACCTATAAAGGCTGACTGGTAGCAAAAGGTTTCAAACAAGTTTAAGGTGTTAACTATGATGAAACCTTCTCTCTAGTGGCAATGGTTAAATCCATCAGGATCTTACTTGCTATTGCAGCTTTTTATGATTACGAAATCTGGCAGATGGATGTCAAAACTACTTTCCTTAATGGAAATCTCCTTGAGGATGTGTACATGACACAACCTGAGGGTTTTGTCGCTTCAAAGGATGCTGGAAAGGTATATAAGCTGCAACGATCCATTTATGGATTGAAGCAAGCCTCTTGGAGTTGGAATCTTCGATTTGATGAAGCAGTCAAAGAGTTTGGCTTTATTAAAAATGAAGATGAACCTTGTGTATATAAGAAGGTTAGTGGGAGTCACATTATATTCCTGATATTATATGTTGATGACATATTAATTATTGGGAATGACATTCCTTCATTACAGGCTATAAAAACATGGTTAAGAAAATGTTTCTCCATGAAAGATTTAGGTTGTGTTTGATAAAATTTGGGAATTAAGATCTGAATGATTATGATGTCTTAATAAATTAGATCATCTGAATGGTTATGAGGTCTGAATCTAAAAAATTGTTTGATAACTAAAAAGTAAGTTGTCTCTTATAATGACACTATTTTACCATTTTAAAGAATAAAATTTTATTTAATAATTTTAAATGTTCAATTTAATAAAAATGAGTGCATAATATTGTTTAATATATTTATATAAAAAAAAATTTGCAAAAAAAATTCATTAAGAGGTACCTCTTAATTATTAAGATTTTATTTTCTGTCTTACCGATTAAGAGGCATTCAGAGGTACTAAAAAACAAAACAAACAGCATCATGCCTCTTAGCGAATAAGAGGCAGTCCATTAAGAGGCAATCAGATATAAACAAACAACACCTTAGGCGATGTAACCTACATTTTAGGTATCAAGATCTATCGAGATAGATCGAGGAAAATGATCGGCCTAAGTCAGAGTACATATATTGATAAAGTGCTGAAACGGTTCAGCATGCAAGAGGTAAAAAGAGGACATTTACCGATGACTCATGGTGTAAAGATCTCTAAGGCCCAATGTCCTAAATCACAAGATGATGAGGAGCATATGGGAAAGATCCCTTATGCTTCGGCAATTGGATCTATCATGTATGCAATGATATGTACTCGTCCGGATGTCTCGTATGCTTTTAGCATGACGAGTAGATACCAGTCAAATCCAGATGAAGGTCACTGGACAGCAGTCAAGAATATCCTCAAGTACCTTAAAAGGACTAAGGATTCATTCTTGGTATATGGAGGTGAAGATGAACTAGCAGTAAAGGGTTACACAGATACTAGTTTCCAGACTGATAATGATGATTATAAGTCTCAGTCAGGTTTTGAATTTTGCCTTAATGGTGGTGCTTTTAGCTGGAAGAGTTCGAAGCAAGAGACATTAGCCGATTCTACAACAGAAGCTGAGTATATTGCTGCTTCTAGTGCGGCCAAGGAGGCTGTATGGATTAAAAAGTTCATCACTGAACTAGGTGTTATTCCAACCATTGTTGATCCGGTTAAGCTATACTGTGATAACAATGGAGCCATTGCACAGGCTAAGGAACCCAGATCTCACCAACGATCCAAGCATATATTTAAGCGGTACCATCTCATCCGTGAAATCATTGATAGAGGAGATGTACATATAGGAAGAGTGCCAACTGATGATAATGTTGTAGATCCACTGACCAAGGCTATGTCGCAGCAGAAGCACGACGGTCACACTAGTTCCATGGGTATTAGATACATGAGTGATTGGCTCTAGTGAAAGTGGGAGACTGTTAGAGTTTATGCCCTAGAGGCCAATTATTTGATATAGTTGCTTAACGTTTTGATATTATATTTGATTGAATAAATTAATGATTTTATTATGGTTTTATTTACTGCGTTATATAATTGTTAACATAATAAAATTCCTTAGAATAGTGATACAAATTATATGGTTTCAAGTATGTGACTTGAACATGAGATTATATAATTATAATTAGTATCATTGTTCTTAAATGTCCCTAGTCGGGTATCATTGTTAATGGGACACCATTGATGCATTGAGACTAATATGTGGATTGACTGATGACCAAATCTCATTGGTCATAAATATATGAGATATTAAGTCAATGCATAGGTACATGTTAGAGAACGATGTACAGGACAGACCCACCATGAGAATTCTATGTGGAGCATTATGCGAAGTGTCATTAGAAATTCTCATGGTGATAATGATGTAATGGTTCTCCGACCTGAAATCACTATATTACTACACGGGAATTTATGTACTTTGATATCATCAAATGTCATCTTTAATAGGGTGGACTATGAAGGTAATTATTGGGTACATCATGAATCATGTGAGGAATATGAGTGATCTAGATGGAATTTAACCCTCATATATATTAGGGGTGATATCCATAGGCCTCTTGATTGAGTAGGACTATGAAATGCACGGCCATGCTCAAATAGTGATTTGTTTCATATAGTCTACTCATTGATCAAGAAAACTCAGATTAAATTATGAAGAGTATGACACATTCCATGTCTCAAGTTTAATCTAGGATATTAAGGTTAAAAGGATTAAATTGCATTGAAACATTGGTCACGAAAAGGTTGCATCGATTCATCGATCTTATTATTACTTGGGTAGCAGTGATGCATTACTAGATGTCGCTCACTGTTTATAATTTTATAATATGATTTTAAAATTATTGCCAACGTAATAATAACCTATAGGGTCACACACATAGAACGTAATTTAAAATGGAATTAATTTAAATTTTATAGATTTAAATATATTAATATGATTAATAGTATTTAAATTACGAATTTAAATTAAAAGGATAATTTATATATATGTATATTAATTAAGTAAGACTTAATTAATATATATATATATATATATATATATATATATATATATATATATATATATATATATATATATATATATATAGGGGTTCCATCCACAGCAACCGGTTGTTGGGGAGCAACCCTTTTTATCCAGCCGTAACAGCTTGTACCGGCTTATAAAAATAAAAAAAAAATTTCTAAGGCCGGTACAAGCTGTTACGGCTGGATAAAAGGGGTTGTTCCCCAACAACCGGTTGCTGTGGATGGAGACCCATATATATATATATATATATATATATATATATATATATATATATATATATATATAAATTCAGATTTTATGAAATTAGGTTTTGATTAATCCCCTTTTTAACTACTATATATATGATATAGTAGCCACTTAGGGTTATATCATAACATCATAACCCTAGCCGCTCTTAGAGAGAGACTAGAGAGAAACATTTCTAAAATCCATTCCTTTTGGTAGCTAGTACCTGCAGTTCCGTTTAATGCAGATCGTACGACGGTTCGTGGTTCGTTCGTGTGGATACCGTAGAGGCGCAATTCGTTTGGATTGCGTTGGAGATTCGAGCGCATCAATTTCTTAAGCATTTTCATATTCGGTATAATTTCTAACCACTGAATTAATTATTTTCGCATGGATCCTGTTTAGGGTTTCGAAAATTGCTTTAAATTGTTCTATTTCCGCTGTGCGTTCCTGTGTCGAAACCCTATAAGCGTATCAGGCGAGGGCAGGAGAATGATTAGTTACTTGGGCTAGGCTCAAAACTCTATTTTTCGAAAACTATTTTTCATCTAGTATGCAGGCTAGGATGGAGGTGAAGTTTCTGGAATTAAAGCAGGAGAACATGACTGTTGCGGATTATTCCGTAAAATTTAATGAGTTGGCTAGGTTTGCTCCGCATCAAGTTGATACGAAGGCTATGAAGGTGAGACGGTTTGAGTAGGGATTAAAATTCCGGCTCTACAACAAGGTGGCAGTGTTGCAGATCAATACTTTTGCATCATTTTTAGAAAAAAACTATTATTACTGAGGAGGGGAGTGAGGCCATGAGCCTCTACAATAAGGAAAAGAATAACAAGGGCAAGGTCGAAGGAGCTGGGAAGGTGGAAACTAATAGTGGGAATAGGGAAAGAAATGGTAAGAGGAAATGGAGCAATTTTGGGAATGTGCAGGTGAAGCAAGAAGGTGTGAAGAAGTAGGTTGTTCAATGTAAGAACTGTGGAAAGAACCATTTGGGTGAGTGTTTGAAAGGTAAGTTTGCATGTTACAAGTGCGGGCAGGAGGGCCATATCTCTCCCAACTGCCCTAATCCTAGAATGAATAGTGGGTGTTTTCTGTGCGGGTCAACGGAGCATAAGGTGAAGGATTGTCCGAAAAGGAGAATGGAGGCAGGAAGCGTGAACACGGGAAAAGGTAGCCGGACTCTGGCTATCACAGGACCAACGTCATCAAGAAAGCCAACAAAATCAACCTCAAGGGTCTTCAACATGACGGTCCAGGATGTTATGGCAGCTGGTGATGGAACTCCATGTACTATTCGTATAACTTTTATTTTCGTATACATGATTTTCCTATATATAGCAAATTATTTTATAAAGAAATTTTGAAGGAGGAATTTGAGTTCTATTAGAAATCAAATTTTCGTTTAATCAGATAGATAAACTTTACGTTGAATAGTTAAAGATCAATTCGATCAAAATTTGATCAAGATCTATTTGCAATGACTATGCATGCTATGTACCCTTATATGTATTAATGTGATAAATAAAAATATATTTATTACATGAATAATTACAAATAATTTTATTTTAGAATTATTGGTCATTATAAACCATATTCTTATAATAATTAATTTTATAGTAAAAATGTTTTTATTATTTATTTTCTATGAAAATATTATTATAATATTATTTAAATAATATATAAAATGATTATAGATCTATTATAATAATTATTTTATTATATGAATTTATTTTAGATTAATTAAGTAAATTATTATAACTTAATTAATAATGGTATGTATATGAAAGAAAAATCAGATATGGAATCCAAACCATAATTTTGGATTTTGAACAATGAATGAGAATAATAATATAATATTATTTATTTTTCAGTGCTATAAATATGTACTGTATGTACGTATTGATAATGGTTGGTCAATTATGGTACGACAGTACAAAACCCTAGCATTGCTTTTTTAAACCCTAATTTAAAAAGTCAAATACAACTTTAAGAATTTGTTAAGTTGTTGTGTAGTCGTGATAATGTGATTAACGTCCGGTATAATAGAATTGAAGGTTAATTAGGGAAAACCTAATTATTATTTAGGTTCCCCTAATTACAGAAAACCCTAATTAGTAATATATATACCATAATTACTAAATTAGAACCTTAATTGCTAAATTATAAAGCTTAATGTTAATTAGTAATTACTTAAACCTAATTTTCAAGTCTATGTAATTAGAAAACCTAACTAATTAGCAAACCCTAATTTTCCATTTTTAGAAACTAATTTTGCTATTTTGAAATGCTAAATAAAAAGCCTAGAAAATTATTTTTTAGAAACCTTAGGGTTAAACCCTAAGGGTTTGCCAAGTTACTTTAGTGCCATTAAAATTGCTAGCCAATTGACTATTTTGCCCTTCTTGTATTAATTGAGATAACTTACAAATCTAGCCAAGATTGGTGTTGTTCAACAACTCTAGATTTTCCCACATGCTAAAATATATACACATCAGCCTTATATCTCAGCAAAATACATTGTATGCAGGTCTTATATAAGATCAAAGAGAGAGAAAAGTGCTCATATTTGCTCATTTGTGCTCATACACTTCACCAAGACAATCTCTCTCTAAACCCATGAAATCCTAAAGCATTTCAGTCCCAAAACAAAGCCCCACTATCTTCTCTAACAAATCAGAAGCCTAAGATCAAGAATTTGTTCTTAAAGGTATAAAACCTAACCCTAGAATCTGATCTTTAATCTTATGTTAGATCTTGTGTTTTAATTGTCGACGTCAGGATTTTTTAGTGTCCCTTTTCGTTACTTGTTCTTTGGTGTTCTCATGTTAATGTGAGATTTTTTTGAAAAAACAAGTAAAAAAGGTCCGACATGTGTAATGTCGACGATTTGACTTTAAGAGTCGCCAGTTGGTGTTTTTAACTGGTTGCACCAACACAACCGAAAAGGTTTGCACATTGACCCAGTGATGTGACACTACTAAACGGGTCTATAAAACCGAGATTTATTTAGGGTTCGGGGGCTTGATTATGTGGAGGGAAGGTATTAGGCACCCCCCGACATCCATGTTGCCACGGTGACCGCCACTTCTCAAAGAAATTGTTATATGAATGTGTGTGTGTGTGTATGTGGATCAATGTGCAATTATTTGAAAGTAGTGCGAGGCCTCGTTCACACCTATATACACAAGGTTTGAATTTATAGAAAAATTTAGTTTTAACCAAGATATAGCAATGGAGTTTTGTAAAAGAGGTTTTTGAAACCCTGTGCTCAATAGAAAATAAGACCTTTTCATACTTCCATTTTATTGTTAAATGTTCGGCTTGTTTGCTTTTATTTTTGAGATGTGAGTCATCTACGAGAAAATAATATACAGCAGTGCCGAACTCCTCATGGACATGACAACCATCCAAGGAAATTCGTACACTATAAATAATGTACAAGCTGCTTACAGCTGAAAAGGTCCATCATGGGAACCGAATCTAGAAATGAAAACCACGGACCGAAGTCTAGGCATACACACACAACACGACTCTCAATGTGTAAAATAGTGTGTGCAAATATGAAGAAAAATGCTTTATAGAGTGTGTAATAAGGGTTACAGTGGGATGCCAATGCAGACTTCTATGACTCTAAAAGCATAAACACTCAGCTCCCGCCGGTAAATTTATAACTGTATGTGGGCTAGCAGGTGTATAAAAAGAGCAAGCACTGAATATAGGGTGTGTATAAAGCAAATTGGACAGGGCTTCCTCGCCTTTTTTCCTTTTAAAATGGCTAGCCCAAGCTCTATATTTATAGAGTTGCTAGCCGCAGGTGTACCTGCGGCAGCCGCAGTTGCACCTACGACTGCCCGGGCTTCCCGGGGTTCCGCAGGTCCCGTCGTCTCGAAGTACATGCACTCGGGCACTGTAATATCCGCTCAAACTTGTAGAACTTCAATCCGAGCATCCGAACGAGGTATATATGACCTTCTTCGGATTGCTTGTGTCGAGAGTTACGCAATGACATGGAATAGAGGTTGTACAAAGTCAGGAAGAGGGGACCATGCCCATTGTCTTCAAGCTTCAAATTCTATCTGGTGTGCTACCATGCGTAATAGTCACTCGGGATCGGAACTCCTGGTTCTTGAAGGACATTGTTGTATGTATGAAGTGTTGAGACGATGCACAGATGTTGAGGTAGCAAGATGACATATGAATCCTCATCGGGGTTATCGCCGATTTTGAGTTGAAAGCAGACGTTGCTCAGGGTTACATCTAAGATTGGACTACTACAAGTGTTGAATACCGCAATGTCATGTTGTAGATGCCTGTCTACCCGGTGTTAGCTCTGGGTCTGAAGGTGTGAGTGCCTCGACAGGAGGTCTGATTAAAGCTGATCACATGTACTTGAAAGAAGCATGTCTGGGGTTATCGCCGGAACTGCAATAACATTCCCTGGATTTATCACCAAAGACAAAACTAGGGGTTATCTCCGAGGTTGGAAATGATCCTTCGGTGTGTGTTCCAGAGTTGGAAATGAGGTTCCCGATGTGTGGTCGGGGTTGAGATTGAACTTCTGGTAGTATCCGGAATGAACGTGAACTGTCTTCCAGGGTTATCTCCGAAAGATGATTCTGCCCTCCTGCAATGTTAGTAACAGTTGTTCAAAAAATTTCGAGTGTCTATAGATGCACCTCTTTATCATATTCATGCAACACGAGGCATGGATAAGATAAAGAATCCTAGACACTTGAAATGCAACAAGATAAATATGATGTTATGTGCAGCAACATGATGCAAATGTATGATGCATGATTGTCATTTAATCCTGTTGGGATGACAATCACTGATGCCTTGGACATATGATCCTCGTCTTCACGAATGCTGACGTTGGGGCTATCACCAAAGTCTCGAATCCTAGACACTGGCTCTATTCTGCAGATGCGTCTCTCGTATTCAACAGATTTGTGGGGATAAAGCTTTGTCTGTTTGAGGATGTGTATAACATATTCCCTTATCCTGTCGGAGTTACTGCCAACAGTCTGTCATTTTCAGGGTTACCCGTCCTTCGCTGATGTGTATCACCGGATAGATCCCTACTGGGTGCATTGTCAAGGTTGCTTGACCTCCATTGATGTATGTGTCAATGGTTACATTGTGTTGTGACCCCCGTCGGGGAAGGTTTCTTCGATGGGTTTACTTGCCATCGGCTGACATGATGTTAAGGCTACTGACCCTCATTGATGTGTGTATCAATGGTTAAGTTGCGTTGTAACCCCCGCTAGGGATACGTGGATGTTTGAAAATGTTACGTTATGGCCCCTGCCAGGGATATTTCATCGGTTCGCGACTTTGGCGTTGTAACCCCCGCTGGGGATACATCTTTAATTTGTAACTTCGGCGTTGTAATCCCTGCAGGGAATACGTCAGGGTTACCTGACGTTCATTGACGGCATCGGACCTTTGTTAGGTATTGTCGAGCTTGATTTACGAAAGCTGAGGCCACTGGTATCGTATACCTTGTATGCAGGCAAATACCAATGTGGAACCAAAATTTGGCTCATGAAAACCAGGATTCCTGGCTATTCCGCTCAATTGCGTAGCATTTTTATTCTTAATTTGGCCTTTTCAGCTTGCAGGACCTCCTTTGTAACTCTAACTAGAGCGAGACGGATGTGTGGGACCCATAGAAGAGTGCCACGGGTGGACCTGCGGCCAACCATGGCTATACAAAGACCATGGGTTTCTTTCATAAGTCATTTTCAAGCTACGCGACGAAGGATATCTGAGAGCTCTTCTGCAGTCCTGTTGAGTTCGAGCAACTTTCTGCATATTCTTTTTTTTTTTTGATAACCGGGAGTTTCCTAACCGCAGTCGGACTAAGTCTCCACGAACCCGGATCAGTCTTTTCATACGAGCTTGCGCCCGCGTCCCCGTGGCCACACGAATTAAAGAATTCTCACACTTGAGAACTTTCTGCATATTCTGTTACAGTACAAGCATTCTTCACTGTCCTGGTAACATATGCATGTATTTTTTTCCAGTTTCTATCCGTTCGAAAATGACTTATCACATGAAATGCATTTAGACACATAGTAGTGAATATGCATACTGATATGACTTGATAAAAAAAATATTCAACATAGAAAATGTTAGTATTAAACCATGCTGAACCTAATGATGTGAAAAAATTTTGACTTTTGAAGCAGTCAAATTGGTACCTTTTACTGTCATTTCTTATCCTATTTAAGGACAAATGAGTAAAGGTAGAAAAGTAAAACAACCCTGGTAATTAAATCACACTTATGGATTTTTTACTATGATGTATTAAAGGCATGTAGGATGTATATGACTGTTGGTAGATGTGCTACTGAATGGCCACCTAGTCATGCCTATGTGCATGTGGATAGTCCCATTTACAAAGGGGGCTATGGAAATTTTTTTCCAAAATGTAGGCATTGAGTAGTCATGCATTTTTAACTTTATTGTAGACGTATGTTAAAATAATGCATGCATGCATGTAGTCATAAGATGCATTTTGAAAAGCTCCAGGTAAGAATTTACCACACCCTTTTTGAGGTGATTTGGAGATTTGTTATCCAGATATTATGGATCCGGATCAGCCAAGTAGTTCTCGTAGGACGACTTCTGGTGTACGGAAGAGGGCTTCTGAAGTACCTCGACCCCGTTCTGTTAGACAGCCTCGTCATTTGGTGGAGGCGGTGATTCGTCATATTTGGGTTGAAGTGTCGAATGTCGAGGACGAGGACGAGGACGAGGATGTACCTATTGAGGTTCCTGCTCCTGCTGCACGTGTTCCCCGTAGGGAGTTGCCAGGAATTCAAGTGGCGAACCCAGATCTTCTGGGTGACTTGAGTCGACATCCTTCAGTATACCTGCACGCAAACGAGGTATGAAGTTAGATCATAATCTTCTTTGTTTCCTATTGATGAGGAGTAAAGGGTTCTAATGTTGATCTACATTTGATGTAGGTTCCCGGCTTTACAAAGCCTCGAGGGAACTGGTTCAGCATCCACTCTATGTATCAGGCTTTGCATGATGACTATAGAGAGATTGTACATGGCTGGGGATTTAGGACGTTCTTTTCTATTCTTCCCCGTTGTTGTCCCTAGGGTTACCTCAGGGCATTGTCTGACTGGTGGTTTCACCAGACTCAGTCACTCCATTTGCTGGACTGCAAGGTGATGATGACGCCGATGGATTGGCGGTTTATCACAAGTATGGAGTTTGGAGGGGATCCAGTGCCTTGCACGACAGATATTACCCCTACTGCCGTCATATCCTTGTTAGGAGTTCCAGCAGAAGCGCTCAAGGGCAGGACTGTACGTATAGGTCCTTTGAGCGTAGATGCTATGAGCGAGCTATTGAGTGAGCCTATACCCGATGATGTGAGAGTCAGGGATCACATTATTCGGTGATTGTTTGTGATGATCATTAGGGGCTGCTTCATAGCAGATAACTATTCTACGGAGTCCTTCGCTTTGATCAGCACCACTCGACACATGGACCGTATAGGAGACTATGATTGGGGTTCCTATACCTTTTTTTTTTGTGCTAAATTTAGACTGAATAAAATAAATAATAAAAATAAGTACAAAGTGCACAGGACTTAGCCCCAATCAGTATACCATAGCCATCATAGGACAGGCCCTATGATGACTGAAGTAAACCACAACTAGACTAGCTTACGAGATTCAAAAGAGAATAAAACACCACCAATAACACCAGAATATAAGCATGGAAAATTATCTAAACTAGCAAACAGCTTGGGTAGGCCAGCGAAACTAAACCACACTGACTGCAGCAACTCATGCCCACTCTCAAGCAAAAGAAGCCCACAACCACAGCTAAAACCAAAGAAGCCCAGCTGATAGTCCTAAAACAGACCACAGCCCAAGCCCACGACCACAACCAAACCAAAGAAGCCCAGATGATAGGTCTATAACAGATCATAGCTAAAACCATCACACGAATCCAAAGAAGCCCACGACCACAGCTTTAGCAACAGCTACAGCAGCAGACAGCAGACAGCAGCCAGCAGAACCCAGCAGAACCCAAACCAGAAGACGAAAATAAGCACAAAAGCAGAATAGCAGTAAGCCCACAACAGAATAGCTGCACAAGACCACACGCAGAATAGCAGCAAGCCCACAACAACAGAAAGAGCATCCAACTGAACCACACGCTACAAGAGAAAACTTCTCACGCAGCAAGTCCACACTTAGCAGGAGAAAATTGCTCGAGACCACAACAAATACCATAGAGCCAGCAGAAACCATATGGTAATCCAAACCAGACTACTAGCCGACTGCAGACCAAAATCGCAGAGTAAAACCAGATAACCAGCCAACTGCAGCAGCACTAGCACTAGTCCAAAGCAGAAAGCAACCGCCTAGAACATCATTATTTTCCATACAGTTTGCAGCAGCATTAATCCAAAGTCTGCTCAAACAGCCAACAGGCAGCAGTAGCACTCCAGTCCAAACCAGCAAAACAGCAGCGATATCTACTGAATTACAGCAGCACACGGACCAACCATCCCATTATTTAGAAAGATCACATAGCACAATAGTCCATCTGCCCAACAGTAAAGAAGATGACGAAAAACCAGCTCGCCCTACCATCGCAGACTGAGCACAGCAAAATAGCAGCTCGCCCTACCATCGTATAGCAGCACAACAAGACCTCACTAGCAGTTGCTAGCGAGTAAGCAGCCAACAAACAGCTACCAAGTTGCAGCTACAGAATAACTCCGTTGCCATCATAAGAAACCAAAACAAAATTCTACACTCGCAATAAGCCAAAACAAAATCTTTCAAGTCCACTAAAGCAGCATGGCAGACCCCAACTCACCATCAGCCACCTGCAGCTACTAGGAGACCCACTGGACAAAAGTACCAGCTCTCCCACTCAACCAAGACCAAGAAGGTGCCTCGCGAGCGAATAGCACTAGACAACAGCCCAAGACCGAATCTGTAGCAGAACCCAGCAGAATCTGTAGCAGAAATAGCAAGGCAGCTGCCGCAGAACCTCCACAGGCAATAGCCCCAGACAACAGAACAAAGCAAGGCCACTTTGCATAACCAGCACCCATGCGACTAACCCACAGATTGCAGAGCCCAACCCAGCAGCAGAAGCAGAAACAGACCCCAAAGGGACTCATGAAGAGGCCTGATCCAATCATAGAACCATAGATCACCAACAGACCATACAGTACCCAATAACAGTCTAGCAACCTGAATTTCACTGAAATAGACAGGTCTCTAGAGGGCCAGATTAGCAAACCATGGCCTGTCTTTCACCTTTTGGAATCTACGAATGGAGTGGAGCTTGCATTTCAGAATCTGTATAACATTACGGGTGACAGTCCTAACTGGCATGGGACCTTTACCATGTATCCTAGCGTTTCTTTCTTGCCAAATATGGTAAGCAACCGTGGCAAAACATAGGCGAAGAATACCTTGTTGAACGGAGCTGTTTGGCTGTGCAATGAGGAAAGAAGTGATAAGGTTCCAACTCCTTGAGGATCCCTTCCACCCACAGTTCCTGAGAACAGAAAAGAGCATATTGTAGGAGAAAGGGCAGTTGAAGAAAAGATGGTTGAAGGTCTCATTGTGGGAGTTACATAAAAGGCATGTTTGGTTGACAACGAGCCCATAATTTGAGAGCCGATCCTTGGTACGTAACCCGTTCTGGAATGCAAGCAATAAGAAGAAAGAATATCGAGGAGGGAGGTATTTGTGCCACACCAGGTTATCCCATGTCACTAGATTACCATAGGATCGGATGGAACCCCAAAAGAAGTAAGTTGCTTTCCCAATGGGATTAGTGTTGTCCCATAGAACCGAGTCCTCTATGGAGGGGTTGCAGCCTATGGCCGGAGAGAAGAGATGTCTGAATTCAATAACCGAGTGATGGCTAGAACTTGGGAGGGCCCAATCGGAATTGCTGATGATGCTACTAACCATTGCATCAGGGCCCAATCCAGAGTTGGATATAAGAGGAGAGGAGGTGGAATAGGCTAGCGGTTCCTTCAGGATCCAAGGGTCAAACCAAAGTTTAGTGCGGCGACCATTTCCAATGAGGTATGATGTGTGGCTCAAAGCAAGTTGCCTAAGGTTAAGGATTTTCCTCCAAATCCATGAGCAGTCTCCAGGGATGTCCATGCACCAGAAATGTTTTCCCTTTAAGGCAAATATCCTAGCCCATTCAGCCCACATAGAAGTAGAACCGGGGTTGATGATATCCCACAAATGCTGGATAATGGAGGCACGGTTCCACTCATCCAGTTTTTTAATCCCCAGCCCTCCCTCAGGAGTGGGTAGAGCGATTTTGCTCCAAGCCACTTTAGCACCATGTTTCGAAAGAGTAGGGCCCTTCCAAAGGAACCGGCAGAAGGTGGATTTCATGTCTTTTAAGGCAGCTGTAGGGAGGGTGAAATTTGAAGACCAGAAAGTTTGGATAGAGAAGAGAACAGATTTGATAAGCTGTAGGCGACCCGCATAAGATAAGAATCTGTTGGTCCAAGAGGAAATCCTTTTAGTAATCCTGTCAAGGAGAGGTCTACACTCGGCCAGGCTAAGCTTTGAGGTAAGGAGGGGGACCTCCAGGAACTTAGCAGGAAATGTCCCCTCTTGAAACTCTAGAAAGGAAAGGATGGAAGCAGAGTGTTCAGGGAGGACATTTGACAGGAAGCAAGTACTTTTTGAGTGGTTCAGACACAAGCTAGAGATAGAGGAGAATAAGTTGAGGCTTTCTTTAAGGATGCTTACTGATCGGAGGTCTCCATGGCAAAAGAGAAGAAGGTCATCAGCGAAACATAAATGGGTTAACCTTTGCTGCTTTGTTCTCCAATGAAACTTAAAATTAGGCCCATTTGTCTCCTTTGTGAGGATAACAGAAAGGACTTCCATAGCTAGTACAAAAATGATGGGGGATAGAGGATCTCCCTACCGAAGCCCTTTGGCACCACTAAAGTAGCCATACAGTCCCCCATTGACTTTTACAGAAAAGGTGGGGGTGGAAATGCATGCCTTTATCCAGAAGATGAACTTTGGGGGAAATTTGAAGATTCTCAGTGCTTCCAGAATAAACTCCCAGGAAACAGAATCAAAGGCTTTTTGGAGATTAATTTTCAAGGCACATCGAGGGGAGCCCGATTTCCTATAGTAGTTCCGAAAAAGCTCCTGAGCAATAAGAATGTTGTCTCCAATCCTCCTGCCCGGGACAAAAGCAGTTTGGTAAGGAGAAATGATCTTGGGGAGGAAACCCTTCATCCGACTCACTAGAATCTTTGAGATGCATTTATAGGTACTATTACAACAGGAAATCGGCCTGAAGTCCTTCATGGAGGAGGGGTTTGGATTTTTGGGAACAAGAACAATAGCCGTAGCATTTGTTCCCCGCAAAAGACAACCCTGCTGGAAGAAGGATTTGACTGCGAGAGTGAAATCTAAGCCAACTGTTTTCCTGCAAGCAAGAAAGAAATTAACATTGAAGCCGTCAGGGCCCGGACTCTTATTTTGCTTCATACTTTTGAGGGAAGCGAGGACTTCGGCATCTGTTATGTCCCTATCCATAGCAGCAGCTTCCACAGGAGTAATAAATTTCTTGAAGGAGCTTGCCAAGAGCTGAATATTTGAGAAGATTGCAGGAGATGGGGAACCTAAAGTTGATTGGAAATGGGCCACTACAATCTGCTGAATGTTATGTTGCCCACTCACTAGGATGACCTCGTCATTTGTAATAGACAAAATTTTTTGATGGTTCCATCTAGCTTGTACTTGGTTATGAAAAAAACCAGAGTTCCTATCACCGTCCTTAAGCCATTGAATCCTGGATTTTTGCCTGAAGAGCTTTTCCTCCCATAAGAGGGCTTCCCAAAGACGGCTGGTAAGATCCTTCTGTCTCTCAAGCAAAACCTGATCATTCGGGTTATGATCGATAGAAGTCTGAGTGGAATGGAGAAGAGACCGAATTTGAGCAACATTAGAAGTCAGATTACCAATGCTTCTATTCAGACCAATAAGCGCCTTTTTAACAGATTTGAGCCTCCCAACGAGAACTTGAAGAGGGTCACCAAACACAGGGATACGCCAAGCAGTTCTGACCACCTCATGGAAGTTCTCCATGTCCACCATAAAATTGAAAAATTGAAACGGTTTAGGAATACGGGGCAAGTGCATTCCAGTCTGGACTATCACGGGGAAGTGGTCAGAAAGGTCACGAGGAGAGAAGACGGCCTGTGATAAGGGAAAATTATACAACCATTGGGAGGTAACCATGGCTCTATCCAATTTTCTGTAAATAGGATTCACACGGTTAGAGTCCCACCACATGTGGCAGGGGCCCACTGCCCGAAGATCGAGAATGGATAAATCACCAATGCTGTCTTTAAAATCTTGCATGCCTCTATCCCATAGCTCACTACCCCCATTGATCTCAGATAAGTTCAGAACCTCATTGAAATCACCTAGGATGCACCATGGCTTATCGTTGGGCACAAGAATATCCCTCAAGCCCCCCCAAAGAAGTTTCCTATCCACGGTAGTGTTGAGCCCATAGATAAAGGACACATAGAAACTGATGTTGCGTTCCAAGAAGGTAACCATACAGTGGATGAATTGAGAGGACTTGGAAATAGAAGTAACATCCCACACAGAAGGGTCCCAGCCAACCCATATCCTCCCGTTATTATGATGCTCATAGTTGAAGAGCCATTTCCAATCCCTTCCTACTATAGCCTTAGCAGTAGTAATGGCTTTGGGAGCTTTGACTCGGGTTTCCAGAAGTCCAACTAAAGAGAGAGAGAGTATTTACAAATAAGATCTTTAACACTAGCCTGCTTGGCCCTATTATTTACACCTCTAATATTCATAGAGCAAAAACTGATCATAAAACAGTTAAGATTGTGAGATGGGGCTCCCCCCTTTTTCTTCTTGTTGGAGCTTTTTTTTTTACTAAATTTAGACTGAAATAAAAGAAAGAATAAGTACAAAGTTCATGGGACAAATCCCAGATGGTATACCATAGCCATCATAGGACAGGCCCTATGATGGCAAAGGTAAACTCAAGCTAGTCACTAGCATACAGGGAAATAATAAGGAACAATGCAACTACAAGCCAGCCAAAATGACTAGCTAACATTCATATAAAATATAAACCAAAACAACCCATAAAAGGAGAAAAAATAGGGTTGCCCAGACATATCAACTGCCTAGTGCAACTGCTCCTACCGAAAAGAGCTGCAGCAACATGAGGACCACTATCCTGAATAAAGAAGACCCAACAGACTCAGAGCGACATAGGCAGCAGCACAGGCTACCCGAGCGACATAGCTCAGCTAGCCGCACACTAAACTGCAAACAGCAGCAGCATCCTATGCCCACCACAACGGCCGAGATCCCAGACACAGCTGCAGCAAAGGCAATACCAGCAAGCCCACAGCAGAGTAAGCAGCACGTCCACACTTAGCAGGAGAACCAGCCAACTGCAGCAGCACTAGCACTAGTCCAAAGCAGACAAAAACCGCCTATAATTTTCCAGACAGTTTGCAGCAGCATTAATCAAGTTTTCTCAAACAGCCAACAGAGCAGCAGAAGCACTCCAGGCCAAACCAGCAACACAACAGCGATAGCAGCCAAAAATAATAGCGAAAACCTGTTGGTTCATAGTATACCACATCCACTAAACCAGAAGAAAACATCCTTAGACCCATTTCTGCAGTAGGGACAAAACAAAATGCAACTGAAGCCTGCTACTGCTGCTTAAATTCCATCAGCAACAAATCAGATCATAGCAGGACACAGCCCCCAAACATCAAACCAAAAGCACCCAACCAGCCAACAGGTGAACCCTCAGCTAGTAGGCTTTCCAAACAATAAGCAGTCAACCAGCAGTCTTTCCAAACAGTCAAAACTAGAAGAAGCAATAGTGGCACAGAGAGACCATATAGGAGGCCAACATCAGCCATTCCTCACCAAAACCAGCTGCCAAGACATTAGAATCCAACTGCAAAAACACAGCTACCCAGACAACCACAACAGCATAAATAACACCTCCGCCCAGCACAGCTACTGCATACCCAGAAAAATAGCTTCCGAGAACCTGATCAGCAGAAAGAACCCAACCAACAGACCCAGCCAAAACTTGCAGCCTAGCAATCGGCAACCAGACTAGCTATGACAGCATCAGGAACCCAAAAAGCAGCATCAAATCAAACCAGCAACATCAGCTACATAGTGCAGCTGCCAAGAAACCAACAGACCGCAGTTCTAACAAGCATGAATCATAGTAAAAGCAGCACATCCAACACAGTGCACAACCAGTGTTGCTGCCGAGAAACAGAGCAAACACAGTGCAGCTCCCGAGAAACTCAGCATGAGAAGCTGCGAGGCGAGGAACCACACTGACCCCAGCCTCTGCAGCAGCCTAGCAAGAACCCAGGTGCAGAATATGCAGAACCAGTAAGCAAACCACCAGCAGACCAGGAACACGAACTTGAACAAACTGTCAGCTGCCAAAATCAGAATCCCAGACCATGTCATCAGCCCAAAACTACAACAGCCCTCCCTAGCCCAAATAGAACACAAGGCATCAGGTTGAAAGCTCAGCTTTTGCCGAGATAGAGCAGGATAACCAGTCACAGGATAGCAACAACAGAACCTGTCAAGAATTCTTTAAAGAGAGATGCCTAAGACTATGTCTAGTCTTAATTTTTTGGAATCTTGCATTTGTATGAAGTTTACATTTTAGCAAGTGAAGGATGTCAGTGACTAGGTTTCGAACAGAGCAAGACTTATGACTGAAAATCCACGCATTTCGCTCATTCCAAATACGGTATACCACCTCTGCGAACCCAAGATGAAGCTAACTGTGATGGAAAGATGGATTTGAATAATGAATGAGGTAGCCCGTTATAGAGCTCCAAGATCGACTAGAACCCCTCCACCCACAGTGCCGAAGAACAGAAAGTAGGACCCTAAAAGAGTAGTCACAGTGGAAGAATAAGTGATCAAAGGTTTCCGATTGGGAAGAGCAAAGAACACATGAGGGATTGACAGACATCCCAAAACTGATCAATTTGTCCATTGTACGTAACCCATGATGGAAAGCCAACCAGAGGGTAAAAGAGTACCGGGGAATCAGAATCTTCGGCCACACTAATTTGTCCCAAAGAACAACAACTCCCACCTGTCTAATAGAACGCTATAGAGTAGATGCTTTTACCTCATTGGAATTCACAGAATCCCATAGAATCTCATCCGGTTTAGAAGAGTCACAAACCCTATTGAGATCAAAAGAATCCCGAAAGACAATAAAATCATTATGATTTGAGGAAGGGAGGTGCCAGGAGGAATCTCGAATAATATCACTTACAGTTGCATTTGGACCCAAATCAGAATTTATGATCAAAGAGGAATGAGAGCTTGTAGCTAGAGGGTTCGCATTTAGCCAAGCATCGAACCACAGACTAGTACTTTCCCCATTACCAATACGGAACCGAATATAGTTCATAGCAAGAGGTCTCAGCTACAGAATCTTTCTCCATATCCATGAACAGTCATTTGGGGTCTTCAGAACCCAAAATTGTTTAGAGTTTAAATGATATACTCTAACCCAAGAAGCCCAAAGAGACTGAGAGTTAGGATTAACTACTCTCCGAAGCTGAAGCAAGATTAGAGCTTTATTCCAGTCCTCCAATTGCTTCATAGCTAAACCTCCTTCAGAATAAGGAAGCGCAATTTTACTCCAGGCAATTTTGGCTCCAAACTTCAACATAGAGGGACCTTTCCATAAGAATCTGCTCATAGTGGACTTAAGATCTTTAAGCACAGACGCTGGGAGAATGAAGTGAGCAGACCAATAAGATTGGATAGCAAAGACAACCGATTTAATAAGCTGAAGGCGTCCAGCATAAGAAAGGAATCTATTAGTCCATGAAGAAATCTTGGATTTAACCTTTTTAACAGAGGATGGCAATCAGGAAGGCTAAGCTTCGAAGTGATCAGAGGGACCCCAAGGAATTTAGCAGGGAACCGACCCACTTGAAACCCAAGAGAATTGTAAATTACCTCAGCATGAACAGGAGAGACATTGGAGAGAAAGCACATACTCTTCGAATCATTTACATGTAATCCCGAGAGAGACGAGAAGTGATCTAAACAAAGTTTCATGACCTTGACAGAGTAAAAAGTAGAACAAATACAAACCTTTATCCAGTAGATGAACTTGGGGGGAAATTTGAAAAGGCGCAGAGCGGCAAGCATGAAATTCCAAGACACCGAATCAAAGGCCTTACGCAGATCAATTTTCATGGCACACCGAGACTGGCCAGAGGGCCTATGATAGTTTCTGAATAACTCTTGAGTCAGAAGAATATTATCACCAATCCTCCTACCCGGAATAAAAGCAGACTGAGAGGGAGATATTAGGGAGGGAAGGATACCCTTAAGCCTAACAGCAATAATTTTGGCAATGCACTTATAAGTTGTGTTACAGCAGGAAATAGGCCTATAATCAGTCATGGAGGTAGGATTAAGAACCTTAGGGACCAAAGCGATAGTTGTAGAGTTAGTACCTCGGAGGAGACAACCCTGTTTGAAAAAGGATTGAACAGCCAAAATAAAGTCACGACCGACAATATCCCAGACAAGAAGGAAAAAATTCACATTGAAGCCATCAGGACCAGGGCTTTTATTTTTCTTCATCGACTTCAGAGTTGTCAAAATTTCGCTATCAGAAATGTCTCTCTGCATCCAAGAGGCTTGAGAATCAGTGACACTATTGGAAGCATAGGGGGCAAGATCCATTAGATCGGGGTCCTCCCCTATAGGAAGAGAGCCCAGCAAGGAAGTAAAGTGGTCCACTGCAATATCTTGGATATCTTTTTGACCAGTAAAGAGGACACCCACCTCATTTTCAATAGCAAGAATTTTATTTTGATTCCATCTATTCTTAATTTGATTGAAGAAGTAGCCTGAGTTTTTGTCCCCATCCTTAAGCCATTGGATTCTAGATTTTCGCTTAACAAATTTCTCTTCACATCTAAGGGCACACCACAAATTTCCAGAATGAAGCCTTTGAGCCTTAAGGAGAGAGGGATCATTCGGATTGGAAGCAATAGCATTCTGCGTAATATGGAGGATAGCTCTGGCCCTATCAACATTAGAGGTAATATTACCATTATCTTTGTTCAGAGTGGAGAGAGCCCGTTTGACCGATCTAAGCTTCCCAGCTAAAACCTGAAGAGGATCCCCAGAGGTATGGATATTCCAAGCAGATTGGACAACCTCATGGAAGTTTTCAAGATCACCAAGGAAATTGAAAAATTGGAAAGGCTTTGGAACTCTAGGCAAGGTCAGACCAGTTTGAACCACCGCTGGGCAATGATCCGAGAGGTCCCAAGGAGGGAAAATAACCTGAGAAGCATGGAAGTGATGTAACCAGTCACAGTTGACCATCCTTTTCGTCAACTAGCACATGCGATCGCAGGGCTTGACCGAGGCTTGGTTAGGATTCTACCCATTTCTACTGGTGAGTATTTCTCTTATCTTTTCCCAAGTACAGGTTAAGAGTGTTGACTGAGAGCAAATGTTTGCCTTTGTGTTGGCAGTTTTGGGCCTATGAGAGGCTTCCATGTGTGCGTCCTGTGAGCTTGTTAGGTTTAGATACCTATCCACAAGGACAGAGATGGCATCATTCCATACTGGCGGATGTCCCTGTTGCTGAGGGTTTCACCCATTGCCGCCTACAGCTGGAGTTGTTGACAGTGGATGTCATCACATGGGTTCCCTATTCTGGAGAGAACTTGAGTGTTGGGTTTGAGGACGGATACCCGACTGGAGTTGAGTACGTTATGTCCACCCACAGGATTCCTCTCTTCACAGATGGAGGATGGGAGCTCTATTTAGGAGAGCGTGCCATCAGGAGCACTACAGGAGAGAATCGCATGCCGATCTTGCCTCCTGTCATACGTTATTGGCCTATTTTGCAGTCACCCATCACTGACATCCCGTTGTTGGGGATTGATGGTTACACATTATCAGAGGGCCCATATACTCAGGAGATGTTCCAGCATTGGTGGTTCCCTCGTACCATTGGAGCTCAGACCCACACCACACAATTTATGGGGGATATGGTTCCATGATCTGTGATGATGACGGATTGTCTAGCCTGTGTCAAAGATCCGACTCATGTGACACATATTGACAGTTTGACCTGGCAGTTGGACCGGGCACATTTTTTTATCCGACATTTGGGTAGAGATCCTTCAGAGGCAGATACTTTTGATCCTTCCAGCTCTGGCGCTGGCCCCTCAGGTGACCCATATGGCTTTGTCAGTGCAGATCCTCCCTTGTATAGGCCTGACATCCCTGTAGATAGAGATCCAGTGTCTCAGGAGGAGTTACATCAGGTGGACAGGATTGTTGATGTGGACATCGACACCATTGACTTCTTCTGATGTATATTTCTCGTTATCTCTTTTGATAGGACTCTATTAGTTGTTGGGTAGCTTTGTCCCATTCTCGCTATATCTTTTGATAGGCCTCTATTGAGATGTTGGGTAGCTTCACCTCATTTCCCTGTATTTTAGTTGTACAAAGATGTATTAGATGATGATATACTTAGGAATGTATGTACAATTTTTCCATTCCCTATATACTTAGGAATGGTATGTCACCACCAGACAGGGTGACTGTAGATCATTTGTTGCATCACACTATGACCTTGTTGATGTTTTAGGTTCCCACAGGGTTCATAGATGGTATGTTAGAGCACTGGGTACTAGATAGACAGGTTTTCCGGTTTGGGACCTGAGAGCTGACTCCTACTCTAGAGGAGTATGCACAATTAACGATGTTGCCGCTGGACAGACCTTACGTGCATATGGCGACTAGAGATATAAGCAAGCAGTTCATGACCCTCACCGGCTTGAGGCGTAGGGTGGTATAGGATGAGATTACATCCGGCCACGTGATATCCCATCATTTTCTATTTGACAGATTTGGCTCTAAGGATAGTTATGCACGGCATTCCAGGGATTTCACCACACTAGAGGATCAGTGGCATTTGGCCAGAGTGGATGTACTACTGCTGTGCGTATTGTCATATGTCTACATGCCATGGTTCATGGATGAGCTGGACATCGGTGTCATTATGGCAGTGAGAGCTCTCCGGGAGGGTCACACCATCCTACCGATGATTATGGCAGAGACTCTGAGGTTGGCCACATATTGCTACACTTATCCGGCAGGAGTGTTCATAGGCAGTTCAGTCATGCTGTACGTGTGGTTTATGTCAGACTTGGGACCGATTGGCACATTCAGATGGCATGGATATTGTTTCACCCATGATATAGCGATTTCGTAATCCTTCCAGCTTGCAGAGTGTACAGATACTGCATCTTGGTTAGCTTTTCTGGCAGGGATTGGAGATTCACTCGCTATATTGCCGCGCACAAGGCTTAGCTCACCCTACATCTTCATTACTCATGCTTCGGACATGGATTATCTACCTCTAGCAGGTTTGAGAGGGATGATCACCTACCACCCACTGGTCGTGATGTGTTAGTTTGACCATTTTCAGGATTTCCACCTATATGAAGGGGCGGTGATTCAGCGTTTCACTTTTTGCCATTTATCATCAGCGGATAGATCTAGGTTGTATGCATGTTGGGATCAGCGAGAGCTAGCTGAGTTTTCTATCAGTTATCCGGGTTATTCTACAGAGTATTCAGCATGGATGGAGACAGAGACTGCATCGACTGCGGCAGTATCCACAGTGCGGGGTATCGATTCTGACGATGAGGAGCCTATGGAGGAGGCTGACATTCCCATCGATGGGGACTTGACTGCTGGGCTGCCAGCATTTGTGATAGATTCTCCCACCCCGAGTGCCACTGTTACTCAGTATTCGGCACAACATTTGGAGCAGAGCTTACATCTGATGACCTATGATAGAGATCAGACTAGGGCCGCGATGTTGACAGCTCTTGATGGGAGAGATGTCGCTCTGTTAGAGAGGGATGAGTCTAGATGAGTTAGGGATGCATTGATCATGGAGCGGGATGTCGCCCTATCTGTTAGGGATGTGGCTATTGCAGACAGTACCTCCGTGAGATTCCAGACGACTGGCATTTTTGCTGATATGAGTGCATACATTGATGAGCATCAGGCCATCATGCAGTTAGCCTCAGATCTGCTAGCTCGTGTAGATTGGACATGATTTTGCAGCTTTACCTCCGTCTTAAGAGATGGATGCTATGTTAGATCTGATAGTCCGCATACACACAGATCCGTAGATAGCTGTAACATTCCAGAATTTTTAATTATTTTATTAAATATTTATTGAATTATTTAAGTATTTAATGGATGTGTTTATTGTTAAATAAATAATTGTTCAAATTTGATTCAATTTGGTTAGCTATTTGTTAAAAAAATAATTAAGGAAATTAATTATTTTGTGCTAATTTAATTTAATTATTAAGTTAGAGAGTTTTGATTAATTGAATTACTATTCTTTTTATTGGAATTTGTAATTAAAAAGGATGTGTTAGTTGATTAAATAAAGTTATAATTATATAGAAAATTATAATTTTGTGGTATTGATTTATGTGATGTAGTAATTTAATAAATTGTTATTAAGATTAATTTAATTTAGTAAATGTGTGATAAATAACCTTTTATAAAGTAGTTATTAAAATAACTTACAGGAGTTTTAATTCAGTTTTGCCAAACAATGACTAATGCCTATTAAGTCTTTATTCTAATTGTGTTTTACGAAACAAGGCATAAGGATTAATTGGTTATTTTTTTAGTGACTAGCCAAACAAGCCTTATAGCTTTTGGTTTTCAAAACTTAGATAATTGATATCAATTATATCTATATTTATATTATATAATTAATATAAATTATATCCTATATACGTTATATTGTTAGTACGTAGTTAGAGTTAGGAAGAAAAGAGAAAACTCAGAGGAAGAAGAAGAGAAGAAGAAAAGTGAGAGACAAAAGAAGAGAGGAAGAAAGGCTAAGGAATTGGTGAGAAGAAAAGCTTGAAAATAATAAAAAAAAGAATAGCCATCATCATCTTCTTCAAGGTATTATCCTATTCTTTTTAGTTTTAAAGGTTTAATTTTTTCTCTTCCCTAATTCTCTGTAAAATCCTTGTGTAAGGATAAATTATTTGTTATATATGTGATTTTATATAATAATATAGTGTTGTTAAACTATTTTCTTAAGCTATAATAGAAAATAGTCCATGAATTTGTATTATGTATATGGTTGTGAAAAAAAGCTATTTTACAGAGAGTTTTTGTGTGTATATATATATATATATATATATTATTTAGTTTAAAGTAAAAATTAAGGGTAATTAGTTGTTTGATTGATAAATTGAGTGTTGAGTTTGATAGAGTATGTATAAACATTGATAAAATGCTTTGAGTTAACTATTTTAGTTGAAAAACAAAATCACAGTATTTATTTTCAACAAAAACATCAAAAACAGTGAAATTGTATGTGTTAAATTTGTTGTTTTATATTGTTTTATGAGTAGAAACATGTTTACAATCTTTGAATTATGTTTACATGAAGTATTTGTATGAATTGCATGGGAATTAGGTTGTTAGAAAGGAACTTTTAGGCCAAAATTGGCTTTTTCTTATACTGTTGCCGAAGTTGTCAGTCGAAACTGCAGTTTCGCACCGTAACACGTCTTGGCAGTATTAATCTTGCACCGTAGCGCCGGCACCACACCGCAGTGCGGCCTTGTAGCGTTATTCTCACGTCGCAACGCCATCTCCGCGCCGCAGCGCCGCACCACAATATAAACTGTGGCGCCGCAGCGCGAGTTAGCAGAATGGTCTGACAGTGTACTTTTTATACTCGAAATTTTAAAGAATTGTTATGTGATGATAGTAGGACTGTAAAATGTTGATTTTAGTATTTCTATACTATGAATAAGTATGTTATTAATGATTAACTTGTGTTATAACTTGATTATGTGATTAAATAATCAAACCTACATGATGAATGTAGTTAGTTAAGTTTGTGAAGTGGTAGTGACTAACTATGTCATGATAACATATATATATATATATATATATATATATATATATACATACATACATACATTGTAACACCTCAGTCCCACATCGAAAGATAGGGGAAAAATCTGTCTGTATATGAGGAATTAAGTAACTACCAATAGTACCTTCAAGTCATGACCTTTTGGGAGCCTGTGGTGGGCTAGATGACCCAAGAAGATACTATTGGGCCAGTGGTTTGAGGCCTTATTTGGATGGATTTGATTCGATTCGGACTTGGGATTTGACCCAAGATTTGTTCCGGACTCGGGATTTGACCCGAGTTGTTTCATATGGTATCAGAGCCGACTCTCGAAAGCTCGGGTCGGGCTATCCGATCGAGTTGCCGGAGGTGGGGACACGAAGGCTGGTGGTATTATCCCACAATGGAGAGATGAAGGTCCGGAGGTGGGGACACGAAGCCAGTCGGTATTATCCCACAATGGCTAGAGAGGCAAAGATCTTTGGACCGTGTGTGTGATCGGTTCTGACGGGGACGTCAGAAATTTAAGTGGGGGAGTTTGTAACACCCCAGTCCCACATCGAAAGATAGGGGAAAAATTTGTGTGCATATAAGGAATTAAGTAACTACCAATAGTACCTTCAAGTCATGACCTTTTGGGAGCCTGTGGTGGGCTAGATAACCCAAGAAGATACTATTGGGCCAGTGGTTTGAGACCTTATTTGGATAGATTTGATTCGATTCGGACTTGGGATTTGACCCAAGATTTGTTCCGGACTCGGGATTTGACCCGGGTTGTTTCATACATATAGGGTATTGTGATCCGAATTGATTCGGTTTAGCCTACGAGCAAGGCAAGTTTTCTAATTCTTTATCTTGTTGAACTATTTATTGTTTCAATTCGATTACCTTATAAATGATGCAAGCTTTCTAAACTATGTTTTGATGTTGACAAGTTATTCTTGTATTTAACTTATTGTTTAGCATACACAACTATTTATACTAATGTCAAAAAATTTTATCGTTCAAACTACTATGCATGCTTCGTACTCAATTCTAATTAACCTTGACTTAATATTGTTCAAGCAAGGCATGTTATAGTTATTCAAAGTATATGCTATTAGATTATTCCTAAAGCATGATTTTGGTTTACCATGTTGATTCAATTACGATTATTCTATAGTACGATGTTATTGGTTTTATTCAACTAATCCTTAGTTGATGTTCGTTGAATTCTAAATTACCCTGAAATGTATCCAAACCAAACTCACTTTGGTGCGAACTTGTACTCCAAATACTGAGATGAACAACCCTATTATTAGGGGTAACTTACGCTTAGCGTTGAAATGTTTGTGCACAATACATTGTACGAAGGGCTGACCCCCCTAAGTACGAGGAGTCCCTATAGTCTTATGACTGTTAAATTTTAAGTTGAAACATTACTTATAACTATGGACATAGTTCGTGGTCTTAGGACCCTCAATTATTTACTTCAGATTGTTGACAAATCGTAATTGTTTAAATCTATTGAGCCTCTTATTTAACATTTGTTGTAAAGGTTTTTCATTCATTATTATATCAAGTGAACTTTGGATGCTCACTTTTGCTTATATAATTATTGCAGTTAAGGATGAGAAGGTTGATGTACCTAGCACCAATAAGGGAAAAGGAAAGATGAACAAGTATTGAAGACTTGTAATTTGATGATATTTTATTATCAGTTTTTAATGAAATGGTTGTAATAAAGATTATTTATTTTCCGCATTTGAATGATTGTGTTTAAGGTTAGACAACCTGGGAGATTTTTTTTATGTAACCCTTTAATGAGGAAGGTTTTATTTATCCAGTTTTATTGTGATTGGGTAGTTAGATATGAATGTTTAATTAAATGAACACCAAATCCTGTGGAAATGAAGTACCTGGGTTTGGGGGTGTCATAATAGCTTTGTATTTTCCTGCACAGACTAGCTTAGCCATTTTGTCATATACAACACAGATGCATATATCAAACAGTAGTATATATGGCAGAGAAATATATTTTGATTTACTTCCCTTTCAGTTATGCCTTGATACTTGCTTGATATCTACCTGTTTCTTCAGGGCCTTGTGATCTTGATGCTTTCTGAACTTCTTGACATGTGGACATTGAGCCATCGCAGGATCTCTCAGAATGGATCATTGAACTATTTAAATCCCTACCATCTTTGGTGTCTTGGGACTGGTATCTGTATGGAATGTGGAGAGGAATATGGCTTTTCCTCTCTGAGATTGACCGCACCATGTTAGGTAAAATCTAGTTACACACAACACGCAAGTATACGTGGTCAACAAGTAATAAAGTGATAAGTCAAATATCGTTCCCACAAAGATAAATTAGTAAATACCTTAACTTACAATTATCAATCTTTTATTAACCCTAATTTTATTAAACAAACCAAACCAATAATTTAAATTAACAAAACTAAAATTAAGAATAATTAAATTAGCACAAAACAACTACGAATATCAAAATTTGAATTTTCAAACAATTGATGGAGAATTAGACTTATGATTTCACCCTAAGCTTCACTTCGATTTTAACACCTTTATTCCAATTCAACGCACTATCCCAGTTTATTAATCAAGAACACGAACGTAGTATTAACCACCTCTCGATGCACTAATACCATATTAACTTTAATCCACAATTAAGATAGAAATCCGTTAAACACCTTAATCAACTAACCCACTATATCTGTATGTGAATTATAATTTTTTTTTTTTTTGATAATGTGGAGTTTCCCAACCGCAGTCGGACTAAGTCTCCCCACCCCGGACCAGGCTTTGCGCACAGGCTCGGCCTAAGACATGGCTCCGCCCAGAAATGTGCGATCCGTGGCCACACGGACCAGTTTTTAATTGGCCCTCACACTTGTTGCAGGCGAGGATCGATCCCAGTATGTGAATTATAATTGAAGAAGGTTGAAGAATAAGTTCTCTTTCCGATTACATGCAGCGTCAAGCATATCTCTACTTTAGCACTCATCAAGTTTAAGCTACTAACAAAATCTTGAACACATGCTATACTAACTAGGTCTAGATTTGAATATCCTCTCTCGATTCTATCCAACTCCACCAAGAATTGTTGATCAGGCAATTCATAGATTCAAGCACAAATTAATATATCTAAATTGGAGATAGCTTATTAAATTGGAACTCAAAGTTTACAAAATCATCGATTCACTTACGGATCCATCACAAGCCTAAAAGTGAATTAGTTCATAATAAATGAAATAAACACTGAATAAATCATAAAAATCATTCTCTCAATTACAAATAATAATCTAACACAAAGAATATTAGAAAACACCCTTCACGTAGACTAAAGTTGCAATCGTCTTGAAAAACTCCTCGAAGTACTCCTCCACACTTGCTATCAAAAACTGAACTTTGACCCTCGTTATCTCACTAACTGATCTCCCAATTGTGTCCAATAGAGTTATAATTCCATGCAAATAACTAAAGTTCGTGCCCAAGAAGAGTTTTAACCAATATAGGACACTTATGATTTTCACCCCCCGCCCCGGCGGGGGTGTATATGTTGTAGACGCCCGCCCCGGCAGTCTTACCTCCTGACTTGATTGAGTGAAGAGCCCCCACCCCAGTGGGGGTGTGTAGTTATAAAACTCCTGCCCCGGCGGGCTTGCCTCCTGTTAACTGACTTGGAAGACCCCCAACCCCGGCGGGGGTTTGTGAACTGTGCATGTCCGCCTCGGCGGGGGTTTGTTCTGTTATCTGACTTAGCTGCTATTCTGAATTACTTCCAAATATACTCCATTTGATTCCCATCACACCAAAAATCACCAATTATACGTAGAATGCCTCAACCACCAATCCTACACATGAAATAACACAAAACAAGTGAAAATGCACATGTTCCCAAGAATATAGCAACGAATAAGCATGAATTCAATATGAAATTGCGTATATAAAATACACTTATCAAAATCCCCCAAACTTAAACCGTGCTAGTCCTCGAGCACAAGAGACGCAATGATATGAATACAAATTTACTTATATGCTATCAAATCCAACAATATCGCAGAATCAAAATTATATTAACGGCCTCAGCGAAAATAAACAACTATACAATATTAACTATCAAAAACCAATCTACAAATCACTTTAATCCTCGAATCTCAAACCATCATTGCTGGTATAGTGTGTGTGTGTGTGTGTGTGTGTGTGTGTGTGTGTGTGTGTGTGTGTGTGTGTGTGTGTGTGTGTGTGACATCCATGACAACCGATGCCGATTCAAATTCAATACATAACCAGTCTCTTAGAAGGAATCTTGCAGCACAAACTTAAAAATTTCAAGAATAGCTAGTTCTAACTAAAAATCAAGCAATCAAAAATCTCAAGGGTTCACGCGGGATACTTATGCTTTATTTTCATCTATGAGAGGTTTTTGCTGTTTTCCCGTTTTATTCAATTTTTTTCACACATAGCTATGGAAAGTCTTATTCCCTTAGGCTTTTCAATGCTACCTTAACGAGTTTTCGACCAACGACTCCCAGACCATTAAGACCTTAGGGCGCTAGGTGTAAAGACAATCCCCTCGGGCTTACTTGCTCAAGTAACAAAGGCCATAAAACTAGACTAGCACGCTACGGTGTTTATTCATACTTTTTTTTATAAGCTTATATACCCCACATAACCTCCCCCAAACTTAGGTTCTTGCCTAATTTTAGCCTTTACCAGCCATCCTTGTCATTTTATCATTCACTCTAGCATTATCCTTTAAAGACCATTTAGGTACTGGTTTGAACATAACCCTTTAACACAGATGTTTGTTAAGCGTGCTATCCTTTTATACCAGTTTCAAACCAAATCAAGATTCGATTCATAAACGATCATTATGTCATAGTTCTAATACTAAATACTGTATTTGCTACTTATTTGACAATCACATCATAGGCCCACAATAACATGAAACACAACATTCAAGGACCAAAATAACACAATAATTACTAATTAACTAAATATTATTTTATTTTATTTTTTTAGATGGATAATAAAATGCAGATAACAAAATGCATTACACTATTCTCTACTATGCAAAATTAAGCTACCATGAATGCCCTATGCTATCATGCAATACTGAAAATAAAATGCAATACAGAAATTTAATAACATTAAAAATGCAACCTAAACTAAAATGCATGCAAACATGAATGTAAATCCCCCAAATTTAAACAATAC
The DNA here is from genome assembly GCA_020205505.1 of Panax japonicus. Classification (NCBI taxonomy): domain Eukaryota; kingdom Viridiplantae; phylum Streptophyta; class Magnoliopsida; order Apiales; family Araliaceae; genus Panax; species Panax japonicus. The sequence goes on along the minus strand of CM035099.1, from coordinate 19,826,362 downwards.
AATGTCGTCATTTGATAAATGATCAAAATAAGTACGTGAGGACTTCCCTGTCAATGCTTAAGCTTGAGGTGGTTGTTGTTCTTCTTCATCAGAATCACTCGGTGGGAACCTTGGCATTGGACCGGGCTGTTGATATGGAAATTGTGCAGTCGGATTGAAACTTTGGAGAGTTGTGTTCAATGAGGCAAAGGAGGTATGAATAGCTTCGAACATGTGCTCTTGCCTCATTGCTAATCAGTGTATTTCCCGATGAGTTGCCTTGGTGTGTACATTCATTTGATTTTAGAGATCAAGGAATTGAGATCTGGTATAGCCTCGGTCCTCGGTACCTGCTCATCTCCTTGATCGCCCATGTCGTCATCTTCGTTCCCCAATGCCTCTCTAGCATCCACATCTTCTTCCAATGATGACGAAAAAAATAAAACCCACTCCACGCGGGTGTGACTCGCCTCCTGCCCATACAGAATAACGCGCTATCATTCTAGAATCAAGCAGTACGAGCGGCATTTGAGTGGGCTCGTCATCGGACCATCGAACACCAGCTTGCCGATATAACCCACATATGAGTGATGGGTGTGGCAAGCCCCTAGAAAAATTCCTACGTAGGCACCGGCAGATGATAGCCCCGACGTCAATAATAAAGTCTTGTACAATGGCGAACAAAAGCAACGCCTTCTCCTTGGTTACTTCTGAAGTGTGTTGGGACGGAAGCAATTTCGCGCAAAGAAAGGCATACCAAATTTTTCCTTACCGGATAAGGTTCTTGCTGGGGAACACGGTGCCTCCCTTTCGACCTTTCATCCATGACGTTCCTGGCTTTGTCATCGCCATGATAATTTCATCAAAATCTGGATCAAAAGTATGGAGATGCTCGTACTAGCAGTGGCGAGGCACCCTCAGTTGGTAGTACGTATTGATGACGTCCTCGCACAAAAGCGCGGAATGGTTCTTTATCCTCAGCATTTGAGTAAAACTCCTTGACTATATTTACAACGGTTGGTTCCGGGTCCTCGGTGAATTTTACCCATCCCTTTTGGTAAATTTGTGGCATGAGCTCTCCGTCGTTAGCATCTGGTGCCAACCCCCGCTCCGGTGTAAGAGCTTTGGTGAACATGTAGTCATACTGGTGAGCGGCAGTGGCACATGCAAATTTTCGACGATCGAAGGTGCGGATAGTTTGGGATGGTCATGAACTCTCCCCTCGTTGTCGTTTTGATGAAGATTATGAAGCCATTTCTCCCAATTGCTTGTTTTCCCTAACTCTCCCCCAAATGTTTGACTAGTATCTCTCTAGCTAATAATTATGCTCTCTTGTTGCCTTATATGAATTGTGGTGTAGGAGTTTGGAATAGTTGTGGTGATATTTATAGATCGAGAGGAAAGGCTAGCATTGGTAGGTTGAGGAGGTGGGAAGGTGGAGAGGAGTAATTGAATTTTGGGAATGTGGGGAAAGTTGGTGGTGGTTATGGAATAGTGGGGAAGTGTAAAAGTGGGAGGTTATTGGGAAGGAGAGAGGACCAACAATCTACCACGTCTATCCACCTTCCAGGACCCCCGCCCCGGCGGGGGATAATGCACTAGAAATGCCCGCTCTGGCGGGCTAGTCCCCTGTTTTATGATATTGAGTACCCCCACCCCGGCGGGGGATAAAGAACTAAGACTGTCCGCCCCGGCGGGCTTGGTCACTGTCTGTTTTCTTGTTCTGCTTGAACTTAGCTTACTGTTGCTGCTTGAATACTCGATTGATGCTTCTTTTCCCAACCTGCATGACATGAAACATGAAAATTAGTAAGTCGTGAATGTCATGTTATGTTGTGGAGAGATTAACGAGATTTTATTTTATTCTTCTACCTAATAACTTACTAAAACTTATGGTTAAGCAAAAATGAATGAAAAATACAATAAAAGAACTAAAAATTTGATTGCCTCCCAATGAGCGCTTGATTTTAAGTCGTTCAGCCTGACTACTTCCTGTTTAAGTTGCATCGGCCAACGTGATGGCGATCACATCAGTGTTGGCTTCTCCTCCCCAGTAATGCTTCAACCGGTGTCCGTTGAATTTGAATGTTTCGAGAGGATTGCGACTGTAAATTTCAACTGCCCCATGAGGGAATACTTGCTTGACTGTGAATGGGCCCGACCATCTTGATTTCATCTTTCCGGGGAATAAACGCAACCTTGCTCGAATGTTCGGCGCAAAATTTTCTGGTCGTGCCATCTTTTGACTTTTTCTTTGTATATCTTGGCATTTTCATAGGCATGAAGGCAAAACTCGTCTAGTTCATTCAACTGAAGTAGTCTCTTCTCTCTTACAGCTTTTTGATCAAAATTAACTTTTTGCACTACCCAATATGCCTTATACTGTAGTTCCACCGGTAAATGACATGCCTTCTCGTACAACAGTTGATATGGTGTCATCCCGATTGACGTCTTGTATGCTGTCCGATAAGCCCATAAAGCATCATCCAATCTAAGTGACCAATCTTTTCGACTCGGATTCACCACTTTCTCCAATATCTTTTTGACTTCCCTGTTGGATACCTCCGCTTGTCCACTGGTTTGAGGGTGATACGTTGTAGCTATCTTGTGGTTCACCCCATACTTGGCCAAAAGAACAATAAACGGTTTATTGCAAAAGTGACTACCTTCGTCACTTATAATTGCTCTTGGTGTGCAAAACCTAGTGAAGATGTTCTTTTGCAGGAATTTGAGGACCACTTTAGCATCGTTTATTGGTAGAGTTGCAGTTTAAACCCACTTTGACACGTAGTCCACTGCGAGGAGAATGTATTGATTGTTCATGGACGCTGGAAATGGTCCCATGAAATTGATACCCCAAACATCAAAAATTTCCACTTCCAGAATCGTTTGTAAGGGCATCTCATTACGTTTTAAAATGTTTCCCACCCTTTGACACCTATCCCATTGTTTGACAAATTGGTGGGATTCTTTAAATAATGTTGGCCAATAAAAACCACATTGCAGCACCTTCGCTGTTGTTCTCTCACTCCCATAATGCTCACCATATGCCGATGAGTGACACTCATGCAGAATATTCTTCACTTCGCTATATGGGACGCACCGTCGAATCACCTTGTTGGCGCACTGCTTGAACAAATATGGATCATCCCACATGTACCACTTTACGTCATGAAGAAATTTCTTTTTCTGTTGCCTTGTGAGATCAGGTGGAAGAATGTTGCTCACAACGAAATTAGCATAATCACTATACCACATAATCTCTGCTAACATCCCAAAAAGTTGCTCATCCGGGAATGATTAATTGATTTTGCATTTGTCATCTTTTTCTTTCACGTGGTTTTCTTGCCTCGACAAGTGGTCGGCTACTTGGTTCTCTGTCCCCTTTCTATCCATTATTTCTAAATCAAATTCTTGCAGTAGGAGAATCCACCGGATAAGGCGTGGCTTAGCATCCTTTTTTGCTATCAAGTACCGAATAGCTGCATGGTCTGTATAGACTATCACCTTCGTCCCGATTAAGTACGCATGAAATTTGTCAAACACATATACCACGACAAGCAAGTCCTTTTCTGTGGTTGTGTAGTTCAATTGAGTTTCTGTAAGTATTTTGCTTGCGTAGTATATAGCGTTGTCTCTCCGCTGTCCCAAAATAGCCCCAACTGCAAAGTCTCTTGCATCACACATAAGCTCAAATGGCATGCTCCAATCCGGTGCAACTATAACAGGAGTTGTAGTCAATTTCCTTTTTAATAACTCAAATGTTGTCTTGCAATCTTAATCAAAGCTGAATGTCGCATCTTTCTCTAAAAGACTGCATAGGGGTTTCACAATTTTAGAGAAATCCTTTATAAACCTCCTGTAGAACCCGGCGTGTCCCAAGAAACTCCTAATACCCTTCACAGAGGTTGGTGGAGGCAATTTTTCAATTGTTTCCAACTTTGCTTTATCGACTTCCAGCTCTTGAGCCGAGACCTTATGGCCCAAAATATGCCCTCTTCAACCATGAAGTGGTATTTTTCCCAATTTAGAATGAGATTGTGTCCTTACATCTTTGCAGCACCATGACCAGTCAAACAATTATTAAAGCCGTCCCCATAAACTGAAAAGTCATCCATGAAGACCTCAACGTTTTTCTCTACCATGTCCGAAAAAATGGCCATCATACACCTTTGGAAAGTTGCCAGTGCATTGCATAGCCCGAATGACATCCTTCTGAATGCAAAGGTGCTGTAAGGGCACGTAAATGTGGTCTTTTCTTGATCCTCTGGAACGATGACTATTTGGTTGTAGCCCGAATACCCATCCAATAAACAGTAATACTAATGTCCCGCCAATCTATCTAACATTTGGTCAATAAAGGGCAGCGAAAAATGGTCTTTACGAGTTGCCTTATTCAATTTTCTGTAATCCATGCAAACCCGCCAATCCGTCACTGTTCTGGTTAGGATTAACTCGTTGTCGTCATTCTGCACCACCGTCATTCCTCTTTTTTTTGGTACACACTGGACTAGACTAACCCATTTGCTATCAGAAATCAGATAGATGATGCCAGCGTCTAACCATTTTAAAATTTCCTTCTTAACCACTGCCTTCATAATTGGATTGGGTCGCCGCTGTTGTTCCACCGTTGGTTTTGCCTCATCTTCCATCAGAATTTTATGCACACACAATGAAGGGCTGATCCCCTTTATGTCCGCAATTGTCCATCCAATAAAAGCCATTACAATACCTGAACTTCACCCGGTTTTCAGATCTGAACTTTGTCATGTTGAATCTATTTCTAATCTTTGATTAGTGATTTCTGATCTTTGCATTCTTCGGTTAGTGATTATAATATCCATGTTGGGATTTCTTTCCATCTAAACTCCTTTGGTTCTCATAGCTGATTTGGGTTTTTGAGCGGGTCTTTCCATGGGTAAGCAAATGAAGAGTTCGAAATCTAAATCGGCTTCAAAGAAACCTCGGCCAAAGCTGGTGCACGGTTCCTTTGGGAATGCTAGTGTGGATGATAAATCCTTGGGCTCCTCAAGAACTTGTTTCAAATCTGTCATATCAAGCTTAAAAGATAGCAGTTTTGATTTTCCTGATTATCTCAGCTTCTCCGATGGAGAAGGTGATGAGGTGATGAGTCCTCTTATTCCAACTAATCCTTTGAAGTTGGCAAGTGATCCTCACTTTGCTGAACCTAATAATCGGTTGTTTTTGTTGAGTGGATCTCACTCTCTTGAAACTGCAAGTGCACCTCATAGTGGACAAGGTAGCCTTGGGTATGCCGAAAGCACCCTAAAGGTAGACAGAAATTCAACTCTTGGGTCTAGTTGCTCTTTGAATTCAAAAGCTGGCAATGTTTCTCCAGCTAGTGGGAGTTGCTCACGTGAAACTGGTGGGGTCCCAACCCTCCTCTCTCCAATTCAGTTTGGTGACCTTGAATTAGGGACAGAATCATGTCTTCTCTCTTTATCTCCCAAATCTGCTCCTAATAACTATAAACAACCTCATGACATTTCCAACCTCATAAATCATAATGTCAATCTTCTTAATAATCATGATATTGTTGCTATACCTCCTGAAATCTCACAACCAGGTATCACTTCTTGGTCTCTTTCTCTTGTGGGCTATTTTATTGGAGGAAAAAAGTCTATCCACTATGCTTCCTATTGGGCAAAACAGGTCTGGGGAGACAAGGTATCAAAGGTGTTTTTTAAAGGAAATGGCCTCTATTTCTTCTGCTTCAGGTCGGAGGCAGACCTTATTCCAATTGTTGCTCGTGGACATGCTTACTTTGGTAAATGTCTTTTGATCATCCAAAGATGGAAAGCTGGTATGGAATTTCTTAAACGTGATCCTACTATTATTCCTATCTGGGTCAATTTTCATAATGTCCCACTTCCACTTTGGCACGATGATGGTTTTGCCTATCTTGCTAGTCATTTTGGCAAACCTCTATTTATTGACGATGCAACTAAATTTGGAAATAAGCTCTCTTTTGCTAGAGTTTGTATTGATATAGCAGTCTCTACTCAGTTACCTAAGTCTTTTACAGTTCAAATTGAGAATTGTGCTCCCCAAGAAATTCATATTGATATTCCTTGGCAACCCCGGAAATGTATGCTCTGCAAAACCTATGGTCATTCTGATTCCACTTGCTCCCTTCTACCTCGCGAGGGGAAAAAGGAGGAAACGAAATCTAAGCCCAGGTTTGATTGGAGGGAATTGCCAAAAAGGAAGGATTGTCCAATTGCTCCTTGTTCGGAGAATACTCCTCCTGTTATGGGAAAAGGAAAGGAAAAGATCTCTAATTTTGCTAGTACGTTGGTTGTTAAGAGTACCCCTGACTCAAGTGCTATGAAGAAAGTTCGATTTGACAAGACCGAGTTCTTGATTACAAAGGTTCAACAAACTCAAAAGGCTGCCTTGTCTACTTTTCCTGTTCTCAAGTCGTGCTTAAAAGTATCTACTCCTAGACCAACTTTGAGGATTATGGAACCAAAACCTCCTGACATTTAGATTTTTTGGCTGCTCAAGTACGCCAAAAGCCAATAGCTGGGTTTTTGGTCTTCGCCAGCTGGTTTGCTGCTCATAGTTTCTTGGGCAGTTGTTCTAATGGTTGCCATGTTTGGAGTCACCTTCTGTCGGGGGCATGTCTGATTGTCGAGGTTGATTTCAGTTTTTATTTCTGTTTCAGTTCCGTGCAGTTGGTCAGCTTGGTGCAGCTTCTATGCTGCTATGGGGATGGTCTGAGTCTTTTTTGCATCTGGCCTGTGCACTTGCCAATGCTTTTGGTTGGTAGTGCTGGGATGGGCTACTTTTTTCTGCTATGTGGTCCATGCTGCTTGCTATGTGGTTTCAAGCTGTGGTTTATGCAGTTGATGTCTACACTACTTACTTTTATGGTTATTACTTTGATTTGAAGGTCAGCTAGCTTTGGGCTGATGGTACTAAGTATAGCCGGTGTGATTTTAGCCCGGTTGGGGTTTGCTGCTACTGAGGCATTCTAGTGTCTGTCATATGGGTTGATTCAGTCCCATGCTGCTCTAGCTCAGTTTCTCAGCAACTGCTCTTTCTCGGCAGCTGCTCTGCTCTGGTTTTGGGTTTGGTTTTGTTTGCTCCCTTTCTTATTTGGGTGGCAGTGTTGTGCTTCTTTATGGGGCTGCTGGTTCGTTTGATGGGCTTTGGGTTATTCGGTTGATTTCAGAGCTGAATGTTTGCATTTCACTCATATCTCTTAATGTTTAGATCTGATTTTTCATAGTGGGAACATCTTTGGTTCTTCTGCAGGTGGGGCCCACGTGGGCATGATGGAAGTGCTTACTGCTTAATGCTATGCCCTGCGGGTCCCACAGATTTTCTGAGGGCTGGTGCTTGGATTTTAATTGTTTATGCAGCCTCATGTGGGTTGTCCATTGCAGCAACACTAGTCCTTATTGGTGTAGCTAAATATTAATTGTGTCTATTTAGTGGTTTCTAGCTTCAGGATGTAAGGATGTATTAAATTAAGTTAGGAAAATTGTTCCCCCTAGTCTTATCTAGGTGCTTTAACCTTCTCGGAAGAAGAAGGTTATGTTCTGATCTTCATTGTAATATCCTTTGCTTTTTGCTTTTATATATATACAAACAAAATTTAGCAAAAAAAAAAAAAATTGTCCATCCAATAGCTGATTTGTGTTCCCGAAGCACCCTTAGTAACTTTTCTTCCTGCAATTCGTTAAGTGCAGCTGAAATAATAACAGGTAAAGAATTTAAATTGCCTAAATACGCATACCTGAGGTGCTTAGGAAGTGGCTTAAGTTCCAGATTTGGTGGCTCTTCCAATGATGGTTTCAATTTTTTTGCATTTATCTCCTCCGTTTGTAGTGGTTCAAATGGGGTTCTAAATCTTGGTACTCATGGCAATGAGTCTAGCAATTGAAGGTAATTCACCAATTCCGAATCATCGATCTCTTCATCTCCCAGTAATGTTGTTTCTAATGGATCGTTCACTAAACATTTGCTCATGTCATCACTAATGATTTTCTAAATTCTTGATCGCCATCTCTTGTGCCTTAAACATCAAGTTGTGATTTTTTATAGCCAACTCGGTGGTAGCTATGAATTTATCCAACTTTTCCTCCAAATCGGGATTCCTTTCTTGATATTGAACCGGTTGTTGCTGATTCTGGAAACCTGGAGGGTATGTTTGACGTGAAGCTTCATTTTGCTGAATGTTGCTCCATGAGAAATTCGGATGGTTCCTATTTCCTTGATTGTACATGTTCTGATATGAGTTTTGAGGAATTCTGCTGTAATTACCGATGAACTGCATAGTTACTGGATTAATTGCACATTGCTCCGTTGAGCGTTCTCCTGCTCACAACTCACATACTATTGTCACTTGTGGTGCTTGCTGTGTTTGTTGTGTCTGTGCTGCTGCCACTTGCTCCAACTTCTTTGACATTGCAGCTATCTGTGCTTGTATTGCTGTTATGTTATCTACTTCTAATACCCCAGCTGCCTTTGCCAGTGTCATTCTCGCTGTGGGCCACTGATAGTTATTAGCAGCCATGGTTTCAATCAACTCATATGCTTCCTCATAACTCTTAGCCATGAACGCTCCGCCCGATGCTGCATCGATACTTTTTTTTTTGCTAAATTTAGACTGAATTAAAAGAAAGAATAAATACAAAGTACATGGGGTCAAAGCCACCATAAGAATACCTTAGCCATTATAGGACAGGCCCTATGATGGCAGTAGTAAACCCAAGCTAGTCCCTAGCATACAAGGAATCAACATGGAACAAAGCAACAACAATATACAACCAAACAATGACTTGATATCAGACAGTATAACCTGCAACAATCCAAACCTATAGCAAAATAATAATCATAGCAGACCAAACCCCAGAGGGAATTTGCAGAAGAACAGTCCAACATAGCACAAAACTGCCTAAATTAAAGGTGTATAAGCTACTCATGACCACAGCAGCAGAGAACAGCCAGCAGAGAGCAGCCAGCCGAAAACCACAGCAAGCAACAAACCCAGCAGACGAACATAGCAAGCTCTAGACCATAGGAACCTCAGCCCTCCCAGCACATCAGAAACCCTATGAACCTGAACCGACCCTCAAAATACTCTCGAAACCCAGACCTCAGATGCCTGATAGTAGACTGCAGCCAGCATACAAAGCCAACTGCATACCCCGAACCCCTAACGCCAAACATCTGACCAAAACCAGACCCCACGCAAGCTAGCAGCTATTAGCCATGAGTAGAAAAACAACCCCATTGAAAAAATCTTCTAGACAGATCCCAACATAGAGCAACCAGACAAATCCCTAAACCAGATAGCTTGAGATAGCAGTCCTAAACAATATGCACTAAACCATTTGCAGCAGCAGCAGCAGCATCAGCTACATAGTGCAGCTACCAAGAAACCAACAGACCGTAGTTCTAATAAGCATGAATCATAGTAAAAGCAACACATCCAACACAGTGCACAACCAGTGCTGCTGCCGAGAAACAGAGCAAACACAGTGCAGCTGCCGAGAAACTCAGCATGAGCAGCAGTAAGGCGAGGAACCACAAAGCACTGACCCCAACCTCTGCAGCAGCCCAGCAAGAACCCAGGTGCAGAATATGCTGAACCATTGCAACTCAGCAGCAGCAGATAGCAGGAACCACAAAGCAGGAACCACAAAAGCAGCAGAGACGTTACAACAAATTGGCTAGACTCACCTATAACAAGCAGCCCAATAACCCAGCTTGAGCAGCAGCCCATGACCACTACATCACAGCTACGCACATAGCCCTCACCAACAGACTGCATTTAAAAGACAGTAAGCAAACCACCAGCAGACCAGGAACACGAACTTGAACAAACTGTCAGCTGCCAAAATCAGAATCCCAGACCATGTCATCAGCCCAAAACTACAACAGCCCTCCCTAGCCCAAATAGAACACAGCAACAGTCATAGCAACACCCACTACATATAGCAGTAACCAAGCCACATCGCCTGATGTAGAACCCGACATTAGATTGTACACAGCAATTCAACCAGACTCCAAAACAGCAGTGTAGACACGGCATCCAAGCACAGCAAAGGCTAACAACAGCAAACATCTCCAGCATATAACAACATCAGTGAAGTCACTGCACACAGCAGTCCATAGCAACAGCAGCCAATAAATCATGACACAAAGCATACCAACCCCACAGCCTAGACATCAGACCAGCACAAGGCATCAGGTTGAAAGCTCAGCTGTTGCCGAGATAGAGTAGGATAACCAGTCACAGGATAGCAACAACAGAACCTGTCAAGAATTGTTTAAAGAGAGATGCCTAAGACCATGTCTAGTCTTAATTTTTTGGAATCTTGCATTTGTATTAAGTTTACATTTGAGCAAGTGAAGGATGTCAGTGACTAGGTTTCGAACAGAGCAAGACTTATGACTGAAAATCCGCGCATTTCGCTCATTGCAAATATGGTATACCACCGCTGCGAACCCAAGATGAAGCAAACTGTGATGGAAAGATGGATTTGAATAATGAATGAGGTAGCCCGTTATAGAGCTCCAAGACCGACTAGAACCCCTCCACCCACAGTGCCAAAGAACAGAAAGTAGGACCCTAAAAGAGTAGTCACAATGGAAGAATAAGTGATCAAAGGTTTCCGATTGGGAAGAGCAAAGAACACATGAGGGATTGACAGACATCCCAAAACTGATCAATTTGTCCATTGTACGTAACCCATGATGGAAAGCCAACCAGAAGGTAAAAGAGTACCGAGGAATCAGAATCTTAGGCCACACTAATTTGTCCCAAAGAACAACAACTCCCACCTGTCTAATAGAACGCCATAGAGTAGATGCTTTTACCTCATTAGAATTCACAGAATCCCATAGAATCTCATCCGGTTTAGAAGAGTCACAAACCCTATTGAGATCAAAAGAATCCTGAAAGACAATAAAATCATTATGATTTGAGGAAGGGAGGTGCCAGGAGGAATCTCGAATAATATCACTTACCGTTGCATTTGGACCCAAATCAGAATTTATGATCAAAGAGGAATGAGAGCTTGTAGCTAGAGGGTTCGCATTTAGCCAAGGATTGAACCACAGACTAGTACTTTCCCCATTACCAATACGGAACCGAATATAGTTCATAGCAAGAGGTCTCAGCTGCAAAATCTTTCTCCATATCCATGAACAGTCATTTGGGGTCTTCAGAACCCAAAAGTGTTTAGAGTTTAAATGATATACTCTAACCCAAGAAGCCCAAGGAGACTGAGAATTAGGATTAACTACTCTCCAAAGCTGAAGCAAGATTAGAGCATTTATTCCAGTCCTCCAATTGCTTTATAGCTAAACCTCCTTCAGAATAAGGAAGCGCAATTTTACTCCAGGCAATTTTGGCTCCAAACTTCAACATAGAGGGACCTTTCCATAAGAATCTGCTCATAGTGGACTTATTTAAGGCACAGACGCTGGGAGAATGAAGTGAGCAGACCAATAAGATTGGATAGCAAAGACAACCGATTTAATAAGCTGAAGGCGTCCAGCATAGGAAAGGAATCTATTAGTCCATGAAGAAATCTTGGATTTAACCTTTTCTAACAGAGGATGGCAATCAACAAGGCTAAGCTTCGAAGTGATCAGAGGGACCCCAAGGAATTTAGCAGGGAACCGACCCACTTGAAACCCAAGAGAATTGTAAATTACCTCAGTATGAACAGGAGAGACATTGGAGAGAAAGCACATACTCTTCGAATCATTTACATGTAATCCCGAGAGAGACGAGAAGTGATCTAAACAAAGTTTGATGACCTTGACCGAGTTCACATCACCATGACAAAATATAAGCAAATCATCAGCAAAGCACAAATGGGATAAGGAGATAGACTTTGTTTTCCAATGATGCTTGAAAGAAGGGGCCCTGGTTTCCTTTAAGAGAATAAGCGAAAGGACTTCCATAGCAATAACAAATAGATATGGAGAGAGAGGATCTCCTTGACGCAAGCCCTTGGACCCTTTGAAATATCCCACAAAGGGCACCATTCACTCTAACAGAGTAAAAAGTAGAACAAATACAAACCTTTATCCAGTAGATGAACTTGGGGGGAAATTTGAAAAGGCGCAGAGCGGCAAGCATGAAATTCCAAGACACCGAATCAAAGGCCTTACGCAGATCAATTTTCATGGCACACCGACACTGGCCAGAGGGCCTATGATAGTTTCTGAATAACTCTTGAGCCAGAAGAATATTATCACCAATCCTCCTACCCGGAATAAAAGCAGACTGAGAGGGAGATATTAGGGAGGGAAGGATACCCTTAAGCCTAATAGCAATAATTTTGGCAATGCACTTATAAGTTGTGTTACAGCAGGAAATAGGCCTATAATCAGTCATGGAGGTAGGATTAAGAACCTTAGGGACCAAAGCGATAGCTGTAGAGTTAGTACCCCGGAGGAGACAACCCTGTTTGAAAAAGGATTGAACAGCCAAAATAAAGTCACGACCGACAATATCCCAGACAAGAAGGAAAAAATTCACATTGAAGCCTTCAGGACCAGGGCTCTTATTTTTCTTCATCGACTTCAGAGTTGTCAAAATTTCGCTATCAGAAATGTCTCTCTCCATCCAAGAGGCTTGAGAATCAGTGACAATATTGGAAGCATAGGGGGCAAGATCCATTAGATCGGGGTCCTCCCCTATAGGAAGAGAGCCCAGCAAGGAAGTAAAGTGGTCCACTGCAATATTTTGGATATCCTTTTGACCAGTAAAGAGGACACCCGCCTCATTTTCAATAGCAAGAATTTTATTTTGATTCCATCTATTCTTAATTTGATTGAAGAAGTAGCCTGAGTTTTTGTCCCCATCCTTAAGCCATTGGATTCTAGATTTTTGCTTAAGAAATTTCTCTTCACATCTAAGGGCACACCACAAATTTCAAGAATGAAGCCTTTGAGCCTTAAGGAGAGAGGGATCATTCGGATTGGAAGCAATAGCATTCTGCGTAATATGGAGGATAGCTCTGGCCCTATCAACATTAGAGGTAATATTACCATTATCTTTGTTCAGAGTGGAGAGAGCCCGTTTGACCGATCTAAGCTTCCCAGCTAAAACCTGAAGAGGATCCCCAGAGGTATGGATATTCCAAGCAGATTGGACAACCTCAAGGAAGTTTTCAAGCTCACCAAGGAAATTGAAAAATTGGAAAGGCTTGGGAACTCTAGGCAAGGTCAGACCAGTTTGAACCACCGCTGGGCAATGATCCGAGAGGTCCCGAGGAGGGAAAATAACCTGAGAAGCATGGAAGTGATGTAACCAATCACAGTTGACCATAACCCTATCAAGCTTTTTGAACTGGGGCTTAGTGTCACTAGAATTCCACCAAGTGTGTAGAGGCCCAACCGCACGAAGATCAGACAAGAGAATATCAGTAGTGCAGTCCAGGAAGTCCTTCATACCCCCATTCCAAGATTCAACTCCACCCTTTATTTCAGTAACAGATAGAACCTCGTTAAAATCCCCAAGCAGACACCAAGGCAAATTGATCGAGTTACATAGGGAGCGAAGGTCAACCCAAAGAGATTTCCTCTCAGAGGGGGTATTAAAACCATAAACAAAGGTGACAAAAAACTGCATAGATGAGGCAACATATAAAACTAAGCAATGCATAAATTGAGAAGATTTAGAAATAATATTTACAGTCCAAAGCGAAGGGTCCCATCCAACCCAGATTCTCCCATTCACATGATGCTCATAATTAAAATGCCAATTCCATTTGCTACAAATAGATTTGGAAACAATATTGGCTTTTGGGCTTTTGACTCTAGTCTCAACTAGGCCAACAAAAGAAATATTATGCTTACACAAAAGAGCAAGGACACTATCCTGCTTGGACTTCATATTTACACCTCTAATGTTCATAGAGCAAAAATTAACCATAAAAAACGGTTAAGTTTAAAGTGGAGCAGGACGCCCCCCTCCTTTAATTTTTTTCTTTGGAGACTGGCCCGGAACCAAACCAGCTCGAGCTTTCGCCTTTAGGTCACGACCAGCCTTTTCATCTACCATTTTTAACTTTCCCACAAGGGGGTTAGGAGAAGGAGATAAGTCAGTGTCCGAGAAACCCTCCATATCTTCCCCAGCCCCAGCAATAGGCTTAAAGAAGTTGGAACTACTGAGCAAGGGGGAACAACTGTTGGAAACTTGTTGCTTAGGTCCTTTAGCCACCAAAGTCCAGTCAGCAGGAGAAATAGATACAGACTGAGGGATAGCAAGTGGAGAACTGAGGCCAGCAGGAGCAGCAGGGGTAGTAGGAACAGCAGATGCAACCGGAGAAGAGTCTGTAAAAGCGTTGGGAACTTTTGGCAACCATTGGTAATTCGCTTTAGGACAACGAATAAGAGAGTGCCCAAAAGTTTTACAGTGGGAACAAATTTGAGGTTTGTTCTGGTATTCCACTCTGACAGTTACAAACTTTTCAGAATTAGTAACCTCATCAAGAACAGCCACTTCTAACGATCCAGGAAGATCCGAAGAAGGTGTTACTTCAATACATATCCGAGCAAAAAGCATAGGTTCTAATTTTTCTGTGATTTTATCCACAAACAGCGGAACACCAACCCCACTCGCAAGATAACTGAGCCTAGCAGAAGACCAGTAAGACATGGGGATGTTGTGGAATTTAACCCAGACCGGAGCTTTTGTACAAGTGTCAAAATGGAAGTCCATGCCTTCCTTCCATTGTTTAAGACATAGTAGTTTATTAGAAATATACCAAGGACCAAGAGCAAGCACATTCTCACGGCTTTGCAAATTTAAAGACAAAGAAACCCCCTTTTTGCAGAAATACACTTTTCAGGCCATATTTATCCCATAATTTATGAACATTGGCTTCCACAAGCTTAAACGGCATTTTGGAATGTAGAAACCCACCCACCAGACAAGAGGACCAAAGAGAATTACCTTGGAGCAGAATCTCAGGAGGTGGCCGAATAAAGGTTGAACCATTATCCGAGCTGGGAGGAGAAGGAGGGAAGAAATCTAGCTTCAGAGTTGGAGCTGCCGGAGCTGCTTGGGCCACTACATTGCTCCAAGATTTCACTACAGGGAGGCAGTACGTGGTTGCAGTAACAGGGGTTCCCCCTGCCCCCGAGAGGGTCCCAGCATAAGCCGGCCCAGAGCATTGACCTTCTTCAAGAATAGACCCAACACCAGCCAAAACTGGTTTGAGGACAGCACCACACTGACCCAAGAGAGGAATCGTCGACGCTGTCATGAAAGGCTTCAGAGGACTTTTCACAAACATGTCATGATCATTTACAGAACGTACAGATTTTCCATTGGAAGCGAAATCATTGACATTATTCATAGTGAACCCATGTGCTTTGATAAAATCAAGCAGCACAGTAGACTTCCTTCGTTCGTTAGCTGCACCAAGATGACCTTGCTGCGAAAGAGCTTGAGCAGCTCTGAAAATTTCCTTCATGGGAGAACCCTCTTGAAGCCCTAGGCTGGCTTCTGCAAGGCTATTTGATTCAGAAGAAAATTCAGTGCTAGCGGATAACATATCAGTAACAACAGAGGGTATGGCAGAGGATTCGGCCATAACATTTTCGTCAATCACCGGAGAATTAGGGTTTGAGACTCCAAACTCGGCGAACAAGTCCCTAGAGGGGCTGCTAGTGGAATTTTCGGCTGACAGGTGGGAATGGTCCACCATATCGCAAATATCTTACACACAGAACTGTAGGAGACAGACAAATTTGAGAGGGGATGAGAACGAGTTGAAGAGGAGAAGGAGAGAGGGGTAGAGCCGGAGAGGATCGAAGACAGAAGAGAGGATATGTGGTCGGGAGGCGGGGAGTTAGGTAGGAGTGAACAGTGGAGGGTGGCTGGGAAACCTAGAGAGAAGGAGGAGCAAAATCATCTTTTTCGTTCAGTCCTGTCCCATCCTTGTCCTAAGATTCCCATGTAGTCCGTTGTAGAAGGTGTTCATCTGTAGCCACTGGGGCAATCTATGATGTGGACATTTTCTGAGCAGTTCTTTGTATCTCTCCCATGCCTCATATAACGACTCCCCATGTTGCTGTTCAAACATTGTAATCTCATTCCTCATCTTTGCAGTTTTCGCCGGTGGGAAGCATTTTGCAAGGAATTTCTGAGCTAAATCCTCCCAAGTTGTTATCGAACCGGACGATAGGGAATGCAACCAACTCTTCGCCTTGTCCCGTAGAGAGAATGGGAACAATAGAAGTCTCACCGCCTCATCTGAAACTCTATTAAATCTAAAAGTGTCGCACATTTCCAGATAGCTGACTAAATGCTCGTTCGGATCATCGTTTGCAAATCCCCAAAACTGAACTGAATTCTGAATCATTTGTATCATCCCAGGCTTAATCTCGAATGTATTTGCTGCTATTGCTGGCCTGGTGATGCTTGAGTGCAGTTCCGTCACCTTGGGTGTTGCAAAGTCCCTCAACGCTTTCCGATCTTCAGCCGCCATTACTATTTCCTCTTCCTTTTCAGGTAATTCGAATTCTTGCCTCGTTTCCTTGATCCACTTACTCAACCTCTGAAACCTTTTCTCAATGTTGTTCTCAAAAGGCACCAAGTCTGGATTTTGGGACCGAGTTCACATAAACTACGTCCAACACCTGAAATAAGAAGCACAGTGCAAAAATAAAAATGGTAAAGTAAAACTGGATTAATTAAACTGATATTGTAAAAATATAAAGAATTATACTAAAAATATCCTCGACAAAGGCGCCAAAAACTTGTTGGGTAAAATCTAGTTATACACAACACGCAAGTATACGTGGTCAATAAGTAATAAAGTGATAAGTCAAGTATCGTTCCCACAAAGATAAATTAGTAAATACCTTAACTTACAATTATCAATCTTTTATTAACCCTAATTTTATTAAACAAACCAAATCAATAATTTAAATTAACAAAACTAAAATTAAGAATAATTAAATTAGCACAAAACAACTACGAATATCAAAATCTGAATTTTCAAACAATTGATGGCGAATTAGACTTATGATTTCACCATAAGCTTCACTTCAATTTTAACACCTTTATTCCAATTCAACGCATTATCCCAGTTTATTAATCAAGAACACGAACGTAGTATTAACCATTTCTCGATGCACTAATACCATATTAACTTCAATCCACAATTAAGATAGAAATCTGTTAAACACCTTAATCAACTAACCCACTATATCTCTATATGAATTACAATTGAAGAAGGTTGAAGAATAAGTTCTCTATCCGATTACATGTCAAGCATATCTCTACCTTAACACTCATCAAGTTTAAGCTACTAACAAAATCTTGAACACATGCTATACTAACTAGGTCTAGATTTGACTATCTTCTCTTGATTCCATCCAACTCCACCAAGAATTGTTGATCAGGCAATTCATAGATTCAAGCACAAATTAATATAGATAAACTGGAGATATCTTATTAAATTGGAACTCAAAGTTTACAAAATCATCGATTCACTTACGGATCCATCACAAGCCTAAAAAGTGAATTAGTTCATAATAAATGAAATAAACGCTGGATAAATCATAGAAATCATTTTTTTAATTACAAATAATAATCTAACTACAAAGAATATTAGAAAACACCCTTCACGTAGACTAAAGTTGCAATCATCTTGAAAAACTCCTCGAAGTACTCCTCCACACTTGCTATCAAAAACTGAATTTTGACCCTCGTTATCTCACTAACTGATCTCCCAATTGTGTTTGATAGAATAATATATATCTAGCATAACACTCTAGCCGCATTCTTTATCCAATAGAGTTATAATACCATGCAAATAACTAAAGTTTGTGCCCAAGAAGAGTTTTAACCAATATAGGACACTTATGATTTTCCACCCCTCGCCCTGGCGAGGGTGTATATGCTGTAGAAGCCCGCCCCGGCGGGCTTACCTCCTGACTGATCGAGTGAAGACCCCCCGCCCCGACGAGGGTGTGTAGTTATAAAACTTCCTGCCCCGGCGGGCTTGCCTCCTGTTAACTGACTTGGAAGACCCCCAACCCCGGCGGGGGTTTGTGAACTGTGCATGTCCGCCTCGGCGGGGGTTTGTTCTGTTATCTGACTTAGCTGCTATTCTGAATTACTTCCAAATATACTCCATTTGATTCCCATCGCACCAAATATCACCAATTATAAGTATAATGCCTCAACCACCAATCCTACACATTAAATAACACAAAACAAGTGAAAATGCACATGTTCCCAAGAATATAGCAACGAATAAGCATGAATTAGATATGAAATTGCATATATAAAATACACTTATCACACCACAGATGGTCGCCAGTACTTCTATAAATGAGAAGCCTAGTTAATTCCTTCTTTTATTGATTGGATTACTCTTTGAGGCACAACCGCAGCTTAGATGGTCACCGAATCTTCTATTTGTGAGAAGAGGTTGGGTAATTCCATCCCTTTGGTCTGAAGCCGATGAAATGTGGTGGATTAAAGGTTGATCCCAGCACCGTGTGACAAAGATTTTTGTTCTAGAAGGGGTTAGACTGAACCATAAATGTCTGCCGACGTACTCCTATTGAAGAGGAGATCAAGTCTGTGTAGTTCGAACCTGGTGTAAGAGGTTCAACACTGATTGTGAAAGGCAGATGGGTGTAGAAGTATTTTTGTTGTTTTTGTTTTTGTTTTTGTAGAGAAAGGGCATAAATGTTTTTGTTGTTTTTTTTATTGAGACCGGGCCATATAGAATATGGTTGCCTACAGTACTCCCAGGTATCAAGGAGATCAGGTCGACGTAGTTCACCCATCAAGATGAATTACACCCAAAGAGAAGTGTGAATCCCATGTGCAGGCTATACTGCGGGGAGAAGAAAATTTGATCCCATAACGGGGACAAACTGCAGATGTGGAAAAAGTTTGATCCCGTCTTCAAGACAAACTGCAATCGTAGAAAAGTTTAATCCCGTCCTCAAGATAAACTGCAGGTATAAAAAGTTTAATCCCGTCTTCAGGATAAACTGTAGATGTGAAAGATTCAATCCTGTCTTTAGGATAACCGAAATTGTATGAACTGTTTGTAATGAGGTGAAACCAGGCTGCTGGTTTGAAGTGTATGTTTCCCTGAGGGGTAAAAGAGTTCGTAAAAAGAGAGGGTTTAAAACCGGAATGATTGGTTATTGGGTGATCAATACCAAGATGTTTGCTTGATGGTAACTTCATACATAGTACCGTTTCACAAAGTCCGAGTTGATAAGCTGTGGAAATTCATCGCCATCCATTTCCTGTAGTCTGAGAGCACCTCCTGTCAATACCTCTTTGACAACAAACGGGTCTTCCCAGTTAGTAGAAAATTTTCCCTTAGATTGATCTTGGTTGTCAATGATCTTCTTCAAAACCAAGTCATGTTATTTGAATTGTCGTAGCCGAACTTTCTTGTTGTAGGATCTGGTGATCCTTTGTTGATATAACTGACCATGGAAGATTGTCGCGGTTCGCCTTTTGTCTATCAGAGACAATTGGTGATACCTGTCTTGTACCCATTGGTCTTCGTCCAACTGAGCATCCATCAATACTCTGAGGGATTCCATTTCTACTTCTATGGGGAGAACTGCTTCCATCCGATTGGCTAATAAGTAGGGGGTTGCCCCAGTGGAAGTACGCGTAGAAGTTCTGTAGGCTAATAAAGTCTAAGGCAAGAGGTCAGGCCACCCTTTGTGATTGGCGGACATTTTCTGCATTATCTTCTTGATATTTTTATTAGTTGCTTCAACAGCACCATTAATCTTTGGACAGTAGATGACAGAGTTAAGGTGTTTGATGTGGAATTTACTGCATAACTCCTCCATCATTTTTTTGTTGACGTTCTTAGCATTGTCTGGCACAATGACCTCTGGTTGTCCAAATCGACAGACTAAATTATTTCTGATGAAAGCAATGATGACTTCTTTGGTAACAATGGGGAAAGAGGCTGCTTCTACGCACTTGGTGAAGTAGTCGATCATGGTGAATATGAATCGATGTCTATTACTGGCTTTGGGTTCAAAGGGCCCGATCACGTCCATCCCCCACATTGAGAAGGGCCCGGGCAAACTCATAGTATGGAGTTCATTGAAGGAGCGCGGATAGCATTCCCATGAATTTGGCATTGATAGCATCTCTTGACGTGATCATCACAGTCAGCTTTGAGCGTAAGCCAATAATGCCCTGTTCTGAGAATTTTCTTGACAAGTAAGGGGCCGCTCATGTGTGGGCCACATACTCCACCATGGATCTCATCCATGAGCCTCTGAGCTTGGTCTTTGTCCAGACATCTGAGGAGACCTAATCCTGCATATCTCTTGTAGAGTGCATCTCTGCTTGGGTAGAATTTAATAGCAAGTCGATGGATCCGCCTCTTCTCAGTTAGGCTCGCCTTGGCGGGTGTAGATCCATCTCGCAGATACTTCTTGATATGTTGATACCAAGGGTTTTGGATGGGAGGTAGCTCATCCGATACTTCTCCAACATAGTTCCCATAAACTGGGGACTTTTGCATAGCAAATGTGATGCTTGGCATGTTTTCTTTGTCAGGTATGTGAACCAAGGAGGCCGACGTTGCTAATGCATCTACAAAATCATTCCTATTATGAGGAATATGTAGAAAGGAGATTTCTTCGAACTCCAAAGCCATCTATAAAACTTGCCGATGGTAAGGCGGCAAATGTAATTCTTTGGTTTGATAGATTCTCGTGGATTGTTTGATCACCAATTCAGAATCTCCAAAGACAGTTAACCGCCTGATGCCCATTGAACGGGCAAGTTTTAGCCCTATGATACAGTCTTCATACTCAGCTGTGTTGTTGGTGCTGACAAACTGCAATTTGACGGCGACGGGATACTGCTCCCCCGTACCGGACATTAAAACTGCTCCGGCTCCAGAGCCATCTGGATTAACAGCTCCATCAAAATACATTTTCCATGTGTAGTATGCATCGTACTGATGGTGTTGCTGAACTGTCATTACCCCTTCATCGGGGAAATATGTTTCTAAAGGTTTGTAGTCCCCTGTAGGTGCGGCGGCCAGTTAATCCACAATTCCTTGACCTCTAATAGACTTTTGCGTCACGTAAAATATGTCAAATTATTGTAGGATCAACTGCCATCTGGACAGTCGATAATTAAGTATGGGGTTACTGAACCCATACTTGAGAGGATCCACGTGGGATATAAGATGGGTTGTGTGACCATGGAGATAATGTTGTAATCTCATGGAAGCCCATGCCAAAGCACAACAAGTCTTCTTAATCAGAGTGTACTTGTGTTCACTGGTACTGAATCTTTTACTGAGGTAATAGATAGCTCGTTCGTAGCCTCTATCGTCTTTTTGCCCCAGCATGTAGCCCATGGCATTGTCATTAACGGACAGGTACATAAATAGGGGAACATCATCCCTGGAAGGTACCAAAACAGGAGCATTAACCAACTGCTCTTTAAAAGAAAGGAAGGCTTTCTGGCACTCATCATTCCATTTCATGGAGGAGTTCTTCTTTAACATCTTGAAGATGGGCTCACAGGTTGCTGTGAGTTGAGAGATCAATCTACTAATGAAGTTGATTCTTCCCAAAAATCCCCGTATTTCCTTCTCTATCTAAGGAATGGGCATTTCCTTGATGGCCTGGATTTTGGTAGGATCAAGTTCAATTCCTTTGTGGCTGACTAGGAAACCTTGTAATTTGCCTGATTTGACACCAAAGGCGCACTTGGCTAGATTCAACTTCAAGTTGTAATTACACAACCTGTTGAAAAGCTTTCTGAGATGGTCTAAGTGGTCTTCCTCCTTTCGGGATTTGACAATGATGTCATCCACGTAGATCTCTATCTCTTTATGTATTAAATCATAGAAAAGAGTCATCATAGCTCGCTGGTAGGTTGCCCCAGCAATGATAAGGCCGAATGACAATCGTCTATAGCAAAAGGTTCCCCAAGGCGTGATGAAAGAAGTTTTCTCATGGTCTTCCTCAGCGATCATAATTTGATGATACCATGCAAAGCAATCCGCAAAATAGTATATGTCGTATTACGCAGTATTGTCAATGAGGATGTGGATAAAGGGCATGGGAAACCTATCTTTAAGGCAAGCTTTATTCAAATCTCGATAATCCACGCAAACTCGTGCCTTTCCTCTAGGTTTAGGCACGGGAACAATGTTGGATATCCACTCCGGATATGTAGACGCCATGATAATGCCAGCTTGAAATTGTTTCATAATTTCTTCTTTGACTTTTAAACTCCACTCAGGTTTCAATCGCCTGAGTTTCTGCTTAACTAGCTTGAATCCTTCTTTATTAGGAAGGCGATGAAGAACAATGTCAGTGGACAAACCCACCATGTCTTCATGAGACCATGCAAACACATCCTGGAACTAGGTTAATAGTGCAACCGTGTTATTCCGTTGGTTTGGAGTGAGGTCTGAACTAATCTGGATTAACTTAGGGTTTTCTATGGTTCCAAGATTGAAAGAAGTGGTTTGGTCAAGGTTGGGTTTAGGCTTATCTGCGACCCATTCCTTAATCTCTTGAGGTATCTCAATGTCCTCTTGTATGTCCATCAAGTCTGAGTCCAACTTTGCATCAAAGTTACAGCCCTTGTGGAGATAAGGCATATCACCAGCAAGTACAGGCACATCTATATTCAGAGTCTTGAAATCAAAAGATGCTTTCACTTAATATATGAAATTGTTTAATCATACAAAGTGTTAGCATGTACTGATAAAATAGTTGCTAATACTGTATAGAAAAGTAGGCAATTAAAGTTATCTACAGGGCAAAGGGATTTTCTACTCATTTTACCCTCGTCGACCAATGTATGGAGTGCTTGCACCAATTGTCAAGGGCAAAGTCCTGATGTCATGCAGTGATAGAGGGGTCGTCATTTCCCTCTTTCTCCTGAATGATAACTATGATATTTGGGCAATCATCGTCTGGGGTATATCGGTTTGTATGTTCATCATGAACAATGACGCGTATGCCGGACATCATCAAAGCGATGTCATGTTTTCATTTTCGTTCCCTTTCTTTCATTTGTTTGTAAAGAGCTTTTATCTGTCGTTCCATAGTAAACTGGAACTTTATATAATCCCATCTATCCACACCGTCTTTAATGATCTGAGATGGCTTGCCATTAAAACTTTAATTTTGCCCAGTGCTCCAACTGATCATGTTAACCTCTTCTTCTTTGTGTTGAGGAAGAGGGTTGTCTTGCACATGAGGTTGATCTGGTATGGTGACTACAATCTCACCATTGTCTATCAAGTCTTGGATCTTGTGTTTCAAGGCCCAACAATCTTGAGTATCATGTCCTGGTGCTCTGGCATGATAATCACACTTCCGAGTAGCATTAAAACCCCTCTTCTATTAGGGTTGGCTGGAGGAAGAAAACGTGTGATTTTCTTATGAGTAGTCAGAAGAGCAAGAATATTCTCGAGTGAGTCCCCTAAGGGTGTGAACGTTCGAGGTCGCTTTGCTTCTCCACTTTTAGGCAATGGAGGGTTTGAAGATTGTGCTTGGAAAGGGGAGTAGTTTCTCCTCTGTATAGGCATGCTCTGACTGCCTTTTTGACCTTGTAATATCAAGGAAACATCATCCTCTTTCTTTTTATGGACCATCCAGGGGTTGTTTCCATAAGATCCGGATTAGATGTGCTCAACAACAGCTTTAAGAGCAGCTAGGTCTTGAATCTTACCTGACTTCAATCCCATCTCAACCATCTCTCTATGTTTGATCATTTCAGAAAATGGTTTGCCAATACCAGCTAGATCTCTGTCATAGAAAGGAGCTTCCTGTATATCTATGAAAGTTATGACCATTTCTAATTCTGTCATGGAAGGAATAACTTGAGCAGCAAGGCGCCTCCACCTTTGAGCATACTCTCTAAATGACTCATTAGACTGTTTCTTGACCTTGGTAATTTGGTACCGGTCAGGAGCCATCTGAGATTGAAAACTGTATTGAGTGAGGAAGGCATGAGCTAGCTCTTCCCAGCTATGGATCTTTAAGTTGTCTAATCTGGTATACCTATGAACGTGCTTCTCCAGTCAGACTCTTTTGGAACAGCTGCATTATGAGCTTCTCATTTTCCGCATATGATCCAAGTTCTTCAATGAACATTTTCAAATGTGTATAAGGATCCCCTAATCCATCATACTTTTCAAAATCAGGGGTTTTGAATTTCTCTGGATAATGAACAATAGGAAATATGCAAAGGTCAGCGTATGAAACACTTCCATGTGTTCCAATCCCTTTGAGAACACGGATAATTTCCTCCATTTGGAGGACCTTCTTCCTGATATCACCGGTGTCTAGATCTCTTTTGAGATGTTTGTTGTCAGGATCTTTGTTGGTTGTATCCAATTGAGGTTCTGGAATTGTTTTTTCCAAACCTTGGGATCCCCCTTTTGTAGAGGATTCTATATGTGTAGGTATCTTTGTACAATGAGTGGATTGATAAAGTTCTTTCAGCAAAACAACCAAGTCTGTGATTTGTTTACTCAATCCGTCAAATTTTTCTCGGGAAACAGTAGTAGACTGGTCAGAAGAAGACATGATTGGCTATAGGCTTGTGGCCTTTTTGGATTTTGAGCGGGTAACAGGCCCAATTGCTTCCCTACAAAAGACTTTTGTAGTTTAGTCTTAGGGATAATGTAAATGTTATCATGATGTGTCCATTTTAGGAATATGGTCCTGCAAAAATGGTTGTTAATTAACCACCAGCATTTGGCGCAGCGGTTAAGGATTGATTGAGGGCGAGCCGTAAACCCGGACGTCTTCAGTTCGATCCCCGCTAGCAACAAATGTTAAGCCAGAAATGGTCATGGTGGCCACGGTACCCCTGGCACAAGTCGGGTAGCAAATCGCTCTGGTACTGGGCTCGGGGGATTAGTCGGCCTGCGGGTCGGAAACCCACGGATAAAAAAAAACGGTTGTTAATTTTGATAACATGTTATGTATGCACATATATTCTTCATATTTTCCATTACATATAAATGATCTTGGAATGAAATTACAATTAAATTGTGACGCCCCCAAAATATGTCCACACGACCCATTCTGAGTCGCCAGATATCACACTATAAAAATCAAATAACAAACTTCATTTATACAACTGTTGAACTGTCGTATAGAATACAGACCACAGTTAACTTTGAGTTTTAATACAAATGTATGGTTCCTCGACCACATCCTTACAATGATACTTTACACAAAAGTATAGTCAAAAACTGTTTTAGAAATTAAAATCTTTGGGAAGTGCTCAAGGAAACCTTCGTACATGGGAGGCCATGCGTCTAGGTTATGATACATATCATATGTCCATAGAATTATCCTTGGTTGACTCAATAGACCCCAAAGAAAAACGAGAAGATTACTATCATCTTCTTTCCAATGGTGAGTCTTCTCTTGACATATAACTATCTCCACCGTCTCCAAGTGAAAATTATATTTCAAATAAACTCCAAGATCATATAGGTAATGCTCGTAGATATACTCAACAAGTGGATGTGCACAATCCTATCTTATGATAAAATGAGGTTGTATGTCATTAGACATCTTGTATGATAGTGGCATAACACCCTTCCAAAGTTGGGTTCACCTCACCCTATTCGGTTCACCAAAATTAAATATCAAATGACGTGTACAATACGACACACTTATCTAAAGTCATCAATAAAATTATTTCCATACTATTTAGGGAGAACCTCAACAGCTATAGACCACCGTTCTATTACCATGTTATCCTTGCTTAACCGAGCTACACTCTTATTACCTGAAAGGATTTGTGAAGCAAAAGGGTGAGCACAAATAGCCCAAGTAAAGAATATCATGACTAAAGATAATTAAATTATCAATAGCCTTCATCAATAATAAATCAAAGATTTAGAACATATGGTAGATGATAAAACTTTTCAACCATAGTTGCAGCGGAACGAGCAATCCATGAGAAGAATCAAATAGACCATCAGATCTATTATCTTCTCTATGTTAAAAGTCCACCGTTAATGTTTTATCCCTGTAACATCAATCAACAATGTCTGTCCACAATCATATGAATAACTCATAATCATGATTGTGATTCTAAATTCCTCTTCTCACCCAGGACGAAGATAATTTTCATCACCTATCATCACCTGAAACATCAAAAATCATGGTTATACCAAATCACAATTTCTGCTCATAATCATACTAATAAATTCATCTTTTCACTACGGCCAAAGATATTCATTAACAATTCATCTTTGTACTACAAGCCAAAGACATACAACTGTATTTTATACGAGTCAAGTAGAGCATGATATCTACTATCTTTTATGAATTAAAAATTTATTATCAATATTTTATCACATGAGACTCAGCTTAATCTACATCATTGAATCATCCCTGCACTACGGCGAAGGATATTCATGTAATCATCATTGGTCATGATTATACCGAATAATCCCTGGTTATAATAATACTAATAAATGTCCATCAATGCACTACGAGCCAATGAGAACTTTTACCACATCATCTATAACATTACGAGTCATGATTATACCGAATGATCCCTGGTTATAATCATACCAATAAACAGTTCATCTGTGCACATAAGCCAAAGATACTCATCAATCAATAGTTCATTTTTGCACGTAAGCCAAAGATATACAACTGTAAAACCAATAATCAACAGTTCATCTTTACACGTAAGCCAAAGATATACAACTATAAAACAAATAATCAACAGTCAATCTATGCACGTATGCCAAAGATATACAACTGTAAAGCCAATAATCAACAGCCCATCCATGCACGTAAGCCAAAGATATACAACTGTAAAACCAAAATTTTAACTTCACATAACATATTTAACTCATATGTTCGTAACTAAACTATTTTCATGAAAAATTACCAAATCAACTTATTATTTTTCTATCATTTGTCCAAACATATATACATATATTTCATACACAACAAGTATTTTTTTTATAATTTTTCCACTCCCTTAAGTATTTTTCAAAAATCAATTTCTAATTAATTCCTTAAGAAATTTGCTACCTCAAGTTTAACTCCAAAAATTCCCAAATCTTGGCAGGATCTTACACATGTTAACGTGAGCCTCCAGTTTAAATTTCATTGTCATCGGAGTTATAGAACTCCGGTTATAACGTTTTTTGTCAGAAAAACCTAAATATTAAAATAGTCATAACTTGCTCATTTTAAGTCGGAATGAGCTTATTTTTGGGCAGGAGGTACTTTATACCATATATTTCAATGTCCCAAAAGGCCAGAATTTTTCTCATAAATTAAGCGGCCAAAAATGCCCTTTTAAATTTCTGGGCAGAGTTTTTTGGTACTTTGCAATTTTTGACTCCTTTGCTAAAATCAGTACACACGAAAATCTACAACACCTTTTCCAGTGATTCCACTTGGATAAGTTAGAAAACTCATAGATCTAACTCTAGAACTTGATCACACTGAAAAATTCAAAATATAATAGGAGATATGGTCAATTGAATTTCATGTTCCATTTTCACCAAAATCTGATTTTCAACCCTTTGTGATTTCTAAGAAACTTTCATGTTTTCACATAATAACCAACATAACTCATCATAACACTTACTAATATTACATATACCCATGATTTTCATCAGTCCAATGCTCTTATTATGACTTTCATCATAATCAACAGTCCAATGCTTATATTATAACTTTCATCATAATCCACGTAAACAGACCATTTCCACAATTTAATAAGGAATGAATACAAAGAATCATTCACCATGCATGTGGTAATCCACATATACAGGTTATTCCAACAGAATAATAAAGAATGGAATAACAGAAGAATTCACCATGCATGCGATAGACCGCACAGACAGGTTATTCTCAACAGAATAATAATGAACGGAACCAGGTCAGGCGTAATGCTCACCGACAGGATATTCCAACAGAATAATAAATAATGGAATAACAATAGAATTCGTCATGCATGCGATAGACCGCACAGACATGTTATTCCAACAGAATAATAAAGAATGGAATAACTGAAGAATTCACCATGCATGCGATAGACCGCACAGACAGGTTATTCTCAATAGAAGAATAAAGAATGGAACCAGGTCATGCGTAAACGCACAGATATGATATTCCGACATAATAATAAAGAATGGAATATTAGAAGAATTTCACCATGTATGCAGTACTTCGCATAGACAGGTTATTCCAATATAATAATAAAGAATGGAATAACAGAAGAATTTCACCATGTATACGGTAGTCCGCGTATACCGGTTATTCCAATAGAATAATAAGGAATGGAATAACAATATCTCTCTTCATGAATACGAAAGAAATAATACCCCTTACTATAATAATAATATCCCTTACCTTAGAAGAAAACTGGATACTGGAATAGTGAGGTAGCAGACTTCTCTTCTTCTTTCTCTCTATAGAGTTTCTCTCTATAGCTTCTCTCTATAATTTCTCTCTAATTTCTCTCTCTAGAGTTTCAGTGAATTCGTAAGAAATAATAAACAAATGAGCTTCTATTTATAGGAGAATGGACTGAATAGTAACTAATTCATGAACAATCCAGACTGATTTACTTTTAAACAGACGGTCCATATTGATTTACTATTAAAACTTAAAGCAACGGTCCATACTGATTAACTATGAAAACTTTAAACCAGCGATCCATACTGATTCACTATTAAAACTTTAAACCAGCGATCCATATTGATCTACTATTAAAATTTTAAACCAACGATCTATATTGATTTACTATTATAATTTCAACCAACGGTCTGAAAAATTAGCACATCTCCTCATGGAATAATATTGTACCCAAAAATGATTTGGACCAAAAAGAAATATATTTTTTGGGTGAATAGTACCCCATTAATAGTACTTCGAGAATAGTACCCCGTGAATAGTAACTCGTGAATAGTACTCCGACACAAAAAGTGTCCCAAATACCCGAGTTAATAATATAACCTCCAGACATCAATTATTATCGAAATAAATGTCAATTTCCACTAACACTAATAATTAACCGCAGCACTTGGCGCAGCGGTAAGCTTCGACCTGGGGTGAGCCGTAGACCCGGACATCCTGGGATCGAGTCCCGCCTGCCTCAAGTGTGAGAATTCTTCAATTTCGAGTGGCCACGGGGACGTGGGCGTAAGCCCATATGAAAAGCCTGACCCGGGGTGGGGAGACTTAGTCTGACTGCGGTTGGGAAACACCACATTAACAAAAAAAAACACTAATAATTCCAACACAATGGAACTACCAATTTCATCTTTAATCAACACGAACTTATCCATCATTAATATTATAACTCACAATATTTAACAACCAGGTCGTTCCCAAGAAAGAGGGGGCTTTCCAATAAGGATTTCTCCCTATTGGCGCGCAATTAGGTGACCAAACCTCTCCTTGACAGAACTTCTAGACATTGTAAATATTGCAATTTAATAATATGAATAACTTTGTCGTCTCAATTATTGATTTAATAATATATAAAATATTATGCAAATGATACTGTGACAATAATTGAATCAATAATATGAGAGATATCATGCAGCAATTATTATATCAATAATTGAGTATAACTAAGTGACTTCTCACATAAGCATCAATAATCAATAGCGTGTCCTACTATGCAACCACGCGTATTTTACCACCGATTATTTAATGACAACTTGCTTACTTTGAAAAATTTTCAAATATGACCCTTAACTTTAAACTTTTATCAATTTTACTATTTACCAAAATAGAAAAATTGAATACTTTTATTTCATAAAATTCAGTGTCTCACATAAATGCTTTTACAAGTAATTGAAAATGGAAAGCATGAAGAGACTTTCCTCCGCGTTTGGTTTATCAGAGGTTGACCTATCTTAGGTTACTCTCGCGGCTTTTTAGTATGAAGGTTCCCAGATCCTCGCAATCTACTTGACGGAAAGTTATTCCGATCTTTCAACTGGAGCGAATCTGGGTGGTGCCTTTCTTGAGCCTCGTTGGAATTAGTCTTCCTACGAGTCCAGTAATCAAACACTAACAGGATAGCCTCCTAGGTGGAGGAACCACACAACATAAATTCACATACAACGTGTCTCACCGTTTATGCAAAATGATGACTTGTGCGAAGCACTAATATCACAGATAGATATTTAGCAGTGCAGTAAGTAAGATGCATTAGTACACATTCATCATAAATGTAAATGCAACATTCACACATAAGCATATAACAGCTTTGAAAAGCTTGTAATATCGGCTTAAGCCCTCTTACTGGAGTCCCCAGCAGAGTCGCCACATGTCGACGTCGAGATTTTTTAGTGTCCCTTTTCGTTACTTGTTCTTTGGTGTTCTCATGTTAATGTGAGATTTTTTTGAAAAAACAAGTGAAAAAGGTCTGGCATGTGTAATGTCAATGATTTGACTTTAAGAGTCGCCAGTTGGTGTTTTTAACTGGTTGCACCAACGCAACCGAAAAGGTTTGCACATTGACCTACTGATGTGACACTGCTAAATGGGTCTGTGAAACCAAGATTCATTTAGGGTTCGGGGGCTTGATTATGCGGAGGGAAGGTGTTAGGCACCCCCCAACATCCGTGTTGCCACAGTGACCGCCACTTCTCAAAGAAACTGTTATACGAATGTGTGTGTGTGTGTGGATCAATGTGCAATTATTTGAAAGTAGTGCGAGGCCTCGTTCGCACATATATACACAAGGTTTGAATTTATAGAAAAATTCAGTTTTAACCAAGATATAGCAATGAAATTTTGTAAAAGAGGTTTTTCAAACCCTGTTCTCAATAGGAATTGAGACCTTTTCATACTTCAATTTTATTGTTAAATGTTCGACTTGTTTGCTTTAATTTTCAAGATGTGAGGCATCTTCGAGAAAGTAATATACAGCAGTGCCTAACTCCTCATGGGCATGACAGCCATCCAAGGAAATTCGTACACTGTAAATAATAGTACAAGCCCTTACAGCTGAAAAAGTTCATCACGAGAACCGAATCTAGATTGACTAGACTGAATCTGTGATCACATGATTCTTAGGCTCACATGATACTGCAATTTGTATGGAAAGTAGTAAGCAGTTATATATATATATATATATATATATATATATATATATATATGTGTGTGTGTGTGTGTGTGTGTGTGTGTGTGTGTGTGTGTGTGTGTGTGTGTGTGTGTGTGTGTGTGTGTGTGTGCATGATCAGCCACCACGAAGTAACTCCATGGGGGATCAGAAATGTAAATAAAGCAGTAAATGCTATCAACTGCCATGAAGTAAACTCCAGGAGGGACTTGAATGTAAATAAAGCTGTAAAAGCTATCAACTGACACGAAGTAAACTCCAGGCAGGACGAAATATAAAGAAAGCTGTAAAAGGCCACGAAGTAAACTCCATGCCTGACAGATATGTAAATATATATATATATATATATATATATATATATATATATATAATATATATATATACTTAAGCAGTAAATGCACCGTATATAAAATTCAGGCTCATCGGATATGTCCGAAAATAATTATATATATAAGTATATATATAAGTATATATAGATATAAGCAATTAAACGCACCGATATAAAATCTAGGCTAATCAGACAGAGTCTAACAGCAGTTTATGTGTGTGTGTGTGTGTATATATATATAATATATATATATATATATATATATATATATATATAGATATACACCACCGATCCAGTCCGGTCTCCCGGACTGGACTTAAAATACGGACCCCAAATTTTTATTTTTTTTTGCTTTTTTTTTTGAAACAACTAAAAAAAAAAAATTTATGGAACTGAAATTTTTCCATAATAAGTGTTTTGGGCGTGTTTTAACACATACCCCAACCAATGTATGTACAGTCTGCCCAGACTGTACAGACATATTTCGTTATAGGCATCCAAATCACGCCCAAAACACTGTATTATGGAAAAATTTCAGTTCCATAAATTTTTTTTTTTTTTTAGTTGTTTCAAAAAAAAAAAGCAAAAAAAGCAAAAAAAAAAAAAGGTCCGGATTTTATAAAATCCGGGAGTCCGGACCTGATCCGGACTCTATATATATATATAAGCAATTAAACGCTTCAGACATAAGTCTAGGCTCAATCGAGGCATAACTCGATAATGTTAGTCCGTATAAAAATATATACATATATATAAGTGTATATATATACAAACAGAAATGAAAACCACGGGCCGAAGTCTGGGCATACGCACACAACACGACTCTCAATGTGTAAAATAGTGTGTGCAAATATGAAGAGAAATGCTTTATAGAGTGTAAGAAGGCTTACAGTGGGCTGCCAATGCAGACTTCTATGACTCTAAATGGATTAACACTCAGCTCCCGCCGGTAAATTTATAACTGTATGTGGGCTAACAGGTATTTAAAAAGAGCAAACACTCAATATAGGGTGTGTATAAAGCAAATTGAACAGGGCTTTCTCGCCTTTTTCCCTTTTAAAATGTCTAGCCCAAGCTCTATATTTATAGAGCTGCTAGCCGCAGGTGTAACTGCACTCGTGCACTGTAATGTCCGCTCGAACTTGCAGAACTTCAATCCGAGCATCTGAACGAGGTATATACGACCTTCTTCGGACTGCTTGTGTCGAGAGTTACACAATGACATGGAATAGAGGTTGTAAGAAGTCAGGAAGAGGGGACCATGCCCATGGTCTTCAAGCTTCAAATTCTATCTAGTGTGCTGCCACGCGCAATAGTCACTCGGGATTGGAACTCTTGGTTCTTGAAGGACATTGTTGTATGTATGTATGTATGTATGAAGTGTTGAGATGACGCGCAGGATGTTGATGTAGCAATATGACGTATGACTCCTCATCGGGGTTATCGCCGATTTTGAGTTGAAAGCAGACGTTGCTCAGGGTTACATCTGAGATTGAACTGCTGCAAGTGTTGAATACCACAATGTCACCTTGTGGATGCCTGTCTGCCCGGTGTTAGCTCCGGGTCCGAGGTATGAGTGCCTCGACAGGAGGTCTGATTGAAGCTAATCGCATGTACTTGAAACAAGCATGTTCGAGGTTATCGCCGGAACTGCAACATCATTCCTTGGAGTTATCGCCAAGGACAAAACTTGGGGTTATCTCCGAGGTTGGAAATAATCCTTCCGGTGTGTGTTCCGGAGATGGAAATGAGGTTCCGGTTGTGTGGTCCAGGGTTGAGATTAAACTTCAGGTAGTATCCGGAATGGATGTGAACTGTCTTCCAGGGTTATCTCCGAAAGACGATTCTGCCCTCCTGCAATGTTAGTAACAGTTGTGCAGAAAATTTTGAGTGTCTACATTAATGTTAAAACATTTTGTTTGTAGTCTTTATTGACGATCTGGGTTGATAGATGTTAGATCCATAACATCTATAGGCTCAGATTTGATGTTTTTGCAAATCTGGAAAACTGAGAAATATTATCTGACAACCATTTGTCAGGTCCCATAGATCTCAGTATGTTATGTGTTTTTGTTATTTAAATGTTTGATCATGTAGTATGTCATGTGAAATTTACTCTGAAACTTGAATCAAGTCTAAAGCATGTATAGATTTCATTTTATTGATGGTCAAAGTCGGTTGACCGACCATGACCAAGTGAAATCTGGGCAGCCATGAACTTTCCCATAAAGCTTTGACAGCTAGTTTATGGGCCCAGATCTTTCATATTTTTGTTGATCTGTGTTTGTTGTTGTATCCGGTTTGTAGTTTGGTATATGGACTACATGTTTATGCCTTAAAATCTCCTAAGAATCAATCAGGGTGAAGGTAGTGGCTGGTCAAAGTTGTCTAAAAGGTCACGAAAACTGTTTTCTGGAATTTCCATAAAACAGATGAACACTGCCTCTGATAGGGTTTGACCGGCCTAGATCTCATGATTCTCTTGTTGTTGTATTGATGTTTTGTAATGAATCTGTACCTTTACATATTAGCTACACACTTCAACTTTTAAATCACAAAAACAACACATGGATTGCAAGTAGTGGAAGCCCAAATATGGCAAGTCGAAATGTTCTTCATTTCTGGTTAACCTAGAAAATGAAGAACAACTCTGACAGCCACTTTGCATGCTCAGATCTCATTCGTGCTATGTTGTTTGGTCATGTTTGTTGTTGGATCATGTAGTCTTACATTAGCACTACAAGATTTGACCAAAACCATGTCCAGAAACATCACAAATTAGGAATTATTCTTGGTCAAAGTAGTACCCTCGATCACTGTCTATGAAGATCTGAGTTTGATGAAGAACATGAAGAACGCCTATAGCGACGGTTCTGTCGCTATAAGCAGTCTTTAGCGATACTTTATTTCTAGAATTAATTATTTTATTAAATAATTAAAGAAAAATAGTTTTTAATAATTAAAAATACAAAATAAATTACTAGAAATTATTTTAAAGCCTAAAAATTAGTTTTTAATAATTTTGAATATATTTCATCAATATTTAATATTTTTGGAATATTAAGTGTATTTAATTTATTTAATTATAACATTAAATAAATTATTTAAAAATGATTTTAATACATGAAAAATCATTTAAAAATATATTATGGTATAAGAAAAATATTTTAAGTTATTTTTAATAAATTTTAATATTAGGTGATGAATTTCATTAAATAATTAATATTAATGGTAATTAATTTTTTTAATAAATATATTAAATAAATTATGAAAAAATAGAATTAATGATTTAAAAATAATATAAAAATTATTTAAGTGTTATTAAAGTATTTTAAGTTAAAAAATATAACTTTTAATATTTAAAGGATAATTTCATTAATAATTTAATAGTAATGATAATACTTTAATATTAATGATATTAGAATTATTTAATGGTTATATTAAATAAATAGTTTAAAAATGATTTTATTGATTTAAATATCATTTAAAAAGGATATAAATGAATTTAAAATATTTTAAGTTATAGTAAATGACTTTTAATATTGCATTAATATTTAAATATTAATGGCAATTATTTAAAAATGATTTTAATTGTTTTAAAAATCATTTAAGTTTAATATTAATACTTTAGAAATTTTGAGTTATTATAAATAACTTTAATATTTTGGCAATGGTTTTATTAATATTTTAATATTAATTAAGTATTAATGATAATAGAATTATTTAATATTTAAATCATTTAATAATGATTTCGGTGTTTAAAAATTCATGATAAATTATAATAATTGTTTAAAAATTATTATAAGTCATTTAAAAATAATATGACTGATATTTAAGTTGTTTAAATGGATATTGAACTACAGGATAGAGTCTTAGACTCGATAATTACCCGATAAAGCCGTCGGTACACTGACATGTTTTAGAAATTGATCTGGACTTATATGAATTGTCTGTATACATGTTTGTTTGTGATCCAATGACTGCTAAACATATTTGACAATGTGTGTAGGTTTTGTGCTGACTGCAAATAGCAATACTATGTATTATTATATATTATTTTAATAGAATAAATGATTTTATTAATGATAGGGCTTGATATAAAAGATAAAACTAAGTTGCATAATTGTAAGCAGCAGACCAGGCAAGTATATAACCCTTTACATTTACTATATGCAATGGACATGCGTAAGATGATATCTGAACTATTCTTTTTCATTGTTCAAATATCTTAACCTTTGTATATACTTATACAATGATTTTGTATAAGTAAGTTATTAGATTATAATCTGTTGTACAAGTTTCTTAATTCTGTTGTTATAGATCAAGATATATATTATGTTCGTTAATTTCTAAACATAGTTATACAAGTGACCTCACTTGAATAATTATTATATTTTATCACATGTTGATACATACTTATTGGTGTCCAGTATGTATACGTTGACTTAAAAGTCGTCTAAGCTATTTGATTCGGCTAGATATAAACTTAAAAATGTTGTTGAACTAGATAGAACTTTATTGTTATCCAACCGAATAAGAAGTTATAACGGGCTGATCACCCCCGTGCCTGTAAGTTATGACGGTTTGCAGATAAAGTTTTGTTTAACCTTTTCAAAAATAGAAAACAATGTTCATAGTCTGTTGACTGATCCTCATTTACAGTCAGTACGTAGTTTTAAACATTTGAAATCGAAATGATATGTTGTTTATTATTGGCTCAACTTACTTCACAACTGTTGATTCGTTGTAGAAGTGTTATTCACGGAAAACATTTACTTTTTTCAGCTAACTGTTATTGATTGCTATTACTTGCTAAGCACTCAAATGTTCATCCTTGCTTAATTTAAATGTTTTCAGATAAGTGTGAACAACCTGAAGGCTCTGCCAAGAACAAGAGAAAAGGGAAGGTTGCTGATTAAGTTTGTGCTATTCTATGTATATTAAGATAATGATATATATTATTATCATGTATTGTAATGAATGTATTAAAGGTTACATACTTGGGATTAGACTCTGATAATTATGTAAATTAAGTTTGATATTTATATTATTGTTATTATTATTAGTATTATTCTGCTCATAGAAATGGTATCGTGAAGCACTGAGTTCGAGTTTCAAGTACCAGAATTTGGGGGCGTCACAATGCGCATACGCTCACAGGGCTTGACCGAGGCTTGATTAGGATTCTACCCATTTCTGTTGGTGAGTGTTTCTCTTATCTTTTCCCATGTATAGGTTAAGAGTATTGACTGACAACATATGTTTGTCTTTACATTGACAGTTCTAGGCCTATGAGAGGCTTCCATATTTATATCCTGTGAGTGTGTTAGTCTTAGATAACTATCCATGAGGACGAAGATGGCATCATTCCATACTGGTTGAGGTCCCTGTTGCTGAGGGTTTCACTCATTGCCGCCTACAGCTTGAGTTGGTAACAGTGGATGTCATCACGTGGGTTCCCTACTTTGGGGGGCATTTGAGCATTGGTTTTGAGAATGCGTACCCGACTTGTGTCGAGTACATTATTTCCACCCGTAGGATTCCTCTCTTCACAGATGGAGGATGGAAGCTCTACTTAGGAGAGCGTGATATTAGGAGCACTATAAGAGAGATTCGTATGCCTATCTTGACTCCTACCAGGCATTATTGGCCTACTTCGCAGTCACCCGTCATTGATATCCCATTATTGGGGGTTGACGGTTTTGCACTATCAGAGGGTCCCTGCACTCAGAAGATATTCCAGCATTGGTGGTTCCCTCGCCGCTCAATTCTTGGGGGATATGGTTCCAGAATTCGTGATGATGACGGATTGGCTAGCCTGTAGCCGAGATCCGACTCATTTGGCACAGATTGACAGTATGACCTAGCAGTTGGAGCATGCACATTTCTTTATCCGATAATTGGGCAGAGATCCTTCAGAGGCAGATACTTTTGATCCTTCCAGCTCTGGCGCTGGCCCCTCAGGTGACCCATATGGTTTTGCTGGTGCAGATCCTCCCTTGTAAAGGCCTGACATCTCTGTGGATAGAGATCCAGTGACTCAAGAGGAGTTACATCAGGTGGACAGGATTGATGATGTAGACATTAACACCATTGTCTTCTTCTGATGTACATTGATTTCTTTTGATAGGCCTCTATTAGACATTCGATATCTTTGCCCCATTCTCAATATCTCTTTTGGTAGGCCACTATTAGTTGTAGGGCAGTTTTGCCCTATTTCCCTATACAGAGATGTATTAGATGATGATATACTTAGGAACGTATATACATTTTTCCATTCCCTATATCATATTGCCATCTATTGTATCATGCATGTTATTATGTTATGCATATGTATGTACGTCCAGAGATATTCAACATTGACCCCTGTTTGGTCTTATGACATGGACCGTACAAATGTCTTCTTCGATAGTTAGCCGTATTGATTATACCCCACCATTATTGGCGGCATCTAGTATGCGATCATGGTATGATAGTATGTCACCATTATACAGGGTGACTGTAGATCAGCTGTTGCAGTATACAATGACCCTCTTGATGTTTCAGGTTCCCGCAGGATTTAGGGAGGGCATGCCGGAGCATTGGGTACCAGCGAGAGGTAGGTTTTCTAATTTGGGACCCAGGAGTTAACTCTTATTCTGGAGGAGTATGCACGTTTGATGATGATGCTAATGGACAGACCTTAAGTGCATATTGCTATTGGAGACATGAGTCGGTAGTTCATGGCTCTCATGGGATTGAGGCGTAGGGTGGTGCAGGATGAGCTCACATCCGGCCACGTGATTTCCCAACATTTTTTGTTTAACAGATTTGGCTCTGGGGATAGTTATGCATGACATTTCGGGGATTTTACCACACCGGAGGATCATTGGCGTTTGGCCAGAGTGGATGTACTGCTATTGTGCATACTGTCATATGTTTACATGCCACGGTACATGGATGAGTTGGATATAGAAGTTATCATGGCAGTGAGAGCTCTCAGGGAGGGTCACACCATCATACCGATGATTATAGCAGAGACGCTGAGGTCAGCCACATATCGTAGCACTTACCCTGCAGGGGTATTCATAGGAAGCTCGATCATGCTGTATGTATGGTTTATGTCACACTTGAGACCGATTGGCACCTTCAGACGGCATGGGTATTGTTTCACCCATGATATAGCCATGTCATACTCCTTTCAGCTTACGGAGTGTATAGATGTTGCATCTTGGTCAGCTTTCCTGGCAGGGATCGGAGATCCGTTTGATATATTGCCATGTACAGGGCTCAGTTTACCCTATAACTTCATCACTCATGCTTCGGGCATGGATTATCTCCCTCTAGCTGGTTTGAGAGGCATGATTACCTACCACCCACTAGCCGTGATGTGTCAGTTTGACCAATTCCAGGATTTTAATCCTTTTGAGGCGGCATTGAGTTAACGCTTCACTTCTCGCCACTTATCAGCAAAGGATAGATCCAGGGTGTATGCCTATAAGGATCAGCGTAAGAAAGCTAAGTTTTTTGTTAGCCATCTGGGTTGTTTTGCAGAGTATTCCGCATGGATGGAGACAGAGACTGCATCGGCTGCGGTAGTATCCACAATGTAGGGGATTGATTCTGATGATGAGGAGCCTATGGAGGAGACTGATATTCCCATTGAGGATGATTTGACTACTGGGTTGTCAGCATTTATGATGGATTGTCCCACTACGAGTGCTACTGTGATTCTGCATTCAGCACAGTATCTGGAGCAGAGTCTACATCTGATAACCTTTGAGAGAGATCAGGCTAGGACCTTGAGATTAACAGCTCTTGATGAGAGAGACGCCACTCTATTAGAGAGGGATGAGGCTAAATCAGCCAGAGATGCATTGATTGTAGAGTGGGATGCTGCTCTGTCTGCCCGAGATGTGGCCATTACAGATAGTACTTTAGTGAGATCCCATATGACTGGCATCCTTGCCAATATGAGTGCATACATTGATGAGCATCATGCAACTATGCAGTTAGCCTCGGATCTGCTAGCTCGTGTAGATACCATTGGGCAGGAGCTTGCAGCGCTACCTACTTCTTCGGAGAGGGATGCTATGTTAGATCTGATAGTCTGCATTCACACAGATCCGCAGATAGACTTTTTTTTCCTGCACAGACTAGCTTAGCCATTTTGTCATGTACAACACAAATATTATATATCAAATAGTATTATATATGGCAGGAAAATATATTTTGATTCACTTCCCTTTCAGTTGTTCCTTGATACTTAATTGATATTTTACTGTTTCTTCAGGGCTTGTGATCTTGATG
This sequence comes from Panax japonicus, assembly GCA_020205505.1. Classification (NCBI taxonomy): domain Eukaryota; kingdom Viridiplantae; phylum Streptophyta; class Magnoliopsida; order Apiales; family Araliaceae; genus Panax; species Panax japonicus. Next base: position 19,786,643 of record CM035099.1, on the reverse strand, counting down.
CATTCTGAATTCATCTTTGATGTGTGGACATTGAAACATCACATGATCTTTATGAATGGATTATTGATCTGCGTGTATCCCTAACATCTTTGGTGTCTTGGGACTAGTTTCTATATTGAAATATAGAGAGGAGTGTGACTTTTCCTCTCTGAGATTGACCGCACCACATATGGTCGCCAGTACTCCTATTTAAGAGGAGCATAGTTAATTCCATCTCTTATGGATTGGTGTTGCTCTTTGAGGCACAACCGCAGCTTAGATGGTCGCTGAATCTCCTATTTGTGAGGAGAGGTTAGGTAGTTCCATCCTTTTGGTCTAAAGCTGATGAAAAGTGGTGAATTAAAGTTTGATCCCAGTACCGAGTGACAAGTATTTGTTCTGGTAGGGGTTAGACTGAACTATAAATGGCTTCCTATGTACTCCTATTAAAAAGGAGATCAGGTCTGCGTAGTTCAAACCTGGTGTAAGAGGTTCAACGTTGAGTGGGAAAGGTGTAAGTGGGTGTAGAAGCTTTATTGATGAAGAAGGGTGTAGAAGTGTTTTTGTTGTTTTTTTGTAAAGAATGGGCAGAAATGTTTTTTGTTTTTTTTATTGCGACCGGGCCATATAGAATATGGTTTCCTACGTACTCTCGGGTATCAGGGAGATCAGGTCGACGAAGTTCGCCCCTTAGGACAATTTGTGATCGAAGAGAAGTTGAATCCCATATGCAGGCTATACTGTGGGGAAAAGAAACTTTTATCCCATGCTTGGGATAAACTGTAGTTATGAAAAGTTTAATCCCGTCTTCAGGATAAACTGCAGGTATGAAAAGTTTAATCCCATCTATAGGATAAATTGCAGGTATGAAAGGTTCAATCCCTGATGGGATAACCGGAGTTATCTGAAGTGAAACTAGGCTGCTGGTTTGAACAGTGTGTTTTTCCCTGAGGGGTAGATGAGTAAAAAGGAAAGGTTATAAGTAATGAGGGTTAAAGAATCGAAAATGACTGGTGATTTGATGATCCAACACCAGGATGTTTGTTTGATGGTAACCTCAGACATAGTAACGTTTCACGGTGTCCGAGTTGATAAGCTGTGAAAATTCATCGTCGTCCATTTCCTGCAATCTGAGAGCACCTCCTATCAATACTTCCTTAACAACAAATGGGCTTTCCCAGTTAGGAGTGAATTTTCCCCATGGATTGATCTTGGTTGTTAATGATCTTCTTCAAAACCAATTCATGTTGTTTAAACTATGGTAGTCGGACTTTTCTGTTATAGGATCTGGTGATCTTTTGCTGATATAATTGACCATAGAAGATAGTTGCGGTTCGCCATCAACACTCTGAGGGATTCCATTTCCACCTCTATGGGGAGCACTACTTCCATCCCATAGGCTAATGAGTAGGGGGTTGCCCAAGTGGAAGTACGCATTGAAGTTCTATAGGCTAATAAAGTCAGAGGCAAGAGGTCAGGCCATCCTTTGTGATTGGAGGACATTTTCTACATGATCTTCTTGATGTTTTTATTAGTCGCTTCAACAGCACCATTCATCTTTGGATGGTAGATGACAGAGTTAAGGTGTTTGATGTGGAATTTACTGCATAGATCTTCCATCATTTTGTTGTTGAGGTTCTTAGCATTATCTGATACAATGACCTCTAGTTGTCCATACCGACAAATGACAATGTTTCTGATGAAAGCAATGATGACTTCTTTTGTAACCCTGGGAAAAGAGGCTGCTTCTACCCATTTGGTGAAGTAGTCGATCATGGTGAATATGAACCGATGTCCATTACTAGCTTTGGGCTTGATGGGCCCTATCACATCCATCCCCCACATTGAGAAGGGCCAGGACGAATTCATATTATGGAGTTCCCTTGGAGGGGAGTGGATGGAATTTCCATGAATTTGGCATTGATAGCACCTCTTGACGTGATCATCACAGTCAGATTTGAGCGTAAGCCAATAATTCCCTATTCTAAGGACTTTCTTAACAAGTAGGGGTCCGCTCATGTGTGGGCCACATACTCCACCATGGATCTCATCCATGAGCCTCTGAGCTTGGTCTTTGTCTAGACATCTAAGGAGACCTAATCATGCATCTCTCTTATAGAGTGCATCTCCGCTCAGGTAGAAATCCGCCTTCTTTCAGTTGGGCTTGCCTCAGCGGGTGTAGATCCATCTCATAAGTACTCCTTAATATGCTGATACCAAGAGTTGTGGATGGGAGGTAGCTCATCCGATACTTCTCCAATATAGTTCCCATAGGCTAGGGCCTTTTGTAGGGAAAATGTGATGCTTGGCATGTTTTCCTTGTCAGGTATGTGAATTAAGGAGGCCAATGTTGCTAGCGCATCTACAAAATCATTCCTATTATGAGGAATGTGTAGCAGATGGTAAGGCAGCAAATGTAATTCTTTGGTTTCATAGATTCTCGTGGATTGTCTAACTACCAACTCTGAATCCCCAATGACAGTTAACTGCCTGATGCCCATTGAACGAGAAAGTTTTAGCCCCATAATACAGCCTTTATACTCAGTTGTGTTGTTGGTACGGAAAAACTTCAATTTAACGACGACGGGATATTGCTCCCCCATACCGGAAACTAGAACTGCTCCAGCTCTAGAGCCTTCTGTATTGACAGCTCCATCAAAATTTATTTTCCATGTACGACATGTATCGTACTGATAGTGTTGCTGAACTGCCATTACCCTCTCATCGGGGAAGTATGTTTCCAAGGGTTTGAAATCCCCTGCAGGGGAGGCGGCCAGTTGATCCCCAATTCCTTGACCTTTAATGGAATTTTACGTTACGTAGACGATGTCAAATTGTTGTAGGATCAACTATCATCTGGACAGCCGACAATTTAGTATAGGCTTACTGAACACGTACTTGAGAGGATCCACGCGGGATATGAGATGGGTTGTATGACCATGGAGGTAATGTTGTAACCTCATGGAAGCCCATGCTAAAGCACAACAAGTCTTCTCAATCAGAGTGTACACTAATGTTGAATCTTTTACTGAGGTAATAGATAGCTCGTTCTTGGCCCCTATCGTCTTTCTATCCCAGCGTGCAGCCCATGGCATTGTCGTTGACTGAAAGGTATATGAATAGGGGAACATCATCCCTGGGAGGTACCAAAATGAGAGCATTAACTAGCTGCTCTTTAATTGTAAGGAAGGTTTTTTAACACTCGTCGTTCCATTTCATGGAGGAGTTCTTCCTTAACAACTTGAAGATGGGTTCACAGGTTGCTGTGAGCTGAGAAATAAACCTACTAATGAAGTTGATTCTTCCCAAAAATCCCCGTATTTCCTTCTCTGTTTGAGGAATGGGTATTTCAGTGATGGCCTGGATTTTGGTGGGATCCATCTCAATCCCTTTGTGGCTGACTAAAAATCCTAGAAACTTGCCTGATTTAACGCCAAAGACGCATTTGGCTGGATTCAACTTCAAGTTATACTTACGTAACCTGTTGAAGAGCATTATGAGATAGTCTAGGTGGTTTTCTTCCCTTCGAGACTTGACAATGATGTAATCCATGTTGATCTCTATCTCTTTGTGTATTAAGTCGTGGAAAAGAGCCATCATAGCTCGTTGATAGGTTACTCCAGCATTAATGAGGCCGAATGACAACCGTACTTCCATTCCTCATTGATAAAGCCCAAGCTGCTTTCGTCAAAGGAAGACAAATTAGTGACAATATCCTTCTTGCACAAGAGCTGTTTCGAAACTACCATCGTAGCTCTGGGCCCCCACGATGTGCTTTTAAAATTGATCTGAAAAAAGCCTTTGATTCAGTCAACTGGGACTTTCTTTTTGATGTCTTAAAATCATTCAGATTTCCCACTATCTTCATCAATTGGGTACAATCTTGCGTTACTACCGCCATGTTCTCAATCAAAGTTAATGGCTCTCTTGAAGGCTATTTCAATAGCTCGAGGGGTCTCAGACAAGGCGACCCTCTCTCCCCCTACCTCTTTATCCTTATCATGGAAATGCTTTCCTTGAAACTTCATGGGGGATCCAACTTGCCTGACTTCAAACATCATTGGCTCACCACCAAATTGGACCTTACCCATCTTTTCTTCGCCGACGACATCCTTGTGTTCTGTCATGCTAGTATAAAAACCATCTCTATCGTTCACTCATGCATTCACTCCTTTTCCCTGATTTCAGGCCTCATCCCCAACATCCACAAAAGCCATTGCTTCCTTTCCTGTGCCACCCCAGAAACCACCTCTTTCGTCACCTCTACTCTAGGGTACACCTTGGGTACCCTACCTACCAAATTCTTAGGTGTGCCCCTTATTTATTTAAAGCTCACCTTCCAAGATTGCCTACCTTTGGTCCACCGTATCACACATAAAGTCACATCCTGGACAACTTCTGTGCTCGCATATTCGGGTCGTCTGCAGCTCATTAAATCCGTGTTATTTGCCATTCAACACTATTGGAGCTCCCATTTTTTTTTGCTAAATTTGTTTGTATATTAAAATGCAAAAAACTTTAAATATTACAATGAAGATCATAGCATAGGCCTCTTCTTCCGAGAGAACTAAAACACCTAGAGAACCTAGGGAACATTTTACCTAACCTAATAGTATATCCTCACATCCCGAGGTTAGGTAAATTGAACACATAAAATTACTATAAGAAACAAACACCACGCCTAACATTAAGCATGGAAACAGCTAGGGCAGGCCAGCGAAACCAAAAAAAACCACATGCTAGTCAGTCAGCAGCCAGCAGAGCCAAGCCAGTCCCATAACTGATGCACAACACCCCATACCCAGTGCAGCTGCCGACAAAAAGCAGCTGCCGAGTAACTAGAGCAGCACGAAACTGAAACAGAAATGCAATAGACTGTTCCACAAAACACAGGACCCAACCCAGGGTTCGACAACCCAAGCCAGAGATTCCGACAGAAAGCAAACTGAAAGCAACCTCGACAATCAGTCAAGCAAGTCCATACGGACAGAAGGCAACTACAAAAGGCATGGCAACTGCCCCTGATAGAAGGTGACTCCAAACATGGCAACCATCAGAACGACTGCCCAAGAAACTATGAGCAGCAAACCAGCTGGCGAAAACCAAAAACCAGCTGTTATTCGTGCCATTCAATCTATCCTTTGCCGGTTCTTATGGAAAGGTACCTCCTTGGACCATCATGGGGCAAAGGTTTCGTGGAGGGCAATCACGCTGCCAACAAACGAAGGTGGTCTTGGAGTTAAATGCCTTTTAGACTGGAACAAGTCCCTTATCCTACTGCACCTCACACGCATCCTGCATGCCAATCCTGTCTCACTATGGGCTCGATTGGTCCAGACCACAGTCCTAAAAGGGAAATCTATCTGGAAAATTGGCACTCCCACCGATTGCTCTTGGATTTGGAGGTAGATTCTCAAATTGAGACCCATTGCCCAGCAGCACTTGCGATACATAAGTGGACCCAGGAACAGATTTAGCCTATGGTATGATCCCTGGCTCAATGATAATCCAATCAATCCTACCCAATCCCTTCTTGCAAGCTCCTTAATTCCAGCCAATGCAAAAGTTGAGGACATAATTCGTGACTCAAATTGGATTCTTCCTCAATCAAACCACCATGAAGTCATTCTGTTTCGCCAATCCATTTCAACTGCTCCTGTTCCTTCGGGCCCAATCGACTCCATCCTTTGGACTTCTAAAGATATCCTTAATATCAAGACCCACGATATTTGGGATAGTATCCGGTACAAGCAAAATAGGGTCGACTGGTATAAGATTGTTTGGAATAAGCTCCATGTTCCACGGTACTCTTTCTTACTTTGGCTTGGATTTCTAGGTAGAACACCAACGAATGACATCACGAAGGGTTATTCAGGCCGGGTTTTCAACTGCCCCTTGTGCAACAAGTGTCGAGAAACTTTCAACCACCTCTTCTTCACTTGTGAGTACTCCACAATTATCTTGCACGCTGCTTTCTCATTGGGGGATTGGTCCTCCTTCCCTTTGAACTGGACCGACTTAACTACCAAGATCAACACCTTCAGAGGAAGGAAACTTTCCAAACAAATAATGGGGCTCTCCCTTGCGGTAACCTTCTACAAAGTCTGGGAGGCAAGGAACAAGAAATTGCATTCCAATACACTCACTCCCCCTCACTGCCTCGCAACTGATGTTATCCATATTATCAAATCTAGGTTGTCCACCTCTTTTGCCTTTAACCAAGCCACTAGCTCTTGTCATTTCCACTGTAACTGGCTTGTCTAACAATATGTTTGTGCGAGCATGAGGCTGGTGCTGTAGTGAGGTGGGCGAGCATGAGGCTAGTATTATTGCTATGCAATGGGCAACAGCTCATGGATAAGTGCATGAGGCTGGTGTGGTTAGGTGCTGGTCTAGACCAGCCCATGAACGCAACAGGTGTGCATGCAGGTGGGCGAGCAAATGAACGCAACAGGTTTGCATGCAGGTGGGCGAGCAGTTTGTTTGAGATGGGCGAGCAGGTGGTTGTGCTTGGGGTTTTGTGCTCCTTGTTTTGGTGTTTAGTGGGTTTGCAAGTAAGCTTTAAAATTCAGGTTCTAACTTGTCCACTTGGGGTATGGGATTAGATGGTGAGTCCGGTGCTGGTCGCTTGCCTCTTGTCTTTTGATGCATGGGACGGGATGGACTTATCTTCTTATGTCTAAGTAGTATCTGCATGTAGTTCTTTCATCAAGGCTACATATAATCAATATTTTTGTAATCGGCTTATAACTAGCTCGTTGGTATTGGTATAGTTCCTTATTGAGTTTCCTCATCTTGGGCCTGTCCACAGATGATGTAGCTATTTTCTGGGGTATGCCCCTTCGCCTTTGTTTATTAGTTCTTTTAATACAAACACAAATTAGCAAAAAAAAAGAAGTAGTTTTCTCATGATCCTCCTCAGCGACCATAATTTGATGGTACCCCACAAACAATTAGCAAATGAGTACATGTCGTATTGAGCAGTAATGTTAATAAGAATGTGGATAAAGGGCACGGGAAAGCTATCTTTAAGGCAAGCTTTGTTCAAATCCCGGTAATCCATGCAAACTCTCACCTTTCCACCTGGTTTAGGCACGAGAACTATGTTGGATATCCATTCAGGATATGTAGACACCATTATAATACCATCTTGAAATTATTTCACAATTTCTTCTTTCACCTTTAAACTCCACTCAGGTTTCAATCGCCTGAGCTTTTGCCTAACTGGCTTAAATCCCTCTTTAATGGGAAGGCGATGAAGGACAATGTCAGTGGACAAACCCACCATGTCTTCGTGAGACCATGCAAACACATCCGGGAATTGGGTTAATAATGTAACCATGTCATTTCGTTGGTTTGGGGTAAGGTCTGAACCGATCTGGATTAACTTAGGGCTTTCTAAGGTTCTAAGATTAAAAGAAGTGGTTTGATCAAGGTTGAGTTTAGGTTTGTCTTCGACCCATTCTTTGATCTCCTGAGGTATCTCAATGTCCTCTTGTATTTCCATAAAGTCTAAGTCCAATTTTTCATCAAAGTTAAAGTCCTTGTGGAGAAAAGGCACCTCGTCAGCAAGTATAGGCACATCTAAATTCAGAGTCCTTAAATAAAATATTCTTTCACTTAATATATGAAACTGTTTAATCATACAAAATATGAGCATATACTGGCAAAATAATTGCTAATACTGTACAAAAAAGTAAACAATTAATTTTATCTACAGGGCAGAGGGATTTTCTGCCCATTTTACCCTCGTCAACCAATGCATGGAGTGTTGCTCCAATTGTCGAGGGTAAAGTCCTGATGAACTGCAGTGATGGAGGGGCTATCATTGTCGTCCTTCTCCCGAATGATAACCATAACATTTGGGCAATCATCGTCTGGGGTGTATCTGTTTGTATGTTCATCATGGACAATGATGTGTATGCCTAACATCATCAGGGCAATGTCATGTTTACGTTTCCATTCCTTCTCTTCCACTGCGGGATCAGGAATCAGAACCTCTTTTGCTTTAACCAATACTAGTTTGGGAAATAGCATACCCATAACATGGGTTGACACCTTTACCAGAGACTGTATAAGCTCAGGAGTGGCAGGTGGAGATAATCGACGTATGGCAGAAGCTTGAGGAATCTGCTTGTGCTTATGAGGATTCCTATGACTGGAACTAGCAGAATAGCCTAGTCTGGCTGTCCCGGTTTGACTAAACATTTGAAATTGGTTCTTAATACCCTACTGATTTTTACCCAGCCCTTGTCCAGGCTGATGACCCAATTAAATTATTTCTTGTGTAGTTGCCATCACTTCAGCAGAAATCTTGGGTACGGGAAGTGGTGCTCTAATAGGATGGTATTGTGTGTTGCTCTCTTCCAAAGTATGAAAACTGGCCGGCTCAACTTCTGAATTGAAGCTGATGAGTGGTATGTCTCCTTGTTCAGGATATTATGGCTCAGCGTTGAAAGTGACTAGGCTATTGTTGACAGTGTATTTAAGTTGTTGATGAAGTGTAGAAGAGACAGCTCCAGACATGTGGATTCATGGTCTCCCCAATAGCAGGTTGTATCCTAAATCTATCTTGAGGACGTGAAAAGATACGAAAAATGTATAGGGACTAATCTCAATTGGCAACTCAATCTCTCTAATAAAATTTGTTCGGGATCCATCAATAGCTTTGATGACTGTATGGCTACTTCGGATCCGTTTGAGATTGACGTTTGGCATAAGGACAGATATTCAGAGACGAACCTTCGTCTATTAAAACTCCAGCTAACATATACCCGGAGGACAAAATTGCAATGTGTAACAGCTTGCAATGGCCGATCCGTTCGGGCAGTATGTCAACATCAGTGAAATATATCACATTGTTGTTAAAAATGTGATCAACCAGATGTTAAAACTTTTCCACATCCACTGATTTCGGAAAGTAAGCTTCTTCCAAAACCTTCAATAAGATCTTCATGTGATCATCGTAAGAGAAAACCAAGTCCAGTATTGAGATTTGATGCGGAGCTTCTCTTAAGCTTAAAACCACCTTGGCTTTATTGTGGCTCATAGTGTGGAGGAATTTCTCAATCTTCTCTATGGGAATCTTTCCCTTTTCTTTATTGTTAGGCTTCATCATCCTTTGAGGAAGATACAATGGATTTTCCTTCGACACTATAGCAGTAGTATGAAACGTGGATCCTTCAGCTTATCCATAATTCCATGGGACTTTGTGTAGGCTGACAACAGGATAATTTTATTTTGAAGGGTAAGGAAATTAGCATTGGTGTAGTGACTTTCAAAGGATTGTCAGCTCCTTTGAGTTAAATTTCTTGTATTGTGAATGGTTTGACAGTCTCATCAGCCACAACAGATATAACTGCTACTAATCCCTTCCATTTGGTAGGAAAGGTATTTGCATCTTCGAGTAGCACAGTGTCATCGTCTGCCAACTGTAGGACCCCGCTGTCAATTAGATTTTGAATAAGGTGGCAGAGTGCCCAACATTCTTCTGTGTTGTGACCGCGAGAATGTGAATGATATTGACATACTCCATCAGAGTTTTACTGTCTTAAATGGGGATTAATTTGAGGTAGAAGGGAGGTGATCCTTCCTTCATTGATCAGCATCTGAAATATCTCCTCCATAAGTTGGCCTAGTTATGTAAACTCCCTTCTATTGACAAAATCTCGACGGGCTTTAGCACTTGCTCTCTTCGCAACCTTATCCTCAAGTGCTTCACTTTCTGAAGGTGATGATGGAGCATTCATAACAAAAGGAAGGAGAAAGGCATGCTCCTGGCTGACTAACTGGCGTGTGACTTGATGCTGATGGATCACCAGTTCTGCCAATTGTTCAACTTGATTACAAAGAGCTTTCATCTTTCGTTCCATAGCAAATTGGAACTTTGCGTAATCCCATCTGTCAACACCATCTTTGATGGCATGGGATGATTCATCATTAAAATTGGAACTCTGTCCACAGCTCCAACTAATCATATTGACCTCTTCTTCTTCTTTTTTTTGCTAAATTGTGAGTATTATAAACCAAAGAAGAAAAACATATCTAGGGGCATAACCCGCGAAAGAAATATAGCAACCACATCAGAGACAAGCCAATGATGTACTTGCTATATCCAAGGCTATAACTGCCAACATCTAAGATTGGGATATTTTACAATATAAGAGCTAAGAGTTTTAACTGAATACAATTTGCATTTAACAATCCTAACACAGTCTTGAGCAAGAACAGTAGCAGCACGGGGGGTTTCACCATGGGCTCGTCTATTCCTTTCATTCCATACTTTATAGATAACAGTAGCCAAGCAGAGCTTTATAATCCGAGATGACATTTGGTCTGTTTGAGAATGTTGTATGTGATGAATCAGTGTGTCCCAGTCAAAAGGAACACCGAACCAGCCATGAACAGCAAGCACTAAACCAAGAAGCTGTTGGGAAAAGGCACAGTCAAAGAAAAGGTGGGAGAATGATTCGGGGGCATGATTACAAAGACAACAGGAAGCCAATGGCCATGTCACCAGCCTCTTATGAAGAGCCAGCCAGAAGAAGAAAGAATAACGTGGGACCTGCAGATTGTGCCATAAGAGTTTGAACCAAGGGACAGTGGCACTCCCACAACGAATAGAAGACCAGATATGGGAAGCTTTAACCGAGGTAAGGCCTGCCCAACACACCTAATCCGGACTGAGAGAAGGCAGCGGCATACGAATCCTTCATCTGCATAACGCTATGGTAATTGGATATAGGAGGTTTCCATGAGCATTGTGTGATGATGTCACTGACTTTGGCCGAGAATGGCAGACCAGAGTTTGAGACTATAGGATCCGAGTGATAGCTTGCAAGAGGGCGGCTGTCTAGCCAAGGGTCTTGCCATAGATTGATGTTCTGGCCGTTACACACTTTATATGTAATAAAATTGATGGCTAAGCTTCTAAGGTTCAGGACTTTGCGCCAAATCCAGGAAGCATTAGAGGGGATGGGGGTAGTCCAAAAGTTGTGCTTCAAGAGGAGGGTTTTGTTAACCCATTGTGCCCAGAAAGAGGAACTTTTGAAACAGATAATCTGCCATAGGTGGAGCATAATCTGTGCTTTGTTCCATTCAACAACTTTTTTAATACCTAACCCACCTTCAGAAAGGGGCAAGGTGACACGGGCCCAAGAAACCTTTGAACCATGTTTGTCAAGCGAGGAGCCCTTCCAAAGAAATCTAGACAGATAATCTGCCATAGAGGAAGCAGTTAGCCCAGGACTTAATTCGAAGGGTGATCTTTTGAATGAGGGTCAAGCAATCAGCTGAAGAAAGCTTCGATGTAATGAGGGGCACTCCTAAGAATTTGACAGGCAAGGAGTCCAGGCCTATATTGAGAGATGTAAGAATGGTATCAGCCAGATTAGGAGGGACGTTAGCGAGGAAGCACTGACTTTTGCTGAGATTAATGGATAGGCCAGAGAAGCAGGTGAAAGCATCAAGGCAATGCTTTAGAAGGTTGACAGATTGCATGTCACCATGACAAAATAGAAGGAGGTCATCCGCAAAGCAAAGGTTGGTAATTTTACATGACTTTGTTCTCCAATGGAAAGAGAAACTTGGAGAGGAAGAAGCTTTATCAAGAAGGAGAGCCAGGACGTCCATGACTAAAACAAACAGATATGGAGAGAGAGGGTCGCCTTGGCGGATGCCTTGTTTGCCTTGGAAATAGCCACGCAACTGACCATTAACTTTAATAGAGAACATAGCCGTAGATATGCAACTTCTGATCCATTGTACAAATTTAGTAGGGTAGCCAAAGAGGGTCAGAACATCAAAAAGGAAATCCCATCGAACAGAGTCAAAGGCTTTCTTCAAATCAATTTTAACAGCACATCTAGATGGGCCAGATGGTCTATGGTAATTTCTGAACAGCTCTTGGGCCAAAAGAATGTTGTCACCGATTTTACGTGCCGGTATAAAGGCAGCTTGAGAGTATGAGATGAGGTCAGGGAGAGTAGCTTTGAGTCTAGCTACTAGGATTTTAGATATGCATTTATATATAGTATTACAGCAGGATATAGGCCGGAAGTCAGACATAGAGGTGGGGTTTGGGACCTTTGGAATAAGAGCGACAGCAGTGGCATTGGACTCTTTAAGCATATGTCCAGAGATGAAAAAAGATTGAACCGCTTTGACAAAATCATCCCCCACAGTGTTCCAAGAGTGAAGAAAGAAGTTCACGTTGAAGCCGTCGGGGCCAGGGCTTTTGTTTCTCTGCATGCCTTTAAGAGTAGATAGAATTTCCTCAGGAGTAACAAGAGCTGAAAGAGAGGGAATCATATCGGGGTTGATACGCTTTGTAATCACTTCAGCTAAGGCCTCCCGACCAGGGTAGGAGGAGGTATTTTTGGTACCCAAAAGATTTTGGAAGTAGCCAACAACAGTGGACTTAATCTGCTCCAGATCATGAGTCAAGACACCCTGTTTATCCTCAATAGCAAGTATCTTATTTGAATTCCACCGACTTTTGGTTTTGGCATGAAAGTATTTGGTGTTTTTATCCCCTAAGGAGAGCCACTGAATTCTGGATTTTTGTTGTAAAAGTTGCTCTTCTATAGTAAGGGTATCCCATAAATCCTTGGTAAGTTTCCTCTGAAGATCAAAATTGCTCGGGGAGATAGGAGTATTAGATAGTTGAATGGTCATTTGAAGAGCATGAAGAGCTTGTCTAGCCATTTGGACGTTTGTAACAGCAGAGCCCTATTGCTTATTCAGATGAATAAGAGCTCGTTTGGTTCTCTGAAGCTTTTCCGCAAGAACAAAAAGAGGGGAGCCAATGATATTGCAGTTCCAAGCATGGGAAACTACCTCCTCGTAACCATCCAAGAGGGTAAGATGATTGAAAAATTGAAAAGGCTTGAAGGATTTGGGAGTAGGGAGACCAGTAGACAAAATAGTGGGATTATGGTCTGAGAAACCTCTAGCCCCAAAGGTAGCCAGAGAGTGAGTCATTTGAGTGAACCATTCTGCATTTCCAAGAGCTCTGTCCAGCTTACGAGAAATAGTTCTATCCCCTTGAGAGTTCCACCAAGTGAAGTAAGGACCAACAGCTCTAATGTCATCCAGATCTGCTTGTTCAAGACATGATTTAAAGTCAGACATGCCAGCTGACCACATGTCGTTACCCCCCCTGCGATTCATCGAGGCTGCAAATTTCATTAAAATCCCCTAGGACGCACCATCTGGAGCTGATGGAATTTGCAAGGGAAGAGAGCTTATGCCATAACTGCTTACGCTCAGATGGAGTGTTAAGACCGTAGACGATAGTAACCAAAAAGTTATCAACAGATCCAACCAAATTTAATTCACAATGTATAAGCTGGTAAGATTTGTGCAACACGTTAACAGTCCAAAGAGCGGGGTCCCAGCCAACCCATATTCTACCATTGTCATGATAATCATAATTAAAAGCCCAGTTCCAATGAGCAAAAAGATTAGAGGAAATAGCCCTGGATTTGAGACATTTGACTCTAGTTTCCACAAGGCCAACAAAAGATATATGATTGTCCAACAAAAAGGCATGAACATCAGCCTGTTTTTGAGACTTATTTAACCCTCTAACATTATAGGAACAGATTTTAGACATAAAAAGATAAAGAATTAGGGAGGGGAGTTTCTACCCCAACCTTTGTTCCTCCTTTTAGCAGAAGGAGAACCAACAACCTCAGCCTTTTTTTTCAGCTTTAGATCTCTGCCTTCCTTTTCGTCAACGATTTTGAGTTTATCAGTAAGAGGGTTGAGAAGGGGTGGCAAAGAGTTGCAGTCTGGGGAAATGCAGTCCGGATCCCCCAAGGCTGCGAAAGGATTACCAACAGTCACAGGAGAGGGGGAGGGAGGATTCAAAGGGATATAGGGGGGAACCAAGGCAGGGGGATTTTTCTGGGCAATAACAGTCCAGCCCTCTTCTTCTTTATGTTGAGGAAGAGGGTTGTCTTGCACATGAGGTTGATCTGGTTTGGAAACCATGGTCTCACTATTGTCTATTAAATCTTAGATCTTGTGTTTCAAGGCCCAACAATCTTGAGTATCATGTTTAGGTGCCCCGGAATGATAAGCACACTTCCGATTTGCATTGAAACTCCTCCCGTTAGGGTTGGCTGGTGGAAGAAGATGCGTAATTTTCTTCTGAGTAGTCAGAAGAGCAAGAATATTCTCGAGCAAGTCCCCTAAGGGTGTGAACGTTCGAAGGCACTTTATTTCTTCACCTTTAGGCAATGGAGGGTTTGAAGATTTGCTTGAAAAGGGGAGTAGTTTCTCCTCTGTATAGGCGTATTCTGATTGCCTTTATGACCTTGTAGTATTTAGGAAACATCCTCCTCTTTCTTTTTATGGACCCTCCTCCGGGGGTTGTTTCCATAAGTTCCGGATTGGATGTGATCAGTAACTGTCTTAAGAGCGGTTAGGTCTTGAATCTTTCTTGATTCAACCTAATCTCAGCCATCTCTCCATGTTTGATCATTTCAGAAAATGGTTTGCCAATACCAGCCCAAACTCTCACATAGAAAGGAGCTTCTTGTATGTCTTTAAAAGTCATGACCATTTTTGATTCCATCATAGAGGGAATAACTTGAGCAGCAAGGCGTCTCCACCTTTGAGCATACTCTCTGAAATACTCATTGGACTGTTTCTTGATCTTGGTAATCTGATATCGGTTAGGAGCCCTCTAAGACTGGATACTGTATTGGATAAGGAAGGCGTGTGCTAGCTCTTCCCAGCTATGGATCTTTGAGTTATCTAATCTGGTATACCATAAACGGGCTTCTCTCTTCTGAAATAGTTGCATTCTGAGATTCAAATGTGTGTAAGGATCCCCTAATGAACACCTTCAAATGTGTATAAGGTTCCCCTAATTCGTCATACTTTTCAAAGTCATGGGTTTTAAATTTCTCTGGATAATGAACACCGGGGAATATAAAAAGATCAGCATATGAAACACTCCCATGTGCTCCCATCTGAATTTATATGAAAAATTCAGTTTTAAACATGATATATCAGTGATGTTCTGGAAAAGAGGTTTTTCAAACCCTGTGCTCAATAGTAATCGAGACCTTTGTATACTTCCATTTTATTATTAAATGTTCAGCTTGATTGCTTTTATTTTTGAGATGCGAAACATCTTCGAGGAAATAATATATAGCAGTGCCGAACTACTTATGGGCATGACAGCCATCTAAGGAAATTCAAACACCGTGAATAATTTATAAGCTGCTTACAGCTGAAAAAGTCCATCATGGGAACCGAATCTAGATTCAGTTGACTGAATCTGTGATCACATGATTCCTAGGCTCACATGATGCCGCAGTTTATATGAAAAGCAGTAAGACGTTATATATATATACGGTCCGGATCTTAAGCTCACCACTTATCCAACTCACCCGAGCTCACCCCCCATTTAGCGACGGAGCCGACGACGGTTCGGTCATACAACTGTCGTCTATACTTTTAACGACGGACAACATATAGCGTCGCTAAAAGTATAAACAACGGTTGTATGACCGAACGGTCGCCGGGTCCATCGCTAAAGGGGGTGAGCTCGAGTGAGTTAGATAAGGGGTTAGCTTAAGATCCGGATTCTATATATATATATATATATATATATAGACATGATCAACCACCACGAAGCACCTCCGCGGGGGATCAGAAATATAAATAAAGCAGCAAATGCGATCATCCGCCATGAAGTAAACTTCAGGCGGGACTACATGTAAAGAAAGTAGTAAAAATGATCAACCGCCACGAAGTAAACTCCAGGCGGGACGAAATATAAATAAAGCAGTAAAAGGCCACGAAGTAAACTCCAGGCCTGACAGAAATATAAATATATATATAAGCAGTAAATGCACATGATGTTTCTCAATCCCGGCTCAGTTTATCATTTCAGCGATTTGTCGCTATATATATATATATATATATATATATATATATATATATATAAGCAGTAAATGCTACGGATGTTAAATCCAGGCTCATCAGACATAATCCGACAACAGTTTATATATATAAGTGTGTGTGTGTGTATATATATATATAAGCAAGTGAACGCTCCGGACATAAGTCTATGCTCAATCGAGGCATAACTCGATAATGTTAGTCCATATATAAATATATACATATATAAGTATATATATACAGAAAGAAATGAAAACCACGGATCGAAGTCCGGGCATACACACACAACACGACTCTCAATGTGAAGAATAATGTGTACAAAGATGAAGAGAAAGGCTTTATAGAGTGTAAGAAGGCTTATAGTGGGCTGCTAAAGAAGACTTCTATGACTCTAAGTGGATGAACACTCGACTCCCGTTGGTAAAAATATAGATATATGTGAGCTAACAAGTTTTTAAAATGAGAAAGCACTCAATATGGGGTGTGTACAGAGCAAATTTGGCATGGCTTCCTCGCCTTTTCCTCTTGAAATATGGCCACCCCAAGCTCTATATTTATAGAGCTGGTGGCCGCAAGTGTACCTATGGCAGCCACAAATGCACCTGCGGCTGCCCGGGGTGCCTTGGGCTTCGTGGGTCTCACCATCTCGAAGTACGTGCACTCATGAACTATGATGTCTACTCAAACTTACAGAACATCAATCTGAGCATCCGATTGAGGTGTACAAGACCTTCTTCGTACATCTGTTGTCGAGAGTTACACAATGACATGGGATTAGAGGTTGTACAAAGTCGGGAAGAGGGGACCATGCCCATGGTCTTCAAGCTTCAAATTCTATATGGTGTACTGCCACGCGTAATAGTCACTCGGGATTGGAACTCCTTGGTTCTTTCGGGACATTGTTGTGTAGAAATGTATGTATGAGATGTTGAGACGACGCAATGTGGGGTTGAGGTGGTAAGATGACAATTTTCCCCTCACCGGGGTTATCTCCGGTTTGGGCTGATAGTAGACGTTGCTCAGGGTTATCTCTGAGATTGGACTGCTGTAAGTGTTTGAATTCATGAGGGTCATCTTTAAGTGTGCATGTCTTCCCGGTGTTATCTCTGGGTCTTTGGAATGAGTGCCTCGGCAGGAGTTTCGAGGTTGAAGCTAATTGCATGCATTTAAAACAAGCATTTCTGGGGTTGACGCCGGAATTGCAATGGCATTCCTTGGGGTTATCTCCAAGGATGACACTCGGGGTTATCTCCGAGGTCGGAACTGATACTTCTGGTGTGTGTTTTTGGGCTGTGACTGAACTTTCGGTGATATCAGAATGGATATGGGCTGTCTTCCAGGGTTATCTCTGAAAGACAAATCTGTCCTCCTGCAATGTTAGTAACATGTGTGCAAAAATTTTCGAGTGTCTACATCGTTGCCCGAAAAATTGTTGCCAAATGTCTATTTTTTTGTAGTGAATTTTTTTTTTTTTTTTTTTTTTTTTTTTTTTGATAATGTGGAGTTTCCCAACCTCAGTCGGACTAAGTCTCCCCACCCCGGACCAGGCTTTGCGCACAGGCTCGGCCTAAGACATGGCTCCGCCCAGAAATGTGCGATCCGTGGCCACACGGACCAGTTTTAATTGGCCCTCACACTTGTTGCAGGCGGGGATCGATCCCAGGATGCCCGAGTTTACGGTTCACCCCAGGTGGAATTTAGACGATTATTAACATTTTAATTGATTAAATAAAGGCTTAATAATAAGAACTAGGCCGAGAAATAGAATATTGAATAAGAGGTCTACGAAGGATTGGTATATGGATTTAAAAATTTTGTGAAGAACTTATAGGGTTAAGTATATGAGTATATGTGATTTTGTGTATAGTGATTATGTGTGTACAATATGTGGTTCAGGGTCAATTGTTGATCAGATAAGCTGTAAGATATTGACAAACCCTAGTGTTATGTTAAGAACATCAATATTCAGTTAGTAAACCCCAACGAGTTGTTAGAAACCTTAATTCCAGTTTTGGAAATCCTAAACCCTAATCAGAAATTTTAAAACCCTAATTTGGGCACTCTAATGCTAAGTATAAATACTTAGGGTTAAAAGATGTGGGATATATGTGAAAAGGCCAAATTACCCTTTAAATTATAGCGAAAATGATCAAAATACCCTTAGTAGGTGTGAAAGGACTAAAATGCCTTTTTACTTAATCTTTAAGTAAAAGATATTGCAAATCTTGGTGAGTCACCAAGCCAAGTTTATCCCATGTGTTAAAAATCTCATAAATCAGATTTCCTTTCCACTTAGCAACACTTGGGTACATTGAATCTAAAGATTAAAGATTTAAAGTAAGAAAAATCTTACTTTACTTCTCATTTTAGCCAAGACATTCTCTCTCTCTAATTTTTGAAATTGGAGAGGAACAAAGTCATAAAGTTAAGATAATATCAACCCTTAACTCTCCAAGATCAGAATCAAAGATTAGAAATTTAAGTTTTGAGCCAAAAGGTATAAACCCTAAATTTTACTAAATCCTTATGATTTATGTTAATGATGTGTTTTGATGTTTGGATATGTGTTAAAAGATGTTATTTAGTGATCTATGATGTTACATTATGGATCCATAACATCTAAGTGCATGAAAATGGGATTTTAAAAACTGATTATGAACCCTAAAAATATGGCATGACAGCCTAATGTTAGAGGCCATAGATCTTTGTGTGTTAGATGTTAGGTTGGATTAGTGTATTCTTGATGTTCTATGCCATGAGGAGAGTAGATCGGAAGTGGAATCAAGTCCATACCATGTCTAGATATCAATTTATTAATGGTTAAACATGGTTGACCAGTCACAAATCTGGAAATCTGGGCAACCCAGAAACCCAGATTTGTCTGAGGTTTTGTAGACTGACATATCGACTACACAACCATGACATTAGAACATCCAGGTCATGAACAGAATCAAAGTTATTGATGGTCAAAGTAGGGTTGACCAACTGCCTGATGAAGTTTCTGGAAAACCTTGAAATCTTCAAGAACAGTTTTTTACATGTATTTGACTAGGCTAGATCTTTCAGTTGTGATGTTGTTAAGCTACAAAAGTGTATTACTTTTGTACCTTGACATACCTATTACAAAAGTGTTACATTTTAATACTTAGAGTAAGCCCAGAATCCAAGTTATTAAGATTCGAAAGTGATACCTTGCAACTTTTCTTATTTTTGGGTAATCCAGAAAATGAAGAATAGTTTTTGACATGATTTTGGTGCATTATATCTTCCTGATATGATATAGTTTGGCCATGGAACATGTTTGTGCTTGTAGTATTATATCAATACTACATCACTAACACCTTTACATGCCCAGAAACCTTGAGATCAAAGATCTACATGTTGCCAAACTAGGCACCTTCATAACTATGTATGAATGTTCTTGAGGGCTTAAGAAAACCTATATGGACATACTTGAAGTCTATATTATTATTTTATCATTACTGTTATTGGTTGTTAGTTTAACTTGTTATGTTGGGTTCTCTTCCATGCATCGTACCCTCATCTATCAACTTAGATGATGTTACTATATTCTGGGGTATGCCCCTTAGCCATTGTATTTGGTCCTTTTATATACAAACAAACTTAGCAAAAAAAAACCTATATGGACAGTTTTGTCGCTATTGACCCCTTTACTGACAGTTTTTATAAAAATTAATTATTTAATTTAAATAATTAGAATATAATGGAAAATAATTATGAAAAATTTATAATTAATTTGTAAAAATTATTTTAAATCATAAAAATTAATTTTTAATAATTTGAAATATATTTTAATTTTTTTAAATATTAATGATATTTAATTTATTTAATAATTATATTAAATAAATTACTTAAATTTTTTTAATATTTTAAAAATCATTTGAAATTATATTAAAGTTTTAAAAAATATTATAAGTTATTTTGAATGACTTTTAATATTTTGGGATGAATTTCATTAATAATTTAATAATAATGATAATTAATTTATTTAATAATTATATTAAATAAATTATGAAAAAATAGTTTTAATGTATTAAAAATTATTTAAAAATGATTTAAAGGTTTTTAAAATGTTTTAAGTTATAAAACATAACTTTTAGTATTTTGCCACGAAATACATTAATATTTTAATATTAATGGCAGTTATTTATTAATGATTTTAAATGATTTAATATCATTTAAAAGTAAAATTAAGGTATTAAAAATAGTTTGAGATATTATAAATAAATTATAATATTATGACATGTATTTCATTAATATTTGACATTAATTAAATATTAATGATAATAGAATTATTTGGTGTTTAAATCATATAAAAATGATATTAATGATTGAAAAATTATTATAAATAATAAAAAAATATTTGAAAATTATTATGAGCTATTGAAAAATATTTTGATTAAATAATAAATTATCTAAGATAATATTAAAGCGTTTAAGTTGAGTCTTATAGATAATAGGCTCGATAATTATCTGATTAGGTAATCGGGATGTCAAAATAGTACCGAACTCAACTCAGACTAAAATAGTTTAACTTGATACCGGGTCTTATGTGATTTATTGAATATTAGGATTATGTGGTAATGTGTTTAGGTTATTTTATGACTGTAATTAGCAATAGTTAATGTGATGATATTATTCTAGTTGGGAGATCGATATTATCAATATTAGGTCTTCAGACGAAGCTAAATATAACGTGTAGTAGTAGTCGACAATAAAGGCAAGTTTCTTAACTCGAACTCGAGTTGTTATTGAATAATATGTTCATGATTAATCATTGTTGATTACATCACATATTTGATTATTGATTCTCACGTTGTGCATATTGCATATGTTCATCATGTATGAAAGGCTAATGACCTTCATTACCATTTGGTTCAGTTATTTTTATTCATGTTCATTATTGGCCATTCATTTGTATTGTCTAGGTCATTCAATTATGAAAATTTGATTCATGTTCTTTCACAATTATATTATTGTTGAAAGTTTGATAGCTTATTATTTATTCTTTCAATCATGATATATCTTTTCTTTGAATTTAAACTTGCTAGGAAAACTTGTTGCTCACCCTTGCTATATCATGATAAACATTGTAGATTAGGACGAATACGTTGGATACAAGCAAAGGTAAATTACATTGTAAGTCCTTAAGAATTGAATTTGTGTATTAAGTTAAGGTTATCGACCTTGGGGATTATGTGTAAAGGTTAATGTATAAATAATTTATATTTATATCTTCCCTAATAAGTTATAGAATTGGGGTACCAGGTTCGTGGTGATTAGTACCCGGATTTGGGGACGCTACACTAGTTGAGCTCACCATTTTCCTTTTGGTTCCATTATTCTTCTCAGGAGGCGAGAATGTAGCTGGGACTAGTTGGGGAGTGGACAAATAATCCGAGATAGTTACTATAAAAGTCTTCACTATGTTGTAAAATAGTGTGATAATAATTGTAATAAAGAATTAATTTGAGTTTGGATATTATCTACGAGATAATATTTGTATTAAAACTCACAGGGTATGTGTTGTCATATTTTGCACGACAATTCAGTAGTTGTATAAATGAAGTTTGTATTTGGATTCTATACGATTTATTTAGCGACTCAGAATGAGTTGTGTGGACCTATTTTTTGTGCGTTATAGTTGGTATCAGAGCTAAAAGTAAATATCCCCGAGCCGCTCGCTGGTGACTTCCTTGTATGGGATGCACCGAAGCCAGACTCTCCGTAGGGGACGTCGTGAATAACGGTGGTAAGCTGATAGGTGTCACCGTGAGGTGCTGTAATACCCAAGAATTTCTAAATATTATTAATAAATAAATTAATGGGAGTCGAGTATTTACTTGAGTATAAATGAATATTGTTGTGACATGGTTTATAGAAATCCTATTCAATTAAGTTAACTGTTGAACGCTGCGACAGTAAGGTAATGTGGTGAGATTGGTGAAGAGCTAGATATAAAGCTTACGAGAATTTACCTAGTGTGGTATAATGAAGGCCAAAGAAACTTACTAAGTGAGTTATGAAATAAATAGTTAAATAAGTGGAAGATTAATTATGTGTAATTGTATAATTTCATGTATAGAATGAATAGATTCTTTAACTAGCAATATTATCAGTCTGGAATTTAATTCATGTTATATGAAACTAGTATGGTGATAGAAGTCAGAACTGACATGAAGCTAAACCGGTTTGACACTGCAAGGGACCGGCGCAGCTGTGCCCTCCCTACAGTACAAACTGGTGCAGCTGCACCAGTGGCCGGAGCTTGAAAAGCTAGTTATTGCAATAGTTATTATTGGAACATTATTGTAATGTGTGACATCATTAAAATCATATGATAAGAGTACATTTAAATGATATGAGGTACCCAGTAGCACAATAAAATCATGTGTGATATTCTAATATAGAAATAATTAATTAATTGAGTATTCCAAAATTTTGAAAAGAGATTAAATGTTTAAAATGGACATTTAATATTGGATAGTGTCATAATGTTTTTTTTTTTTGCTAAATTTGTGTGATTTTATATATGGAACCAAAAAACAATGGCAAAGGGCATACCCCAGACTATAGCTAGATCATCTAGAGATAGACCAATAGAGGATCTAGCTAAAGTTACGAACATATCTTAGGAAAGCAACCAATGTAGCATAATCTAGTCAAATTTATAAAAGCCAATTACAATAATATTGGCGAGAGTTTGTAGCTTTGAGGAAGGATGAGCTAGTAGATAGTCTTGATTTGATGATAGCAATTACATCCGTAGCAAGGCATCTTGTAGGGACGAGTGACCCATTGTGCAGTTTTTTGTTTCTTGCTTCCCATATCTTATAAAAAGCCGCCAGAGAGAGGCTGAGAATATGCTTTGTTAATTTTCGCCCTTGGAAAGATGATATAAAGGAGGTGAGCCCAGTCCAGTCCAGGGGTAAAGAGAGCCATCCACCCAGTTGTAAAGTAGCTTTGATAATAACAGTGGAATATTCCCAAATGAAGAAAAGATGTGAAAAAGTTTCAGGATGCTTATTGCATAGCTGACAATTTAGGGTCCGTCCTGTATAAGCTCGAGTGATGTCATTTGTTTGGAGCTTTCCATGGAATCCAAGCCAGAGCATGAAAGAGTACCTTGGCATATACAATTTATGCCAGGGAATTGTGTGCCATTGAGTAACCTGTTTTCTAATTCTGATGTTATCCCAAATGTGTCTTGCTTTGATGTAGCGAACATCCATTGAGTCCCAAAAAATTCAGTCCATTGATGCAGAGGGAAAAGGGGCAGATTGTACTAGTTGCCGGAGGAGAATCATCTCATGATGGTTTGAGGTGGGAAGGTTCCAGGAGGTGTTATTCATAATGTCCCTGACTGTAGCTGAGGTAGGAAGGCCTGAAATGGAGATCAATGTATTGCTGGGGTTAATGGCTGAACCGTTGAGCCATGGGTCGTACCAGAGGTTAAAATTTGCACCATGGCCAACAACGTATCTAAGATGCTGAAGAGCAATAGGCCTGAGTTTGAGGAGTTGTCTCCAGAGCCACGAACAATCAGTGGGTATGTGAATCTGCCAAACAGATTTCTCGATGAGGACAGCAGTCTGCACCCACTTAGCCCATAATGATTTTGTGTTAGGCTGCAAGACATGGGTTAGATGAAGTAAGAGTAGAGCTTTATTCCAGTCGAAGAGGTTTTTGATGCCCAGACCTCCTTCCTCGGTAGGGAGAGTGAGATTTTGCCATGCAACCTTTGCACCATATGGATTAAGAGATGTGCCTTTCCAGAGAAATCGACAGAGGATCGATTGAATGGCTCTTATGACTGCCTTGGGCAAGTAGAAATGAGTACTCCAATATGATTGAATTGCGAAGAGCACAGATTTTATGAGTTGGACCCTACCAGAATAGGCAAGAACAGTAGCCGTCCATGAGGAGACTCTTTGGGTAATTCGATGGATTAGAGGAATACAATCCTGGTATAAGAGCTTTGAAGAGATGAGGGGGACACCCAAAAATCTGGTGGGAACAGTACCCAGAGTGAAGCCCAGAAAGGATAGGATGGATGATTTTGTTTCAGGGTCTTCACATGCTAGAAAACAGTGGCTCTTTTGAATATTAGGGATGAGACCCGAGAAAAGAGAGAAGGACTGGATACAGGAATGTATGATGGAGATGGTTTGAAAGTTAGCATGACAGAAAATTAGGATGTCATCAGCAAAAAGGAGATGGGAGATGTCACTGGCTTTAGTGCGCCAGTGGTGAAGAAACCCAGGTTGTTTGGACCCCCAGTTAAGTTTAAGGGAGAACATTTCCATTACTAGCACGAACAAGTAGGGAGAAAGAGGGTCACCTTGCCTTAGGCCTCGGGTACTACCAAAGAATCCAGCAAGGGAGCCATTTATCTTGACGGAAAACATAGCAGTTGAGATGCAGGGGTAAATCCAGTCGATGAATTGAAAAGGAAAGTGGAAGGATTTAAGGGTGCCCATTAGGAAATCCCAATCAACTGTCAAAAGCTTTGCTTAGATCAATTTTTAAGGCACATCTAGGAGGACTAGATTTCCTGTGTTAGTTTCGGAATAGCTCAGCAAGGAAGATGTTGTCACTTATACTTCTGCCTTTGATGAAGGCAGATTGTGCCTTATCAATGAGAGAGGGAAGGACCAGTTTTAGTCTATCAGCAAGAATTTTTGAGATGCACTTGTAGATTGTATTGCAACAAGATATTGGTCTGAAATCAGACATGCGAGAGGGATTTGAGCATTTTGGGATAAGAGCAATGGCAGTGGAATTTATACCTATTGGCATATGGCATGAAGAGAAAAGAAAAAGAACTGCTTTGGTGAAGTCATCACCAACAATGTCCCAACACTGAATAAAAAAGTTCACGTTAAGTCCATCCGGACCTGGGCTCTTGTTTCTCTTCATACCATTAAGAACCTTGAAGACCTCAGAAGCTAAGATAGGAGCTGAAAGGAGGGCAACTTGGGAATCATTTACGTGTTTAGCAGGGAGGACTCCAAAATTTTCAAAATCAACTGAAGGAGGTAGGTGCTGGTAGTTGAACATATCTCTGAAATAGTTGACAGCCACATTTTCAACCTCCTCCTGTCCCTGAACCAGTTCACCCGAGGGGTTATGATGGAGAGAATTTTTTTTGTGTTCCATCTACTTTTTACCAAATTGGAGAATTTTGTGTTTCTATCCCCTGTAGTAAGCCAAGTGGCTCTAGATTTTTGTTGGAGAAGAGTTTCCTCTAGAGCCAATGAGTTCCAAAGTACATGAAGGCAGCTCTGTTCCTGGGATATGAGATCCGAATCAAGTGGCCTGTTTGCTAGCAAGGATTGGACACTGTGAAGATTTGCAGTAGCTTCCTTTACTGAGGATGATAAATTTCCAGTGGAGTGGTTAAGGTTAACCAGGGCTCTTTTAGTTCTCTTGATTTTTGCAGCCAAGATATGGAAAGGGTTTCCCGAGTCTGGTTGCAACCATGCAGATGATACACAGTCATGAAAACCATCCAAGAGGATCATGTGATTAAAGAACTGGAAAGGTTTCCTGGAACGTGTAGAAGGGATGCCAAGGTTGAGCATGACAGGAGAGTGGTCAGACAGTCCTCGAGGGGCAAAGGTGGCTTGAGCATGGGAAAGGAGCTGAGCCATGAGGCATTCCCCAAAGCTCTATCAAGCTTCTTGTGGATAGGATTTTCAGTTTGACAGTTCCACCAAGTATAGAAGGGCCCAATGCCCCTAATGTTATCCATTTCAAGATTCTGCAGGCACTCTTTGAAATCCTCCATTCCAGAATCCCAATCGGTTCCATTTCTATCAGTTTCATTTAGGTTTCTGATGGCATTGAAATCACCCAAGAGACACCAGTCGAGAGAGGAACTAACGGATGATAATTCAGCCCATAAATCTTTCCTTTCGGATATAGAGTTCAAACCATAGACAAAGGAACCCAAGAAAGTACAATCATTTGATAAGTGCTTGATATTACAATGAACTATTTGTGAGGATACATAAAGGATATCAACCTGCCAAATATTGGGGTTCCACCCAACCCAAATTCTGCCATTGGAGTGATAATCATAATTATGAAACCAAGTCCAATTTCTGCAAATATTTCTGGAGATTCTACTAGCCTTATGCTGCTTGACTTTGGTCTCCAAAAGACCAATGAGGGAGATACTATTTTCTAAAATTAACTGTTTAACATAAGCCTGCTTAGGCTTGTTATTCAGACCTCTAATATTATAGGAAGCTAACATTAATATAACTAACTAGGGAGAGTAACGATCAATAGTCAGTAGGGAGATTTGCCACCACGGCCCCTGCCTTTGTTTCTCCGCTTAGCATCTTGAGGAATTTCCATCCCAGTTCTATGTTTTTGCTTCATGTTGTTACACTCCTTTTCATCTATGGCAATTAGCTTGTGCAGAATGGGGTAGTTCACAGGAGGTGAATCAAGATCAGAGGGACGGGATAGCATCAGTGACAGTAACATTTGCAATGGGTGAGAAAAAGTTTGGAGAGGCTAAGGCAGGAAGAGGGGGAGTCAAACCTTTCCCAGCTTTGGCACCTCGAGAGATAGTTACCCAGCCATGTGCATGTGAATCAGCAGGCGTTGTGGCTTCAGCAATGGGGGCATGATTTGTAGGTAAGGGGGCAGGAGCCGATGTGCCCACAGCAGGTTTGGGAGCAGAACCAGATGGAGCGTTTGATTTGGGCACCCATATAAAATTGGATTTGGGACATTTCAGAGGAGAATGACCAAAGACTTTGCAGGTGGGGTATGATGGTGGCCTGCTTTGGTATTCAACACTAACCGGGACAATTATGTCTTCAGAGGTGTCTTCATTTAGAACAACAACATTAATTGAGGACGGAAAGGAGAAAGAGGCTTGGATTTCAATGCAGACTTTGGCAAAGTGCATTAAGTCATGTTTGGATGTCATTTCATCAGTGAACAAGGGCTTACCTATGGCACTTGCTATGTAGCTTATACCCTCATCAGACCAATAAGAAAGCGGAATTTGGCTTAACTTAACCCAAATGGGAAATTTGAGCTGATCATTTTTTGAAAATTCAACTCCTTCTTTCCAAGCTTGCAGCACGATCACTTTTGAGGTGAAGTGCCATGGACCCAAGGCAAGGACATTGTCTCTATCCGAGACAGATTTGAATTTGAAAACATAGTAACCTTTGCTATGAAGAAAGACGCTTGTAAGGCCCAAGTTGCCCCAAAGGCGCTTGGCTATGGGTTCAACAACCTTGAAGGGAATGTTTGAGTGCAAGAAGTAACCCACAAGGCTGGACGACCATAGTTTATTTCCACGTTTGAGCACATCAGTGGGAGGTTTAACTAGAATCTGACCAGCCTCAGATAAAGGAGGATGATAAGAGAGAGAGCGAGAGGTTTTGCCAGAGCTAGTAGAGACCACATCGCACCAAGATTTAGATGGGCCAGGTTGCAAGCACAGAATTGCACCTTTCTCAATCGGGGGAGCAGGGTAGCTGTTAGAATGAGAGGCTGAGTTGTTTTCCATAAGGGGGGAGGGTTTAAGAGCATCGTCAGCCCCAGGAGGAGGCGCCAAGGGAGGTTGGATCACAGGCTTCGTCATAGCAACCTTTCCATCACAGGGAATAAGGTCCAAAGGTTTGCCAAGGATGGACTGGTCAGATACAGAGGAAGGTGCCAGCAAGGGGCCAACAATAGGGCAGTGGGGACTTTCATTTAACACTTTGTGGGCATGACCAAAATTTGCTAGTTTCCCTACAGAAACAAAAGCATTGACGTCACTAGTAGAGAGTCCATGAGCCAACAAGCAGTTCATAAGGTCAGCATTTTTCTTCCTTTCAGATAAAACTTCTTCACGGTCCTTTCGACAGAAATGTTGTGCAGCTCTGAAAATATCAGATACATTTGAGTTGAGAGCTTGACCCAAGTTGTTCTCAATCTCGTTTACTAAAGAGGTAGAGTCTTCAGAGCTTAGAGCGGTAGCAACAGGATTTGGGTCCGAGTCTATCATTTCAATCAAGTCAAGACCCACGGATAGGGACTGATCAGCGGAGGCAGCCATGTCAGCACTGCTAAGCACCATAGGAGAGGAAAGGGATGGAGAGTTTGGGTTAGAGACACCATACTCAGCAAAGATATCCCTGGAAGCAGAGCTCAAAGAGTTCCCAGCAAATAGATGGGAATGACTAACCATGGTGGCGAGGAGGAGATTAGGCTAGATGCCGGGATGGGATGAGGAACGGAAGCTGGGGAATGAGAGGAGAGGAGAGGAGAGAAGCTAAATGGGTAAACAGAAAAAGTTGGTGAAGATGGAAAGAGTAGGTGAGAATGAGCGGGAGGCTGAATAAGGAAATTAGAAGGTAACGGTAAAAGGGATGGAGCAAAGGGACAGGGGAGTAGGGAGCCGATTCAAAACAAGAGGCCTAGGATCCTAGTGAGAAGGGAGAGCATATTTCTAGAGAGAGAAACTAGCCCATGGTTCGCCCCACTTTCTAAAGGTATCTCCTTGGAAAGGAAAGATACACTTTGTAGTGTCATAATGTTGTTATGTGAGTACTAATAATATCTATGGGGAATAATTGATCAATAATACATAACTGCATTATTTATCTACATTAAATATTAAATTATGTGGACCTAACGTGCATGAATTATATGATATGGGTATATATTAAATCCCTAACTTTTTATTGTAGTAACATTAACTCATTAAAATCACATTTTTTTTTATTTTTATTTTATTTTTTTTTGCTAAATTTAGACTGAAATAAAAGAAAGAATAAGTACAAAGTAAATGGGACAAACCCCAAGCAGTATACCATAGCCATCATAGGACAGGCCCTATGATGGCTGAAGTAAACCAAACTAGATCCAAGCAAAAAGATGCAACAAGGAACATAGCAAACAATAACAATCAACAATTTTTAGAGAACATATAGAGCACTGCATTCAACCAACTTGACGAGGAGCCAACAACCAAGATAGAAAAACTGCCCAAACGCGCGAAACTAGCAGCACACAACTCAAAGCACACAACCGCCCAACCTCTCACCCCAAGAGCTGCCGAGAAGCTACAATTCCTAAGAAGCAGTTGATGAGCAAAGAAACAAAACTAAGCATTTTTTTGACCAAGTTGATGAGCACTTAAACCATTGTTTCATTTCAGTTGGCCCAAACAGTAACTTATACCTTCACTACGTAAACTACTGAGCTTGCACAGTAGCTATGAAGCTAGGTGATGATGGCTAAGAAGATGGCTGATAATGGATGGTTGAACAACCCTTTGTTAACCATGGCCTCTTCTTCTAGCTCATAAATTCTAGCCTTTGAGTAAAGCCATTAACTAGATATAATTTTTTATACAAAGGCAGCTCCATTTTTATTTCCATTGCTGTAAATTAACTGTCAAATTCCAAGTTTGATAGTGTAAGTTGTTTATTGATTTAGAAGAAGTTTAGAGGTTACAGAAGGAACTAACTAAGCTTCCAAGGAGGTAAATTCTTGTTTTTAATACTTTATTTCAAAGTTGACAAATCATGGAAATTCTACTAAATTCTTGTAAATTAGATTTGGAATTGTCCTACCAAAATGTTTGTGAAGTGTGTATACATGTATGGAACCTTTAATAATGAACTTGAGCATGTTTAAACTAAAGAAATTGAAGTTGGGTTGATACTCTATAAAACAGAGCACCTTTCTGGTTTTGGTCCAGGAAGGGCGCAGCTGCGCCCAGTTTGTACTAGGGTGCAGCGCAGCTGCGCCCGTCCCCATAACCAAATTCTGGTTTTTGTTATACTAAGTTGTTTCTAACCTAGTATTATGACCTATACATGCATGAAAAGAAGTATAACATGTGGTATAAAACATTCTTATGAGATATGAATTGTCCAACATGGTTTAGTGGGAGTTCTATAACAAAAACTTAAAGTTTCAAAAATGAGTTTTGATGGAACTTGTATTCTGCATATTCTGAGCATGATAGTATACATATATGACTGACTTCTGAATATAAATTAGCATGACTGGTGATTTATAGTTCCTTTGTTCATGACTAACTTGTTTAGACTTTGAGTTAAATGATTTTTTTAAAGAAAACTTGACATATTGAGACTAATATCTATGAAGTACCACATGGAGTATGTTCTAACTTTGTGAGTATGAAAGCATGACTTAACTACACATGAAAAGAGATTTAAAGATGTTTTGTATGTGTTAGATTGTATTGTTTAAGTTTAAAATGATTTCAAAATCAAACGTGGATATTTTTCAAACTAAGTTGCATTTGTGTGAGTAGTTAAGTACTAAAGATTTACAACGACATGATTGTGTTCATTGTATTTCTAAACATGATTCTTATGTGTTAAACGTAATGAAAGTTAACCAAGCATGAGTTTAAACATGTTTTAAAGTGATAAACGATGCTACCTATGAATAAATGATGTGAACACTTGTAAGCATGCGTAGTATTATGTGATCTCTTTATATATGGTTAACGTAGTAGGCCTTGTGATTCCATGATCCTATTTGTCTTAAATTCCTTGGAAATCCTAAACTAATACCATGACATATAAAGGTGAACTTAAGATGGGCATACGTGTATGTAAAGTCCTCTAGCATGTGTGCATGATAATGGTTAATATTTGGTATGCTAAAAATTGGACTGAAACCAGGAGAGCATAAGCTCAACTCTAGTCAGACTAGAGGACAACGCAGCTGCACATCCCTAAGCCTAACCAGGGCGCAGCTGCTCCACCCTGCAGTGTTGTTTGTCTAATATGTTTGTGATCTAAGATGTGATGCATGTTTGTATTTCTGTCTTAATCTGTAATACATGTCTAAATACAGTATTCAAAGTGTCAATAAGAATGCTAGCGATAAAATCATATGTTTGAGATGTGTTTAAGAACTTTTAAACATTAAGTCGAAAGATGATTAAAAACTATGTTATTTGATTTCATTATCTTACAAACTGATTTTGTGTTATGTGTATATAAGGTACGTGATGACATACATATAGAATTATAAAACTAAGTCGACTCTTATGTACACGTTTAAAATTTACATGTTAAGTATGGGTATTATATGTACATAGCTAATGAATATCCTATACATGTAATTATGTTATAATAGGATTCAAAAAGTGTTGATAAGCTATACTTTGGTAAACTACGCTTAAGGCAAGTATCTAAACCTTATTTCTTTAGTGCAAGTATCCTAACCTATGCATTTACTTTATGCAATGAATATATGATTACGCAGGTTTTCCTATCTTATACAACTTTGAATTTGTGCAAGTACTCGAACCCTACTCTTTATTTATCATTACTTGAACTTGTACTATTATTGGTTGTACAAGTAAACAATTGAAAGTAAGATTCTTATTGTATGACATAATACTTCATAGGTAGACTAGAGTTGTTTATATTATTTGAACTTTGATTTCAAGTATTGAACTTATAATTGTTCCTATATATATTTAAAGAGTGGTCTATATCATTTGATTCGGTTAGACCTAAATCATAATTTGAAAGCGATCCAAACTAATTGAGAAATCTTGTATTGATTGGGATGAACAACCTTCTTGAAGGGGAAACTATATTTATCAGGAGACCGATGTGCGCACTTGAGTACGATTAAACAATATGCATAACATAGGGTACTTTAGGCTGACACTTGTTGTAAGACCCCAACTTTTATGAATAAAGAATAATTTTTCTCGAAATATATTTTTGAATATTATGGTGTGGATATGATATAATGTTATAGTTGTGGGTAATATTTATAAATTTTCAAAGTAAGCAAGTTGTTATAAAATATTCGATTGGTCGAGGAATATTCGTTTTAACAGGGAATATTCGTACAACGACACAATCATTGGTGGACCCCACAACGGAAGTATTATCGTAGTTAGAAAACAACAAAATTATCTTTTTTATAAAAATAATGGTGAAAGTTTTACCATTAAACTATTGAACTACCCAGTGGTAAAAGTACAGTAATATGCGTGGTTGCATATTAGCACACGGTATTGATTATTGATGCTTACGTGAGAAGTCTCTCAGTTATACTAAATTATTGCTATAGTAATTGCTGCATAATATTTCTCATATTATTGATTTAATTATTGTCACAGTATTAATATTTTATATTATTAAATCAATAATTGAGACGACGAAGTTATTCATATTATTATTTGCAATATTGACGATGTCTAGAAAGTTCTGTCGAGGAGAGGTTTGGTCACCTAATTGCTCGCCTATAGGGAGAAATCCTTATCGGAAAGCCTCCTCTTTCCTGGGAATGATCTGGTTGTTAAATATTGTGAGTTATTATATTAATGATGAATAATTGTTAATAGATTAAAAATATGTTTATTAAAGATAAATAATTTGTGTAAATATTTATTCAGTTTTTGATATAAATATAGGGATTGTTATGAGGCGTTTGTTATAAGTTTGACTTTATATTCCATGGGAAGATTTACTAATTTTATGGACCGTTAATGGTGGTTATAATAGATAACCAATCTGGACCATTGATGGTGGTTTTTTATAGTTAATCAATCTAGACTATTGATGGTGGTTGTAATAGTAAATCAATCTGGACCATTGATGGTGGATTTAATAGTAAATCAATCTGGACCTGACGGTGGTGGTTTTAAAAGTAAATCAATCTGGACCGTCGATGATAGTTTTAAAACTAAATCAATCTAGACTGTCGGTGGTGGTTTTAAAAGTAAATCAATCTGGACCGTCGGTTGTGGTTTTAATAGTAATCAATATGAACCGTCCGTTCTAATAGTTGTCAACGTTGGGATTTTTATTTGTCCCTTTTCTGTTCTTGTTCTTTGGTGTTCTCATGTTATGTGAGATTTGTTTGAAAAAATAAGTGAAAAAGGTCCGACATGTATCATGTCAACGATTGACTGTAAGAGTCGCCAGTTGGTGTTTTTAACTGGTTGAACCAATGCAACTGAGAAAAGGTTTCCACATTGACCTAGTGATGTGACACTGCTAAACATGTCTGTGAAACCGAGATTCATTTGGGTTCGGGGGCTTGATTATGAGGAGGGAAGTTGTTAGGCACCCCCCAAAATCCGTGCTGCCACGGTGATCGCCACTTTTCAAGAAACTGTTATATGAATATGTGTGTGTGTGTGTGTGGATCAATGTACAATTTATTTGGAAGTAGTGTTATGCCTCGTTCGCACCTATATACACAGGGTTTGAATTTATACAAAAATTCAGTTTTAAACAAGATATAGCAATGACGTTTTGTAAAAGAGGTTTTTCAAACCTTGTGCTCAATAGTAATTGAGGCCTTTGATACTTCCATTTTATTACTAAATGTTTGGCTTATTTGCTATTATTTTCGAGATGCGAAGAATCTTCGAAAAAATAGTATATAGCAGTGCCGAACTCTTCATGGGCATGACAGCCATCTAAGGAAATTCAAACACCGTGAATAATATACAGGCTGCTTACAGCTGAAAATGTCCATCACGGGAACTGAATCTAGATTCAGTGGCCTGGATTTGTGATCACATGATTCCTAGGCTCACATGATGCCACAGTTTATATGAAAAGCAATAAGCAGTTATATATAAAAGCTATAAATATATATATACAGACATGATCAACCACCACGAAGCACCTCCATGGGGGATCAAAAATGTAAATATATAAAAGCAGTAAATATATATAGAGAGACATGATCAACCACCACGAAGCACCTCCATGGGGGATCAGAAAAGTAAATAAAGAAATAAAAGACGATCAACTACCATGAAGTAAACTCCAGGCGGGACTAAATGTAAAGAAAGCAGTAAAGACGATCAACTGCCACGAAGTAAACTCCAGGTGGGATGGAATGTAAATACTGCTAGTAAACAAGGGATTAATTATGGGCAAGTTGATAGCATTCCTCGCGAAACGGAAGGAAAACAGCTAAAGATGTGCATACCCCTCTTTAAGTAATTTTTGCATATAGTGAGTAGTCTTTGTTTGATTTATCCGCTCCACAACTCAGGGGCAAGGTTGATTTATCTATATCTATTCAATAAATGTCGGCTTTAGCCAAAAAAACACTTTGCTAGCCCTTTAGGGGTCTGGGTGGCACTCCTCATGGCTACAGTTACTAATCTGAGGCACTGGCTTCAGAAGCAAGTTCAACCGGCTTACAAACCTAAAAATCACAGCCTTTTCATAGAATTTGATCAAAAAGTGGTGGGTTCAAAAAGGAGTCCCCCTGACGTTGCTGCTTCCTTTAATCAAGTGTTTGGAATGGTTCTAGGTGTCACATTCTCCAAAAGGGCAGGACTACTATAAAACTATAAATAAGGGGTCAGATATCTTACTAGCTCTTAGATATCCTCCGGAGCTTCCCACTTTCTAGTCTCAATCTCCTCAATAACTTGACATGGAAGCTACCAAGCAAGCACTGACCAAGGGAAAGAGCTGGCGTCTTGTTTAAAGACCGTATAAGGGCCCGAGGGAGACAAGCTTAGCGAGGATATAGATTGCCCTGTAGACTGGGCGATAACTTGCTTTTTAAAGCCTAAGATTAGTTTAACAGAAAGGGAGCTCGGGACAAGAGATGGAAAGTTATGGGAAGCGGGAGCTTGCTTGACCGGTAGTAAGGGAGAGTCATATTAGTAGTCAGCGTAGTAGCTAGTTTTAGTTAGTTAGTAGCATTGGAGGTAGAGTTCGTAAGGCTCTTGTATCAATTTCGGTTCTGGACCGCTCCAAGTAGAGTAAGAATCCGGATGTGAGTGATTGCGTTAAGTAGTATAGTAATATACTATAGTAATTGTAAAAAACTAAGAATTCTACGAAACTTTCTTTTCGATATCTTCTTTTCCTGCCTGGCGTCGGTAAGAAAATCCTTTCCCAATCCTGTATCGAAGTCTAAAGTAAAGTATGGCCCCCCACGGGATTTTGTTTGTCCAAGTCACTAAGCAGTCTCCTTTTTTTTAGTGTGCTTCCAGCTTCCCAAGGTAGTGCCCGGTCGACTACCCCATTTCTTCTATGGAGAGATGTCCCTTTTACTTCTTTCTCCTGTAGCTAGTGCTAAGCTAAAGGCGGGGTCGGTTTTGT